>CM076578.1:1501658554-1502258554 GCA_034641835.2 Pinus albicaulis | reverse complement strand
TTCCCCCCTTTAATCCGAAGGGATGTTAGTGAGTCCAAGCATCGATCTGAACTTTTCAAACTTTTCTCTTCCAAGTGCTTTGGTGAAGATGTCAGCAGTTTGCTCATTTGTGGAACAATGATGTAGATGAATGGTTTTGGCCTGAACATGATGTCGAATTAGATGGTACTTTGTATTGATGTGCTTTGTTCAATCATGGAACTTTGGGTTCTTGGCCAACTTTATTGCGGAAGTGTTGTCAATCATGAGTGGTGTGGAGTACATGTGTTTCATCTGCAAATCTTCCAGGATTTTCCGGAGCCACACAATTTCCTTTGTTGCTTCAGCTGCTGCCACATATTCTGCCTCGGTCGTGGAATCTGCTGGAACTGACTGTTTGCGTGATCTCCATGAGACAGCTCTTGATCCAAGACTCATGGTGTAACCTGTAGTAGACACCCCTGTTTCTTTGTCGCCATCAAAGTCTGAATCAGAGTATCCGGTCAAGTTGAAGTCGCCTACCTGTGTATATTTGATTCCAAAGTCTTGAGTCCCCTTCAAGTACCTTAGCACTCTTTTTGCAGCAGACCAATGTCCTTCACAAGGTTTTTGCATGAACCTTGAGAGGATTCCAACAAAAAATGAAATGTCAGGTCTGGTGGTGGTCAGGTAGATAAGACTTCCTACAAGCTGTCTATACTTAGTTGCATCCTCAAATTCCTTCCCTTCAATAGATGTGAGCTTCAAGTTTTGTTCCATTGGAGTGGTTAAGGGATTACAGTCATCCATGCCAAATTTATTCAAGAGATCTCCAATGTACTTCTTCTGAGAAAGAAATATGAATTTAGGATGTTGAATTACTTCAATACCCAAATAGTAATGAACATGACCCAAATCAGTCATTTCAAAACCTTTCTTTAACTCTTTCTTCATGGATGCAATATAGCTCTCATTGTTTCCTATTATCAAAAGATCATCTACATATACCACAAGATATACAACTGTTTTTCCAACTTTCTTAACAAACAAAGTTGCATCATCAAGATCAAAGTGTTTGAAATCAAGTTTCAGAATATGCTCGGTTAATTTCTCATACCAGGCTCGTGGTGCTTGCTTGAGGCCATAAAAGGATTTTACAAGTTTGCAAAATTTGTGTTCTTGACCCTTTATCACAAATCCTTCTGGCTGGGACATATAAAATTTCTCCTTTAGATCTCCATTCAAGAAGGTTGTTTTTACATCCATCTGATGGACTTTCCATCCATTCTGAGCTGCTAAGGCAAAGAGAGTTCGGATGGTGGTCCATTTTGCTATGGGAGCAAAAGTTTCTTCATAATCGACTCCTTCTTTTTGTGCGAATCCTTTTGCCACAAGCCTGGCCTTGTGCTTGTCAAGTGAGCCGTCTTCTTTGTACTTGTTCTTGTAGACCCACTTACAGCCAATTGGTTTCGTTCCCAAAGGCGGATCAACCAGCTTCCAAGTGCCATTCTTTATCAAGGCATCATACTCATTCTGCATCGCTTCTTTCCATTCATCATGAGAAGCGGCTTCTTTGAAGGAAGTTGGTTCATGATCTGTAGACAAACTCAATTCACAGTTATAAGCAATATCCATATCAACAGGGGAATCAGAATTATATACATCACCTTCGATTTCTTGAGTGGAACTTCTTGTTCCTGTTTTTCCAACCTCATCAGGATGAACATCCTCCAGTGTCTTTGTCAGCCATTTGGGAGGACCTTTCTGAGATGGTCCAGGCTGGTCACTTGACTGAGTTGGGATTGATTCAAGATTCAATCTCCCAATTTTGTCAATCACATCATCCAATGTGTCATCCGTGGTTGTTTCTTCATGTGGGGGAGAGAGTGCTTCAAGATATGATTCCACGGTTTGATTCAATATCGGAATCCCCCCTTCAAGGTGTGGAATCACATTATCAAATTCTTGGAAAGACTTTGCATGTGTGAATCTATCCAGGTGATCAAGTTGCCGCTCAACAACCTTGTCACTCTTGGAAGATTCAAGAAATATGACATCTCTTGCTATTACAAATTTCTTATTTGCTTCATCATAGAGACGATATCCTTTGGAGGTATTGGAGTACCCCAAGAAGATACATTTTCTACTTATAGCACCAAGTTTGTTCCTTTGACCCTTGGGTATCAAGGCATAACAGGTGGACCCAAAGACCCTGAAATGCTTTACCGAAGGAATGTGGCCATGCCACATTTCAAAAGGAGTTTTATTTCTAATTGAACTTGAAGGACACCTATTCTTTATGTAAACAACACATAGAACTGCATCAGCCCAAAACATCAATTTTACATTCTTGAAAAATAACATGGAGCGGACCATATTTAAAATGGTTCTGTTCATTCTTTCAGCTACACCGTTCTGTTGTGGATTATATGGCACGGTTGTTTGATGTTTGATTCCATGTTGACAAAGATAATTTTCAAATTCATTTGAGGTGTATTCTTTTCCATTATCAGTACGTAGAGAGCCAATATGTGTTTGTGCATCATTTTCAATCCATGCATGAAAATTCTTGAAAGTTTGAAAAGCATCAGACTTATTCTTCAGTAAGTAAATCCAACACATTCTGGTGTAGTCATCAATAAATGTCATCATGTATTTGTTTCCATTTGCAGAAGAAATAGGCATAGGGCCACATAAATCTGAATGAACAAGTTCAAGTTTCCTATGTGCTCTTGAGTGTGAATCATGAAATGGCTGTTTGCTATGCTTTCCTAGAATACAAGCATCAAATTCCTTAGGTTTTCTAGGAATTGTAGGCAGTCCATCAACACCATTTTTCTTCAACAAACGAAGGCTGTCATAATTTAAGTGTCCAAATATAGCATGCCATAAAAGACTTGATGGAAATGTACCTTCATCATGATGTGAATTGAATGCAAAGTTTTGAGCATGAGCAGATGAACCTTTCAACTTCAAGAGTCTCCCTTCTTCTATTCCCTCCATGACAAGTGAGTGATCTGATGTTGATCTGACCTCTGCCTTGCCATCAAACAAGTGAACTGAGTGTCCTTGCTGCCGGATTTCAACCAGGGATAGCAAGTTTCTCTTCAACTCTGGGAGGTATAGAACCTCATGTAGGATATGATCAGGAAGACCAGGCAGTTTAAGCCTGACTGTGCCAAGCCCTGATGGCTTGAGTTTGGATTTATCTGCGAAATATACTGCTCCATCAGCTTTTTCAGTGAATTCTTCAAAAAAATATTTTCTAAATGTCATGTGACATGATGCTCCTGAATCTAGCAACCAATCATCTCTCCATGAAGTAAATGAAACATCAAATAGGTTTTCAGTTACTCCATTTTTACAATGTGCTAGAACAGAATGAGTTGATTCAGCTGGTTTACCTTTGTCTTTGTCATCAATTTTACCTCTGTCTTGATTTGTTTGCTGCTGAGCTTTAGATTGTCTGCCCCCCTTTTCTCTGAAGTTTCTTCTTCGTCTTCTGCCTTCTCTTCCTCTGGATGGACCTGAAGCATGTCTCTTTTCTCTCTGGGCCAAGTAGGCAACCTCTTTAGAAGATGAAGGGACTGTCATCTTCTTTTGAAGGAGGAGAGAAAAAAAAAAAATTTGCTGGAAAATTTCTCTTGAAGGAGAGAAAACAAAAAAATCTTTTGCTGGAAAATATACTCAATTTAAAAGGGCAAAAACTCTTGCTGGAAAAAATACTCTGAGTTTAAAAAACTCTTTGCTGGAAACTAATTCTGCTCAAAAACTCTTGCTGAAGACTGAATTTAAAAGACAGAAAATACTCTTTGCTATAAACTGAATTCTGCATAAAAAAATATATATGTATATATTTTTATTTTTTTTGGGAAAAAATTTATGAAATGGTAGGGAGGGCGATATTGTGAAATGGTGGTGGGGGGGGGGGTATAATATAAAAGGAGTGGTAAATCAGAGTGGAGGGGGCGGTATTAAACGATGGGAGGGGCGTTTAATGGAGTGTGGTATTAAAGGGCGGAATGGTATAACACAACGCATGCTATGTAAAACACAACGCATACGTACCATTCAAATTATGGTAAAGACATGTAAAGACATACCATGTTGACAGACATATAACATATATGAGAGCGATATTGTGTATTGACAGTCATATAACATATATGAGTGGTAATTGACAGCGGTATTATGGACAGTGTTTAATAACAAAGGGGCGGTAATTATATGACAACGTGGTATATATATAAGGGGCGTGGTAATTATATGAAGGTTGACCGAGCGGTATTACAACGCATACCATGAATATAAGTGACAGCGTATGGTGGGAGGACTGCGCGGTAATGGTGCAACTGTATATGGTGCGCTATTGGGATTCAAATCTGCGTGGGAGCTGTGCAACGTGATATATATAAACTATGACACAACTGTATAAACGCAGACAGCGCAGGGTGGAGAGGAAATGAATAGACAGGCGCTGGTAAACACTAGAGGAGCGCTCACTGTATTGTATATATGTAGAGGAGTGGTGTTATAGTGGAACGTATTGCATAAATCGGATGACTGTGTTAACACCAGAGGGCCGAAAGACCACAGCGTATATGACTGTGTATTACAAATGCGTTGTGTATTACAAATGTTGTATGGAATATTAAAACATAGTCGAATGACAGCGTTGGGAGATATGCAGTGCGTAGGGAGGAGATGGGTAGGTCGAGTAGGGAGTGGGAGGTAAATCGATGTGAGGGAGAGGGCGTAGGGCGCAGAGTGGAGAGATGGGGGAGGTGAATGGGTCGATAGGTATGGAGAAGTGAAGGCGATGGAGATGGTGAGTCGATAGAGGAGGCCCAAAAGGCCGTTACAACAAAAATTTGAAATGGAATCTTGCAGAATGACAGAGCCTGCAATTTGCAGATTGACAGAGGAGCCTGCAGTCTTCAGGAGCTGCAGGAGCTGGAGCTGCAAATGTCAGGGTTAAATAGAGAAAAAAAATGCAGAATAACAGTCTAGCAATTAATGAGCAGCAAAAACTATTAATAAAATTGACTGAGCAAAGGAAAGGGAGTTACACCACAGGCAGAAATGCCAATAGTGGAGCTGGCTCTGATACCATGTCAAACCAGGAGGTAACTCCTCAAAATCAGAATGTGTATTAGCTGAAGAATGTACATGCTCTTATAGATGGGAGGTGAGGCTATTGGGATTCATCTCCCAATGACTCTTGGCCTTCCTTATTTCCTAATATTAAATAATATACAAAAATACATATGCACACCCATCCATAGGATTAGGTGTCAACAATGCCCAATGACGAAAAAAAAAAACAAATACAATGCATTAATGAGGAGATACAATGCATTTAGGAGGGGAGAGTGTTTAAATTTTAATAATCAATAAATGTTGAACTTCAATATACGGCCTCTATTAACAATATAAAGCTTCTATTATCACCATTTTTACCATTTAATGAGTTCACTATCATCCAACGCATATATATCGAACTTGTTCTGTAGTATTTGAAAGCATGTTGTTTCTATCGTAAAAATATTAAGACGTTGCAGGGAAAAAATATACCATAGATTTAATTTTAAAAAAATAAAAAAGTAATAGGAAAAGTTTGTAAATCATATATGTTGTATTGTATGGAAAAGTTATGTGGTATATTAGAAAATCATTATGACAATGTTGAAAAAGTTATAGAAAACCAACTAAGAATATGTTTAAAATCCTAGTATTATTACAACAACAAAAATGCTGCAATAGATGCTTGTAAATACATTTGCATCAGCATATGGATTACAGATCCACAAGATGTTGTTTATTGGAAATTTGGTAACCCTCGACTCATAAAAAATCTAAAGTTAGGATAGATATGTGCTAGTACTATCAAGGGAGGAAAAAGTATTTATAGATACCTGAATGTCATATCTCTTCGGCAATTGACTGATAAAATTGTGGGTGTTGGAAGCCATTGCTGCAGCAACCACATATTCCATATTTGATCCTTGTTTTAAAAACATGATATTCTTTTTAATGTTGGTTGCAAACAGGCTAATCCCAACTAGAGCCGCAGTTTGGCTGTCATGAACTGTGAGACACAAGTTATGGAAAATATTTGTGTGGAGCCTGGATGAGTATACAAATTCAAAATTTTTGAAAATGATCTCTTCATAGAATTTTTCCAGGACTTGCCCATTTTTTTCATCAGAATCTATTGCTGGTACTCTCTCAGTCATTTTTATTATGCTATGTGCAATAATGCAAGCTTCATTGATGTATTTTAATGTTAGGAAGAGCAATTTCAGGAGACTTGTCAACATACCAATTACATGTCAAAAAAAAATGGTAAATAAATGCTTTCTGAATAGGTTACATGTATTGGAAGGTTAAGGATCCTTACATGCCTCCATTGATGAGTGAAAGGTTCATTGCAAAGATGTTTCCATCACTCTCTCCTTCATTTTTGGTGACATTTATTTGCAATTCTGCAGTGTCACAAATAAGATGACGTTGGCATAAAAAGAAAAGTGCAGTGAATCTCGTACTCTGCTATTTATATATAGATCAAATTTTTCATTTTTATTAAGAAAAATATCTTTTAGATTATTGGAGTCATTTTTTCTAAAATATGTTGCTGCTCTGTGCATTCCATTTAACAATTACTAAAACAATTTTTTAACCATCAGTCTGCAAACTTATGTCATTATGCCACTGGTTAGGTAAAATAATTTAATTCATAGGTACACATAAGGGCTCTTATCAACTATGTTTCTGTATGGTTAGATTTATATTCTGTTAGATTGCAATAGCTGCTTTGATTCTTTGCTCCTGTTCTTTTTGTTGTAGTTGATGTTCCTTCAAGTCACTGACTAGTTAAGATCGGAAGCAACCTCAATTCATAAGCATATTGTAAAACTCCAAATGATTTTTCTATATCAAAATAGATGCCATTCAAAGATAAAAGAAGTTGCAATGGGTATTTTGATATAACTATTTTCTTGTAGTGAGTATTTTGATATAACTTTTTTCATTTCTTGAAAAGTATTGAATGTGGATTCTTCCGAGGAATCCAGGGCATGGAGAGCAATAAGTTTAATGTGTGCAAAAATTAACTGAATCTTGGTGGGTGATCACCTTGCTGAAGGAAAAGGGAGGACCAGTTTCCTAAGACATGTGTGGTAATCACCTTAGTGAAGGAAAAGGGCCTCTAGGCCTAAAAACCTTTTTTCACTTGCTAGAAATGTTAGCTTAAACAAGTGAGCGTGGGTTGTCAAGAAGAATTCATTTCCAACGTAGCAGTAATAAGTGCTTCATGGCCAGAGGTGTTAGATGACAGGATGTCACATACATTTACCATGCTACAGAGATCCCTAAACCGAGAAAAATTAATAACAAAACTCTGAACAGTAAATTCCACAACCACCACACTTAATTTTCCAACTCATGGAAATTCCCACAATAGGTCTCACATGAATGTATCAAAACCACTGATGCATGTCTCTCTTGTGGCTATTTCTAGTTGTAGCAATAGGTAGTTAAAATCAAGAGATTGTTCTATAGCGATAAGGGTCTTCCCAATAACGAATGTCAGTTATCAAGGAAGTTGTCTCCATCAATAAAAAACTCCATACATAAAACATCCTTTCTTTTTTAATGTCACTTGCTCCCTCTGATGTCCAAAAATGGATTGTGCAGATGATTGTGAGATAATTATTCTTATGCCATAAAGAGCTACTGCCACCCCATGATATAAACAACCTAAATACTATGTGATGACATATAAACTTCTTGCAAACATGAGACTCAACTCTCACATATCATCCAAATGTAATAAGCATTTAGATTTATCAAGACATCACCAACATATCATCTCAGAGATGATTGTATTGGAAGCAATTCCCTACTATCATAAAAAAAATTCACACACCATAAAAACTAGGGTGGCGAAGAAAGTTGACGGAAAAACCAGTAGACAAATACCCTTATACAACCAACCTTGAACTCTACTGACCAGAGAAACTAATTACCATCACCAATCCATACTACACATGACAACAACAGTAGCAACAACATCCTATGCAATTCCACCACCGAAAATAGAACTTGAAACCAAAGTCTTTAAAGGGACATGAAATAATGAAGTAATCAATCCACTTATGCCACAATATTGTCCATCTGGACTGAATCGAGGAATACTGTGAATCAGGAAGCTTGGTTTTGTCATGTATCGGTAGCTTATTTCCACAATTTTTCATTTGAGCACCTATAATTATCCTCATTGTGTTTCCTAAAAATTGCAGTAAGAATGATTCCCATTCTTATAGCCAATATCCCTATCAAAGTAACGTCCCCACACCAGTCTAGAACCATAGTGCATCAAAAAACACATAGACCACCACCTCACCTCGATGGGTATCCCACTGACACAGATTGTGAATGAAAACAACACATATTTCAAAAGATCTTAAACAGAAAATACTCGCACCCATAAGACCACTATACCCTCACTAGTTTCATCCAAAATATCAATAAAAGAAATACTTGTGACATAAAGGCTATAGCTATTCACTGTTGCCTATTGCTTGCAAATGAAGCTCATACAATCTAAACTACGAGAAGTGGTCAATATGCTAGACATACCTGGAGTTGCAATAGTAAGTTCAAAGATAAAAAATCGTTTGAAGAGAGATCAAATTCCTTCCATTAGCGAGCCACTACGTAACTATCATGTTTCGTTTGAAGAGAGATCATGTTTAGAGCATTAATTACCTGAGTGGTTCATTATGTTGAAAAAATGGCCTGGTGCTAAATGGTGTAAAATGTAGTCAACATGTCACTTTAGCAAGATTACCCAAATTTGGAATTTCTTTAACAAATGGAAATGACAGGGTTTGTATGAGTGCCAAGTTTAATTAGATGCCAAAAATTCGGTTTCATTAGCCACGTGTGCAATATAAATCTATAATATTTGCATATATCCTAAAATGGATGATAATTTTGTGTTGTTCTACACTAAATTAGTGTGAGACAGCAAGCTGAAATCACTTAGAAACTGTTGGAGAGACCCCAAAATTGATGCACTAAAGACTTGTTATAAATTGACATGCAAACCACTGCAAAATGATAATTATGAAAACCTATTTCTGTGTAAAAAACAGTGGCAGATAGTAATTTTATTTTTTTGATTTTATCCTTCGAGACACTAATAAAGTCAAATTTGAAACCCTAGATGTAGTCAGATTTGAAACCCTAGATGATATTTGTACGCACAAAAATCAAGAAAACACTGGCATAAAAAGTCAAAATGGATGTTAATTTTTCAATACTAAGTGTGCCTAAAATGGATGATAGTTTCCTATTGTTGCACACTAAATTAGTGAGATAAGATGCCGAAATCACTCAAAAACTACTGGAAAGACCCCAAAATTGATGCAAAACTAGCTATGTTAGACTATCTCCATGCTTCTTAAATGAAAGGAAATTGATGAAACACTGATCGAGAGTCTTCAAATTCACATCAAATGAAATAGGAAGCAATCACAACAATAGCTGTAGATTCATTCAACCAGTACATGTTCCCTAATGTTAGCTTTCTATCATAACTCTTTATTGACTGAGTTTGTTTTTATAGGGTCTCTTTACAAAAGCTTTGACCTTGTGACTTCAATACTTTTTCAAGTCTTCTGAAAAGACATCATAATAATGAAAAGTATTTTGTAGGGTAAAATTATTCAAAACCCTAGAAACACCACATGCCTTCAACTAATTCCCCAACAAAGGGCCAAAAAAAGAAAAGCAAAAACTTCACACATAGAGTAACGCTGCTGCAAATTTGTAGATTTCTCAAGGATATAATTAACCCTTCAACAATTATGCACAATAATATTTTAATAAGAACATCCTACAAATCAAGTATAAAGTCCCTATAAAAAAATCCATACCGGAGAACAGATAAACCCTTCAATTCTTCAACAAGACATGACCTTTGCTCTAGATTGGCTTGACTAGACAAGGTAAAATTTCAAAGATGAATGTCATAAAATATGTGTGATATCTCTCACCACTTGGAGAGAATATCATTACCTTTATGTAGATTTTATTAGATTTATTACATTTCCACAAGAATTTTGGTTTTGTTTTCTATAGTTTAGCAAAATTCGTGTGCTAAGTTAAAAGCTAATTTTGTATTAAGGTCAAAATTTGGAACTAATGATACCACTGAGTACAAACTACAAAGGTACTTAGTTATTAATCAAGCACAAGTATTAAATTAACTGTTGATTTAGTGTATTTATGTGTGGCACATGATTAGAAAGGAACTAGAGAGTAAGAGAGTTATTATGTTTTCTAGATGCTCTCTCCTTATGGTATATCTTCTGAAATGTGATGGATTAAAGTAAAGCTTTGGAAGTGCTTTAGATAAAATTATTCGTACACTATCAATGATTGTATATTTTTTGTGACTTTATAAATCTGTATGCACGTAAGCTTAGCTTGGGAAACAAGAATTTTCTAATCTATTATCTGTGTTTCTGGGTCCCCACTATATGGTGGTAAACCCTTTTTCGATCCAAAATAGAAACTTGTAATTTCCGATCAGCCCTAGAAATCTCATGAAACTTGACCTAAAGCCAATTTGTTTTCCCGCTAATTGCAAGATAGAAAACCAATAGAATCAAACCCCATAAACTGCAAGCATGGATTGTAAATTCAAGGATAGCTTGTAAACTGATACTTTTGTTGATAATGAATGACAGAAAGTAACTAGGGGAAATGAAATCTATTTGAATCCTACCACTCAAATCCTTTTAAAAGAGGAATGAGAACAATTAAGAGTCTATGAAAATACATATTTTATTAGATAGTTGGACATGGAAATGGATGCCAAAAGAATATTTAATAGATCTTGATTGTTGTAGGTTTGTAGAATGAACAAATTTCTAGATACATGGGGAACAATTAAAAGTCTACAAAAATATATAATTTCTTATGCACTTAGACATGGAGTTTGTTACCAAAAGAGTATTTGTGAGATCTTTATTGGTAATGATTGTAGAATGAAAAAATTCACATAGAAATGGGGAACACATCAACATTCTCAAATATGATGGGAGAACCAAGACTCTTTCACTTCACATCACATGAAATAGGAAGCAATCACAACAATAGCTGCAGAGTCATCAAACCAGTACATGTGCCTTAATGTTAGCTTTCTATCACAACTCTTTAGGTCAATAATGAAGAAAAGGGGTGAATGAAGCATTGATATCTGCCCCACTTGAATATGCAATAATATTAAGGAGAACAGAGAAGAAAGAAAATATATGGATCAATAACAAAAGTATCCAATCTGGTAAAAATATGGAGAATATAACAAGGCCTTAAAATAGAACTCCTAATACTCCCAAGTACCTGTCTTCATTTTTAAGTAAGGTATGATCAAATAAAAGCACCAAGATAGCAAATTAGGCCTCACATGCCCATTTGAATCCCCTTTATTTGAATCTGAGGAATAATCAACAACCTGTAAAGATTTAACAGTAATAATTATCACATTTGAAAGATATAATCCTCCACCAATTTCTGAAAATAAGAGAAGAGTATGAATATTTCTACTTACTTGACAAGGTAGACTTGAACCTGAGAAATAATCAGCAGCCTGCAAAGATTTAACAGTAATAATTATCACATATGAAAGATATAATTTCCTCCATTTTCTAAAATTAAGAGAAGAGTATGAATATTTCTACTTACTTGACAAGCTAGGACATATTCTAGCATGTATTTTTCATTTTATGTTCCTAAAACAATGGAAAAATGGAGTAGGCATCAGTAAATGCATATTGTAATGAACTCTATTTGTAAACCATTTTGAATCAACCAGTTCAGGAATTTACTCATACCATGTATCCTTGTAGCTCTTTCAATGAAGGCAGAAGAATATGCCATATCTAGAAACCTACACTTGACGCTATAAGGATTTTTTTGTGTATAGTTATAGCAGTTTCCCATGTGTTACTGCCCATGTGTTCATGTTGGCAGGCATATTATTATCAAAAGCCATTGGTATTGCACCATGAGTGGGATACTCTTCTATCCTTAGAAATAAAAGAGAAGTATTCATAGTGTATATGATATTGACTTATTGCATACTGAAAAAAGAGGACTGAATGCTCAAAATCAGAGTAATGAATTTCAGAATTTCAGAGTAACAGCTGTAAAAATTATGAGTAAAAATAGGACAAAGATAAAACAATTCCATTTCAATATGAAAAAAACTGTCAAGTTTTCAAAGCATTCTTAGAGATAAAATTCATATGTAAGTAATTTAGCAATACCATTGATAAAGTACCTAGTTCATAATTAAATGCAACTTCCAAATATTAAAGAAAAGGAGGAAACAGGAATTGAGTTTAGACAAGAAAATTGGAAAATTGTCCTTAATCTAGTTCATTGAACATAATGATAATGAGCATAAATTATGCAACAATACAGTAATAAAAAAATACCGTACAAGAGTATTGTGTAGTATTGTGTACTAAGTACATTTTCCTGATAAATGTATAGAAATCGAAAATTAAATAGTTCTAATTGAATAAGATTGAATTCCAATAGTTGCGATGTCGTTGGTATTTTTCATATGTGTAACAAAGAATTAGTTAAAAAAGAAAATCTTAACATTAACAATTGAGCAGAGGAAATTTTCGAAAGAAAAGATGTTGAGTCAAGATTTTAATGTACCTTTCATTTGTTAGCCAACATGTAACAATTCTCTATCTTCATTCAATATGAACCTGTTTTGAATTTTGAGATCGCGTAGCATGTAGACAATGGTTTCATTTTCTTGCAAATATTGTTCCTATGACATGGATTTTAAAAGAGGAAGTAAATCATGTACTATAAGTTCCCTAATAGTGCAATGGAAAATGTTTTTTTGTGATATATTTTATTGTAGTGTTTATACAATGTTTTTATATGAAAGGGAAATTATTATTGCATATTTAAGAATAAATTGTTCCATTGCTGATCAGTATGGATGAACTAATCACATAATTTCATATAGCACAAACAGGATCGAATGGAGTTGAGTAAGAATTTGATGCCTTTGCATAACTTCAACCTGTTTATAAAACATTCAAATGTTAATGTAAAATATTCCATATAAAATTCAAAATTAGCAAAAATATCATTATTATTATACTTACAGCATGATTAGATGTTGTCAGTTTCCCAAGATTCTTAACCGCATCCGTGTTAAGTTCAGTTATGAAATTTGACTGTGTTGTTTGAAATATTTTTTCTTTTACATGTTGGCATGAAGTTGTCCTTGATGGAAACCTACTTGATGAAGTTGTCCTTGATGGCAACCTACTTGGTGAAATGAGAGTGTTGGAAATATGATGCAATGTGTTTGAAACTGACTTGATGAGTTGTCTTTGGATGGCAACCTACTTGATGAATGATGGAAACCTACTTGATGAAGTTGTTCTTGATGGAAACCTACTTGATGAGTTGCCTATGATAAGAAACCTATGTGTTAAATTTGTAAGGATGATGTATCTTGTGTTAAATAAGGAAGGATGATGTATCTACAGATCAGCTCAGAAGTAACAGAAGAAAGGAATTCCAGTAAGTGCCAGAAAAATGATAAATATGATGTGTCACAAAGCATACGTGTGTTTGTTAAGGAGAACTAGCGTATTCACACGGAAAAGTACATTCCAAGTCACGTATGCCCTTTTGCGCTCCAAATTTAGAATACCAAGGGGTGTTACCATGGTATTGACCCATTGTATTGAGTGCTGGATTATCTATTTGATCCCATCCAGGAATACCATCGGAAGTTGTGTGGTTTTGACTCATGGTATTGATAAAGGCTAAATATATATAAGGAGAAGAAGATCATTATGCAAGGGCGTGCATGAGTAAGGGTTGTTAATGAATAAATCTCTCTAAGGAATATCTGCATGGATGAACTCTGTTCTTAATTGATAGATCTGAATCTATGATGCACCTACGAATACAATGATGGATGAAGAAAATGATGAAGAAGAATCTCTAGATCTGAAATGACTTTGTATTTTCTAGATCTGCTTATGGAATGTTTAGATCTGTGATCTGGTGAATTTCTACTGAACAAGAGGATGAGATCTGAATTGCTGCACAGTCCTGAAATGTCTGAAGATCTATATGCAGGTTCGCTTCATAAAAAGCATGTGCATACGCAGGTTGGCTTCAGCAAAAGCGCATATGGAATGTGAGGTTGGTTCTGGAATATGTGTAGAAGTATAAGCAGGTTTGTCTCTATGAAGGCGCGTATATACGCAGGTTCAGTGAAGTGAAAGCACGTATGAAAGTTAGGGTTTTGCTGAAGTATGTGGAATGGAATGTCTGATCTGTTTTACTGTTTTACTGCTATCTGTCAATGATGTATTCATACAGATCTGGGTTGTTTGAATGTTGATTATGCTGCTAATTATGCTGATTAAATATCAAGTTGTTGGTTGATTGGTTGATGATTCAATAAATGAATTGATGGAGTTATAAGTTTCAGTTTGATGTATGTTGAGCTTAAATGTATGAAGTGGGTCTAGTCTGAAAATCTGATGAAACATGGCCTACAAGATGTATTGTATAGAAGTTGTTGGATCCAGTTTGAAAATTGATGAAACGTGGTCCGCAATGGTGATGAGGGTCGAAGCCTTCAGTGAGGGGGTAGTAGCTCCCTTCCAGGAGAGGCTGGTAAAGGAGAGCAGGGGGTAGTAGCTCCCTTCCAGGAGAGGCTGGTAAATGAGAGAAGGTTGTAGCCTTCTGCAGGTGGGTGCCTGCATGCTGGTATAAGTCTGCGCCAGTACATGGTTGTAAGAAGTTTCCTTTATAATAAATATTGAAGATAGATACGACGGCAGCGGTGGTTTTCTCCCGAATTGGGATTCCACCTTAAATCCCGGTGTTCATGTGTGTTGCTTATGTGTGATGGTTTATTCTGTTATTACTGCACATGCTTACTGCTAACTAAAAATCTGATGAATGAATGATGTAAAGATCTAAGTAAAGAATTAAATGCATAATAAGATCTGTGGTCATACGCATGTTTTATTAAGGATATTCATGTGTATACGCGACTTGGGTTCAGTAAAGTAGCGTATGGGTTTTAGAGAAAGAAAAAGTAAAAAAATTTCAGTCTGCACCAAATGCTAATTCACCCCCCCCCCCCTCTCAGTATTTTTCCCAACATTACATCTGTCCTTTTTGTTATATTTTTGAAAAGGATCAAGGGAAATTTTCCTTTCTGCAATTGTTGTTCCATTAAAATAAAGTATTTTTCATATGCATCAAACAATTGCAACTGCAAGAGACAAATTACAATAGTTATATAGTGAATTAATGTATATTATTTATTAAAAATTAAGAATAAGTGGTATGCAAATACATACTATTGCACAGTCATTTTTAGAATCTCCATATTTGATATGCAATATTTAGTGAAATCCAACTCTCTGGGCAAATGTAACAGATGCATCGATTGTACCAATTGGGTACATTTCAGTTTTGTCTTCAAGCTTCTTAATGGTTGTATCTGGAATGAAAAAATATTCTTTGCAAACTTTAGGCACAGTGTCTATGATGCTTGATTCCTTCAGCAAAATTATTTTATCACAGTCACGACGATCATAAACAGTTTTAGGCAGTATTCTGAATACTCCTGCCTTGTATAATTTTTTGTTCATGTTGTTCAATTAACTGTGCAAGTATACTTAATGTTATAGTCATCATTCCTTTTTCATCTGTCAATCAGCCCATAATATTCGACGTGCTTTTTTTTCTTTGTCAAGGAATGTGCTATATATGACCATTATGTCTCTGACAAATAGTTGTCCAATAATATGACTGTTCAAGTATTCAATTGATACTTTAAATGGGGGTAGTTTTTTTTTCTTGTATAAATTTATTATTTAGATACTTCTAGAAACATTTCTATAATGATATGCTTTTATATGAATGGTAGAACTATCAATAAATTATAGTATAAGATTGGATATGGATACCTTTTTACTGCATCATTTTGTAAAATGTTTGATTCTCCTCTTGTTGATTCTATTTGACACGTACCAAAAATAGTAATTGCATATTTCAATAAGATTCTAATATTATCATATGTATTTTTCATAAGCAATAAATGAAGAGTTTATGATAACTAACCTATACATATATTGTTGTTCGGTTCCCTGAAGGGACTAGCTACTAGTGCTTTTTTTACTTGTCCAACATTTTCTAATTTATATACATTTAGTTGAACATATGTATATTAGTCAATTGTAAAAATACATTGAATATATAGTAAGCATTGACATTGTAAATTCAGAATTTGAGCATATTTGTATAGTTGTCATAAACATACCTACTTAAACTCTGTGATTGGCTTGCATCCTCTACTTGACTCATGTTTTCTATATCTTGAGTAGTTATCATGTTGCAATTAGACAATTACTATTCTAAATAGTTATACAAAATCTTTTAATTGCATGACTGTAAGTAATTTGAGACAAGAAAAATTGAAATAAAAAAATGATGGAGATGATTATGGGTATACTCTTTGGTAGCTTCTTGTTCAATTTTCTCTTTGGTGTGGTCAATCATTTTTCCTTGTTCTTGACTTTTTTGACTTTTTCCTTGTTCTTAACTTTGATTTGTTTGGTCTTTTTATTTTTCATCAACTACGTTACTGTTATAGAATAGTAGAATATATTTAGTTCAATTTCAAAAACCATATAAAAGGAAAAAGTGAACAAGAATATAAAAACCATATAAAAGAAAAAGCAAGAAGTATATACTTTCTTATTTCATGTTCCATGTTGTTGATCTTTTTTCTCATCTATTTTTATTCAATTGAAAAGGGTTTTATTGCTAGAACCTACATATAAGAATATATGAAGTCATATATGTACATGTATAATAGGATGCATAGTATATATGGTCTTATTATTTGACTTATTACAGATAGGAATATGCTATTATGCTTTAGTGAAATAAAAATTGCAAAAAAAAATTGTACATATTTCAAAAGGTATCAAAATTTGCAATTTTGTAACATGTTTCGTATGTATATCATAGCTGAAGGACAAGAGATATTGTATCGCGATTAGACCAATATGTATCTAATATGAAAATTATGTATTGTATATTAGTTAAATTTTAGCACACATGGTCAATGAATGATTTATGCATGATATTATTTTTGTTGATAAGAAAATGGAGATTGTAATTGTTCATGTAGCTTTCCAGCAAATTTTGTTTTTTATTGCATTGTAACATATCAATATTGAAGTCCCTCAATATAATTATGATATCTTTTAAATCTAGATGACATAAAGCTTTTGCAATGGAATTCAAAATATTGTTCAAATTTGCATGTGGTGATGCATATATATTGAGTATTGCAATTTGTGATCCATGAAATATTATTTTTGCCAACAATGCTTCTATAAGATGCTCTTTAAAATGGATGTGTTCAAGCATAGTTATATGTTTCTTTATCAGTATCATTATTCCATGCTTAATGCAACTTGAAATTCAATTGAAACTTGTGAAGTACTCATTTTTCATAGACGAGGACATATATGTTTCTTGTAAGCATAAGATGTCAGATTGCATTATGTCATAATCACTGCATATGTCACTAAGGTGTTTTACTGTACATTGTAATAGTTGTATGTACTCGTATTCTTTTACTCCTATATATATCAAGAAGTTTTCATGGGTTATTGAATCATTGTAATTTGTTTGCTCCAAAAATTCCAGAAGTGATAATGATTTGTATGTGAGTTTTTAAGTCTACACTAATCGGTTCAATGATCATTGTTGATTTCAATAGTGAAATTGGGAAGTTGTATCTACAATTTGATTTTTTTCGCTTTTTGCAACTTCTTGTATAGTGATGTTTATGGAATTTAGCAATATCTGGCTCCAAATGGTCTGTATCACAAGTAATGTAATTATCGAGAAATTTTTTAATATCTGGATTTCTTTGCTTTCCATATATTGGAGCATTTTCTATCCATAACAGTCCATGTTCATGTTCGGTACCTATATTTAGAAACTCTATTATGAAATAGTAGTCAGATATTTTCCTGAAGAATCTACTATCATGACATATCATTTATTTTAAAGCATTAATTCTGTGTCCATAGTACTGACTACATGTGACTGCATATTTTCTTATAAGATAATCAATGTCATCATCTTCTAATGTATCAATATTATTTTTACTTGCTTTATTTTAAACAATGTGACCAATGTATCTACTAATGTTTTCCATCGATGTTCTGCACTTGTAAATGTCACAAAGAAAGTTGGATGTCCCAATTGCCATATCCTTTCAAATATGTTTTTTTTTTAATTTGTTCCAAATGATCAGGAGAGATGCAAATGTTTCTGAAATCTTCATATCCAATATCAAATTTCAATAAATTTTCCAAATTTGCTCGATACTTGACATCCTTTGCTAATATTTTTCTTCCTCTTAGTTTCCATTTTCTTATTCGTACCCATATGCAAGAGAGTACTTTATCAATAATTATTCGCATTGCCTTGAAAAACAAATTTGCTGTGTGATACGAGAAGTCACCACTTTCTTATAAAAATTCTCATTGTACTATTTTTTGGTAGCTAAATCTATTTGTGATGTCATCATCATGTGCATCACCATAGAATAATGTTGGAAAGTTCATTTCTTTTGCATGTTTGTCCTTGAAAATCCCAAGTGGTCATTGTCCTTTAGCAGGTGCAAGTTCAATAATCTTGTCTTGCAAATCATATATGTGTTGCGACTCAATTAATCCATGTATCAATGTTTCAGTAGGTGGTTCATTTTTTGCATCACTATTTATATCACTTCAACTATCACTATTTGTATTTTGTATGATGTTTTCATTATTTTCTTGTAAAATATGGGTCCAATTCTCATTTACACAAATGTTCTCAGCCTTATATATAATTCTAGAACATAATTCATTCAATTATTTCATGACAAAAATTGGACACACTTTACCTATTTGATATGCATTTTTGTATTGCAGTAATCTTTTCAATGCAACTGCAATTGTCATCGTATCTTAGATATTGTGGCAATGCTTTTTGCATAATGTCCATATGAACTGGTACATTGATAATTGATCCTATTAAGACAATTTTTTATCACTTATATCCCCATTGTTTGATTTGTGCAAATGAAATTCTTAGTGACACAAGTCTTTCTTCTAAATTTGAAAGAACTTTTACAGTTGGTAATGGAGTTTTACATCTTATTTGTTCAGGTGTTGCAAATTGTGGAAGCTTTCCATTTTGAAGTGCTCTTTTGCAAGAAAAACATATGTTTTCACTTCTAAAGGTCCTATTGTTCAATCTCAAATTCATATTCTTTTCTTGCAAATCTGTAGTGAAGCATGTCATATTTTTTGCAAAATACAATTTGGTGCAAACTACAAATGTATTTCTAGGTGTGTCTTGGACTTGTTTCGTAAAGATTTATTTTTCATATTTTTTTCTTGGATGAATTTGTTTGCTTATTATACATTTTTTATTGTTTCCGACATTGCAAAGTCTTTGTTTTAATCTAAGAAGTGTCATTCATGTCTTCTCATTAGAAAATGTTCTTTGATATGCAATTTTCATAGTTTCGTCATGTATGTTGGCTTTAGAAACATTAATGAATATCTCATTGCATCTACTTCTTGTAGACATGTATTGTTTTATTTTGTGATAACTAAGCCTACGACACGTAGTTGGACTACTATATTGTGAATCAAATACTATCTCATAAATAGATTGCTTTGTTTCTAGTACACGCTTACAAGGCAATATGTTTTGATTGTTGCATATGTCATTGCATTTGCATCTTGTATGTATGCATTGTTTTATTTTGTGATAACTAAGTCTAGGACACTTAGTTGGACTGATATCTTGCGAATCAGATCCTATCTCAGAAATAGATTGCTCTGTTTCTATTAGACGCTTATGAGGAAATATGTTATCATTATTGCATATTCCATTGCATTTGCCTCTTTTATATATGAATTTCTTCACATCACTAGATTTGCCTCTTATACGTATGAATTGCTTCATTTTGTGATAATTAAGCTTACAACACTTAGTTGAACACAATTGTTGTAAATGAGATGATATCTCAAATTCAACATCATTGTTGAAATGTACTTGAGAATGCATGTCAAATTTTTCATTAGCATTTGTAAATTTTGTTACTATAGCATATTGAAAAATGTTATCATGATCATATTGTTTTTGTATTATTGGCTCACAATGGATGTGTAATGTATTTGTTTTGAATGACATGATATTAATAACATGATTACATCTCGAATGGACAAAACTCTAATTGAAAAAGTTACTAGTTACAGAGGACCACAATTGGATGTTCACTTTGAAAATGATAGATATCCATTGCAAACAAAATAGTCCATCCTCTATTTGCCCTTTTTCACATGAAATTTCCATATTTATGAGATATTGTTTCCAGTTCCTATTCATTGTATATTGTATCACATCAACTATTATATAATGTTCTAAACAATGCAATGCTTGTTGATTGTTATGCATAAGTGCATTGCGTACGTCGAATTTTGTTGCTACTAATTAGAAAATTTCATTAAAGAGGTTGTCGCTGCAATTAGATGTTTTCTGTTTTTTCCATCATTAATTCATCTTAAATCATATTACTTCACCGACTCCAGCATAGACATTATTAATATAATAACTTTGTTATCAAATAATAGTGGATCAGTTATCTGGATTATTTAATACCAATTAATGTTTCTATGGCCCTTGGCTGGTAAAATTATATAAAATAACTTTGTCTAACCCATGGCAGACATGGGTTCATGGGTGTCCTTTCACGGAATGAGAGTGCTAAGGCCAATGAAAAGGGCTACTAGTGAAACTCCATGAGTAAACTACATTGTTCTAGAAGGAATCCCCACTGGAGGAGCTAATCTCCACATACATCTCATCCTTCTACAGACCGGAAAGATCGACAGAGTGCAAAATGAGGGGAGCAGAGGGCCTAATTAGACCATATTTACTCAACCTGGCCTCTAGAACCTTGGACCTTGCATCATAGTCTATCCAAGCATGAAATTGAGTTCTATAATTGAGGATCAATTCCATTTTAGAGACATCTGTAGTTTTTGAAGAGATCAAACTCTCTATGTCAATACCCACATGGTTTGCATTGATATCCATGACCTCCTTGTTCTGGGACAAGTCAAATTCTATAGCAAATAAGTTGGGAATCCTGGAAGCTGAACCCTTTGTTGAGGACAACCCAAACCACTACCCATAAAGGGGGTTCCCACGTGGCAGAATCACAAATTCCAGGCCATCACCATTACCAGAAACAATAAAAAGGAAAAATATGAAGAAAAAGAAACCGAGTATCTGGGGCCTAAGGGTTGAAACAATATAACACGTCTCCTATACATGATATGCCCTACACAGGAAGTGGAGGAAGACAAGGAGAAGGAGAAGAAGAAAAAGAAGGTGAAGGAATTGAGCTAAAAATATTAAAACATCTTGCAATTTGAGCTAAAAATATAAAAAAAGTCAAAATGAAAATTGAGCTTAAGTTTCTGAAATCCTAATAACCAAAGAGATTTTATCATAGCCTGTTCCATCCCACTTGATTACATAACAAGGATCATAAATCCATATTTTCATTCAGAGCTTGATTTTATGGTGTCTAGAGTCTCAAATGCAGGCTAAACACTACTTGGTTATGCGTAATTCATCAATTTGAATATGATGAACGGTGTGCAAATTCGTAACAGGGATGCCAACTTATAAATCTAAAACTAAATGCGACAATAAATAATCATTTTCAGGTGCTTAAAAATAAATTTTACTATTGTGATTACAACTCACTTATAAGAGGAAGGAAAATATAGCCATGTTTAACCCGATTGTAAGTTTTACTGACTAATTAGAGAGCACAAAGTTATTGCAATAATGTAGATCTATTTTGTCAAAATCAAATAAAACAATAGACTTAACGAGAACTTGATAAAAGAATCGAAGCTTTTTTCGTCATTTATTCGAAAACTACATCAACAAAAAACATAAAATACTATAAATGCGCTTTGGAAAAATACATCAAATTGAAAATATAGCAAAATAACAACAAAAGCAGCATAAGGTAGTGTACCACTAACAATTCCTTCGATACTTGTTCAGGCACATAGGTGATGACAAGGAAGCGAACACCTTGATACTCATGTAAACAAAATACTTAGCGGACATTTTTGTAAAAAAAATACTTATAAGAAACTTGTGTAAACACTTTAAAACAGCTCTGTAAATACCCATGTAAGACATGCAAAATACAGTTCATATGTGGCCTAGCATTCTACCATTTTTCTACCCCTATGGGCCCACAACCTTACCTCTTATTCCATTTGTCTGCCCCTATGGGCCTATAACCTTACCTCTTATTTTTCTTTGCAACAACTTAACGCCTAATGCCCTATTCTTTCTGAAGTTGCTGCCATGGGGACTCCTGAGGTATTTATTCTAAAGAGAAAAGACATTTTTAGTAGTTCTATTTTGATGGAAAATTAGGCCTTACATGCACATTTATGCATGTTATTCAATTTTTCTTTAAGGGAAGGTATTCCAACCAGTAAGGTATAACAACCATCCAACTAGAGGAAGCCAACAAAAGGTTGGGCCAAAGATCCGGTCATTGCGCTAGTTTTGAGCATCGCTGAACTGACTCGACCTTGGCTTGGATTGTATTGCCAAGAAGAATGAGTCAAGTCATATCACTGGAAAAACATCAAACCCTAGCCTTACTATGAATGTGCCCAACCTCCCTCTGAGAGAACATGTTGATTTTTCTGGTATTAAACCAGACCAATATGAGTTTGACTATTTTTATAATCACACCATAGACACATAGATCACTACCAAGCTCACGCAGAAGGAACAAGAGGTGACCATCGATAACGAATTCGTGGAAAACATAAATCAGTTCATTCAATAGGTTTCATTGTATTGCTTCTTGACCCATTCATCTAATGGAGTTCAACGTAAATGTTGGTTAAGCTATCATCTCTTCTCTACGCTGCCGCTTCAGTCACTCACCTAGATCACGAAGGTCTGGATATCGATCCGACACTAATGGAAGGGATGTTGCGTAAACCCATGTTTTTTCCTATGGTAACCTCTGCCCATGGTACTTATGCTTCTAGTTCAAGGTCATCAACAGGCCCTGTTTCTTTAACAGAATAAAATGCTTAATCTACTCATGCTAGCTTTGGTTCAGCGAAATACCAACGACCACCTCATTTCGTCCAACCCTAGCAGGGTTTGGGAAAATGACAAAGCAGGCTCAGAACGCAGGCAGTTTACATTTCAGACTCGACCTCTATAAAATATAGAAAATACATTACAGATTCGACCTTCAGAAAATATAAAGGAGGATGCTTACATTTCAGATTCATGTTCACGGTTCATGGCAGATTCACGGTTCATGGAGGAAGTGAATGATGAGAGCTTCACCTTCACATTCGCAAGTCGCAGGATTTCACAGAGGTATCAATGCATGAGCTTCCATTCGTAGCGATATCAATACCTTCATGATTTATGGCAGCAGATTCACGGTTCATAGCAGATTCGCAGTGAATGATGAGAAATTCACCTTCACATTCGCAGGTCGCAGGACGAGACCTGCATGAGCACGCAGAGATATCAACACCTGCATACAACACTACCACCGAGGACAACACCACCACCGAGGAGCTTCTGTTCATAGAGGTATCAACAACTACATACAACACCACCACCTACAGAAAAATCAAAAGACCAGGCAGAGACTTCAAAGAAAACAATAAAAATAGGTAGAGACTTTGGATAAAACAAGAAATGATTGCCGGAATTAGAAACTTTGGATAAAAAGTTAAAACAATTGCGGAAATTAATTTCTGAAATTAGAAACTGTGGATAAAAAGTTAAAACAATTATGAAAATTAATTTTGGACAATTAGAAACTATGGATAAACCAGAAATCTTGCCAAAATTCGGTTTGGAAAATTAGAAACTTTGGATAAAAAAAGTTTGGATCAACAAGAAACGTAACTTTAGAGATAAGCTGATAATAAGAGGTCCACGCTCTCCAATCAAAAAATTTAGCATAAAAAATTGAATGTTGAAAATATATATTTCAAAAGTTTTGATAAACAAGATTAGCGTGGGCAAAAGTTCATTCAACGCATCAACTAATTGAAATTCAACAATCTATCGATCGCTATAGTCTAGGCAGGGACTAATAATTTGTTCAGAGTAAAGTGAAATGTATCCCCCACCACGTGAAAAAGAAAACCCTGAATATTGTCTTCAAAAATAAAATGGGTTCCTTCAAATATTATCACAAAATAAAATGGAATCATTTTGTGATAGTCTCGATTCTCTAGGTTGACATCGGACGTGGAATTTATTTTATTTAAATGTAGGACAAAAATAAAATGAACATTTTGTTTCATTTATGGTGTTAGTCTAACTAGATTGTTTTTTCTTTGCCCTGAAAATCATAGAAATTTTGGTTAAAGTTTAAGAAAATTTAGTAGGGATTTTTGTAAATCCAAGTTATAGCTATCAAACTTCAATATTTTGGATGTATTAGAGGTTTTTGATGGTGAAGAATCCATTTCCACCATCAAAAGCACGATTCAAACACTACTACTGCAAGATTTCTTAAAAATAAATTGCTTAGATTCAGGCTACTTTTCACAGTCTGGATAATTCCTCCGCCTCCATAAACAACTCCTCAATATAATATCACACTTTTTACTTTCCAACCAATTCCTCCTCCTCCATAGACAACTCCACGCAAAATATATCTATTAAATTACTTTAGCTAACTTAATTACACCCTAGAAGAAAGTTATCGGATTATTAGTCTTACACCACTCCAATGAGTTCATGAGTAAATAATTTATAGCGTAAAATATATCAGTTAACTTAATTACACCCTAAAAGAAAGTTATCGGATTATTAGCCTTAACCACTCCAATGAGTTCATGAGTAAATAATTTATAGTGTAAAATATATCAGTTCACGAGTACATTAATTATATATATGGGAGATAAATACTCAAAATTGGTTCAGAAATAATCTAAATTTAGGATATATCAATCGAGCTAGATTTTCAATTTTAAAAGTACTCATGTATGTGAGTTAAGATTAACATATTTATTTTTAGTAGTTTTGAGTCAATTAATTTATGTAACTTCAAACCATTAATGCAATGCAATTAACTCAGCATTAGCTCATTAGCTCATAGCATATTATGTTTTTGCCTGGTTTCTTAGTATATCTAGCTATTAAATATTTCATTCTCAAAAATGGTATTGATATTATATTATTCTAGTGAGTTAACGATTTTTATAGTTTAAAAAAACAAATATGGATATTTATCTTCGAGGAAAGTTTTGCTTTAGAAATTAGGTTTAAACAAGGTGATTGTATTTAAACAAAATATATTTTATTATCAAAAAAGAGTATTGATATTATATTATTTCAATGAGTTTATAGTTTTAAAAAACAAATATTGATATTTATCTTTGAGGAAAATTTTTCTTTAGAAATTATGTTTAAACAAAGTGATTGTATTTAAACAAAATAATTAAGGTAATGTACTTTTTATTGCTAAAAATTAATAATTTTTTATATTAATGATTAGTTTGTTTAATGTATAACATTTTTATTCTTTTATATTTTAAATTTTATTGAATATTAAAAATAAAAAATAAATTAATATATAGTTTTTTTTAAAATTTAATGTTTAAATGGATATAAACTATTTTTAAATTAATTTTTAATAGTGTAATTAATTGGTTATGTTAATTATAAAGATGTCTTTGTGGGTTTTTAGTTTTAGAAGGGCGCAATGTTTTTAAACATTTTCTGTTTTCAAATATTGATCCTAACAATATGTCAATTATAAAATGCGACTTTGAAATAGTAGTATTCTTAACATATAATTACTTTTTTTTAATATATGAAGTTTAGAGTATATTAACAAATTTTGAAATAATTATATCAAATTAAATATCAGGAAATTTCTAGTAATATTGTGTACATATCTTCTTATTTGTGTTGAGATAGACTTTTAATATGGGTGTTTAGAAGATAAATTGCATATGAAATGAAAATTACATAATTAGTAAAATTATAAATAAGTATATGTGTATGTGCATTGAGATAGATCTAACTAAGGGTTTTTTCCAAAAAGGTGCATTTGAAATGAAGAAAATCGCACTAGTAGGATTATGTACATATCATCTCGCTTGTGTCGAGATATATCTTAATAAGACTTTTTTCAAAAAAGTGCATCTCAAAGAAAAAGAAAAGAGTAAGCAAGATTAAACACACTCATTTGTGTTGAGATAAACCTTAGTAAGGATATTTTCTGAAAAAAAAAGTTAATCTCAAATAGAAAAGGACGTCAACATATTATCATTCATAGATTATAACAACACAACATTTCATTGTTGGATTGGTAATGTACCATAACATCTACAAGCTAGTTGTAGCCATGTTTGTGCTCATTCTCTGAGGAAAAAAGAGACAAAGTGAAAATCAAAATATTGTATTTTTTCATAAATAATTATGATCAAAGTGCAGATCAATAAAATCAAAATTTTTAATAGGGTAGCCCACTCCTTCTCAAAATTATGTAAAGATATGGATATTGTTATGAAACCAACTCCTAAAATAGAATAAAAGAGAGATCAACGCCTTAGAAATAAGCCACTTCAAGGGGGCAACCTCCTTTACATTACATAAATGAACAATTATTGGATGACACAAATGAAAAAACCTCCTTTCTATATATACGAGTCCATGGGGCCACACTATAATCCTAGCTGACCTATCAATAATAATTTAAGGGCACAATAATAACAATATGGGGACTACAGGGGTACAACAACAATAATAAGGGGATACACTAACAACAATAAAGGACTACTTAATCTCTTGTTCACAACAATTGACCTCATATGCCACAAAGGCGTCTACTTAATCCCTTTCTCGTGTGGCAAACCATACATTGGAGAAATGGGTAAATCTATCTTAAAAAGAATTCAAGAACATGCGGCTGACATAAAACACAACCGCCTCAAAACCTCAGCTTTGGCCGAACACTCCAGCAAAACCAATCACTTCATTTGCATTGAGAACTCGAGTGTACTAGTTGCCAAAATAGATCATTACCATAACAGAAAATTTAGGGAAGCTATAGAATTTTAGAAACACCCCAACAACCGTAACAATGAATAGGGCTGGAAAATAAGTGACAATTGGATTCTGGTGCTAAAACAATAAACATAACCACCTAACCCATCCCATCCCCATCTTTATTCTTTTTCCTTCTTGTTCTTTTCTACCTTTCTATTTTTCTCCTCGTTTTTCCTTTCCCCTTCACACCCACATCATGTTCCAGCTCCTCCATTGTTCCTTCATTCCTCCCTCTTCATCTCTCTCCTCCCCCCCCCCCCCAATACTTTATATGATTCTCTCTTACCATGAACCTAAAAATCCTAAAATCCTTCCCCTTAATTATCTCTTACCTCTTCCTTTTTAAATTATCAACCTTTAAGCTTCCATTAACCTTTAACCTTCTTTTAAACATTGCCTTTTTAAAACCTTTTAATCCTTCAAATATTTGCATTAGGAATGATATTTCCATTAAAATATTTCTTCACATATTAATCTATTTCACAAATTTATTATCATTTTAATCCATCACCTTAATACATTTACCCCTTTGAGTTATTCACCGTTATCGATTAAAAATAAAAAAAGGATTATCACTTTATTAAATTAACTTCTTAGATCTCATATTAAAATTATCAATGTAGATATTACATTATCATTTTATCAAAAATATTATTACTTTAGATCTTAAAAATCATCACTTAAAAATTATGAATGAATTAATAAATTTCTTTGATAAATAAATAACTAACAAATAAATAAATAAAGTCATCACTTAAAATTATTAATGAATTAATAAAAATTCTTAGATAAATGAATTATTAACAAATATATAAATAATTAAAAAATTAATTAAATTAATAAATAAATAAATAAATAACTAATTAAATTAATATATTAGCAATCATCAAATTAAATAAAAAATCATTAAAGAAATTAAATTAAAATAAATATTAACATATTACTTGTCAAAGTCGGCTTCCCTTCCTTTCTCCTCCATTCACCTCTCCCTTTATCCTATTATACCACATGTGAGTTCTTACTTACTCATGGATCTTTTTCCTGAAGATGAACCATGATGGTTTGGTTTGAAACGTTGAAATGAAAAACATGGATGCACTTACTCATTTATATTGTGACAAAAGAAGAAAGAATATGAGTTTTGTCTTCAACCAATATAAATTGTTTCTTTATAAAAATAAATATTTGTAACAAGTCCCAAGGGTTAGTTTAAGTGGCTTGATTATCTAGGCTAAAGAAATAATGGGAAAAAATATGTGACATTTGAATTTGCATGAGGTTATGTTAAGTGTACATGTTTTCAATAGTATTTACCTCGATTGAAAGGGGACTAGGGGTTGAGCTATTATAGAGATCACATGGTATCCCTTCATTCAAACTATGACACGGCACCCTAGTTATTTGGATATTAAACAATACCGAGCTATTTTAATTAGATATTGATTAAAAAAAAACAAAATCCTTTTATCAGAGCCCCTTTAAATAAAATAACCTCCAATTCCCTTTAAACCCTTATCGCACATATTGTTGGAAAATTAAAGTATCTAAATTAGGGTTTGATTCTTTGATCTTGATAATTACTTGTGAGTGTGTTGAATTATTTTACTTCTTTATTACCTTATCCATCAAGCAATTACCATATTATGTGTGCATGAAGACCACAAAACAAGAGACACAAGATGTATGCAATATGCCAGGGAAAAACCCCCCTCGAGGGGAAAACTCAGTTAAGATAATTCTTCCTTTTAATAGTATTCTTTAAGACTCTTCACCCTAGACATATACCAAACCTTCCCTCTGCACCAAGTTAGCCTCCTAGATCGTTGACCTCTTTCCATCAACTTTGACTAGGTAGCAACTTTTAGTAACAAACGGTTTATGGTAACAAAAAAAATTGGAAGACTTCGATCTCCCAATAAAGGGAACGAAACAAAGAGAGAGAGGCACCAAAATTTCATCTTTCTTCTTCACCTTATACTTTCCCAAAATCGTACTTCTTTCGGCTTCTCGACAACTGACTTAAAAATTCTCCAACTAATTTTGAGATATCGACCTATCTTGAGAGATATACTTTAAATGAATTCAACTTCCTTCCTTTTATAGACTCCAAGTGAGGTTGTATAGGTGTCTCTTAGGCCGTCATGATCCCCTTTAGGCCTACTTGGTGTGCAGGTTACATAATTCATATTTAACTCAATTCTTAACTGATTTACATGATTCAAAACCCCAAGAATGGTCTCCTTGAATGTACAATGACTCTATAAAGTCAATATAAATCCTTGGAGTCCAAAATGGGAAATTTGACTAATATAATGATGACCCAAGCATGAAACCCATGCTTTAATAAGAAATCTTTACAAAAATAAAATTATTTTCTTTATTCTTTTTTCAAGTACATTTCATAATGACTACAATACATTAAATGGATACCAAATCTAGTTACAATTTCCAACACTACCTCTTAAATAGGGAGTTATCTATCATATAAAAATATAATAGAAGATATCAAACTATATGAAACAAGGAATTAATTTAGACACCATAATGTCATGGACTAGATTCCTGACCAGTGAAATATATTCGTTGGTCTCTCAAAAATTTAGGTGTTGCAATGCCACAAACTAGATTCTTGACCAGGGAAATATTTCTAAGTGGGAATAAGGTGGAATTTGAGCTCTCAACCCCTTTAGGTACCATCAGGATTACTTAATAACCACTAATCTGGGGATCTAGGTGTGTATCAATGGTCAGAGCTCTATGAATTGTTAGCACTCCACCGGATCTACGAAGGCTAAGAAGGAGACCAACAAAGGTAACCACGGACCAATTTGACTGAGTAGCTAGTTGTATTATTCTAAGAGGGCTCTCTCAATGAGATTCACATATATTTTGACTGGATCATGAAATATATTATGCTAGGTATGTAGTTTACTGTTTTGATTTGATTTTGAAGGTTTGTGCTAGATGGTGAATTAGGTCTGGGAAAAACTAGGTCAGGCTTTGAAAATCAGATTTGCATAGATATAATAGGGAAAGGTAGGCACACAATTTAGCACTTTAAAGGAATCTTGGTGAATATGGTAGATTGATAAGTTTTAAAAATTAGCATGAACATCATGAATTCATTTATATTAGAATAAAATGAACACAAATGTGAAAGCTTCTCCATGAACATAAATGAGCATTGAATCAATGAATTATGCTTATAAAACTTAGAATTCAATCACATAAGACATGGAAATGTAGATAGAAGGTAAAATACATTCAAATATATGATAAAAAAGAAGAAACACTACTACAACACATACCACATGAATCCCACCATAATAGCTACAAATTATGTCTATGAGTTCCTGCCAAATTTACGAAGTACACTAGTGTTCCAAGCTAAATTTCACATCATCCAGCCTTTAAAATTGATTAAAATGGGCCTAATATAGCCACTGAGGTCGAAATCATCCCTTGGAGGTCAAATTTTCCAATAATAAAGTCAAATACATGCATCTATCCGAAGTGAGCTACACACTAGGGATGTTACCTAACAAATTCCTCCTTTATCTAACCATCAAGAGACATATAATCAAAGCAATAAATGGAGGATAACACACCTATTCAACTCCATTTTTACTATTCACATTTATGCTTTGACTTTTACAAAATTCAAACTAGGAATTGTAAAAAGTTACACAGTGAAAATTTAATTAAAATCTAAGAAAATTGGAAAAAGCGCAGCGCCCTGTTGTAGGCCATTTTTAGGCACCCTCCTGAAGTCAAAATTGAAATATGAGAGAATTTTAAACTACCCCCATTGTTATAGTTTCCAAAATATCTTTAATTTTTCAAATTGACCTATGGGAAGGCCTTCAAAAATTCATTTTCCCAAGGCTAGTCAAAAAGTGCAGCATGACCTCAAAAATCAAGGTAGAAAGGTGTTTTTAGGTGGTTTTTGACCATTTTCTCCTTCTAAAAGATGATGAATTGGGCTGTCAAGTGTCCAACATTGATATATGAGTCATAATATATCCAACCATGTATAGTTTTTGTGTCATTTGGAGCTCTCCACAAAAATCATAATGTGGCCCATGCTACGCTTTTTGCAACGTGACTGTGCCAAAAGATTTCCAAATTTATGGGTTTTCTGGAACAATAGGCCTCAAAGAGGGAGCGATGTCTCACTAACCTTTTGGTTTTTGGAAAAATTGAGAGAGTTTTATGTTCTTTTTCATGTTAGAAACAAACATCACCTCCAGTTTTCCACGCTGCTTCTTTGATTGTCCACAATCTTCTCTGCAAAAATGTTACTTAAACAGGACATTACACAGTCAGAAAATTAGGCTGTGAATATGTGAATGGATATCTCATTATATAATAATTGTGTAAAATCTGAAGTAGGTTATTGTACTCTAATATCTTAGGAACACAAACCTCCTCTAGTTTCTCAAAATGCATATTTTTTTTGCCACAATATGTTCTGCAAAAGGATGACTAAACAAGACATTTCTGGAAAATGTGCCTTCAAAGTTTTTTTCAAATTTCCCAAATTTTCTCCAAATTTCCTCAAAATTTCTCCATAGATTCTAAATAAGGTGTGTTATTCTATCATGGATGTATGAAAAAGTATTTAGAACTTACCCTTCTCCTTTTTACTATTAAGGGTTTCCTTTGTACTGTGATTTCAAGTAGGGTTTGTACTGCTCAAGGTCTATGTTCAGGCCTTTGAACCAATACTCACCATGGTTTGGTATCCCTGTAGCATGAGATATGGTATCTACTGAGAATATTAAATCAACCCTTACAATTATGGCCTTTTCTCCTTTCAATGTAATGGCAAACATATCTATGAGCTGCTCATGAAAACCTTCCTCCTACACTCTTTGACAAAACCCTAACAAAATGACATCTTCAAAGCACTTTTTGATGAATGGTGAGGAGGTGATTTCATTACATTTGGAGGTATCAAACCTCAATATATTTCCCCCTTTTTTGTATTTTCTTTTCTCTCATGGTGATGAATCAACTTCTATGATGAAACCCTAGATGATAGGAGGGAAAAACGGGGAAGGGAGTAAAGGGATAAAATGAGAGAGTTAGGGAAGGGGGATGGAAATAGGAAAATTTAGGTAGATCGGCAAGGATGTTAGGGACCTTAGGGAAGTATAGGGAGATTAAGAGGATGAGGTAATAGGGCTAGGTAATTTTTACATAGGCCTATACTCTTGGCTGCCCAAAAACACGAGTAGAGATAGGGTTTGGGGATAGGTTTTAGGGAATGAAAATGAGAGGGACATAGGATTTTAGGGATGTATTTAGGTGTTTAGGAGGTTAAGGTGTGGTAGGAGAGGGATACTAGGGTTTTAAAATTTAAAAACACCTAGTTTTTAGGAAAAGCGTAGCATAGGAAGAAATTGGAAAGTTTTCCACCATAGGAATGAATAAACTAAGTGAAAGATGGTGTGGAGTGCTTCAACTTACTTGTTTTACCCTTGTGAAAGCTTGTGATGAGCTTGGATATCTTATGCAACCCTTTATAAGCCTTTCAAGACAAAGCGTAGTTCCTCTACAGAAAACACAACGCTAGAAGGAAAAGCGCAACCTGTGAAGGAAAAGTGCAGCATGTGAAGGAAAAGCGTAGCATGTGAAGGAAAATCGTAGGGCCTGAAGGAAAAACACGATTTTTAAAAATGTATGGCCCTAAACTTGTGAGGAAATGATAAATTGTGAATGAGAGCTTGATTCTAGGAAGGAAAAAGAGTGCAAATGAGTTTCATTTTTTTCTTTTTAGCCTTTTTATAAAATGATGATTACAATATATGAATGATGATACACTCAGCTAAGTGATGACATGGACCAACATATGAAATTTTTGGAAGAAGTGGGAAATAGTCCTGGAACTAATACCCAGTGACTAAATTTTTTCTTGAAGACCTAATGAAATGACAAAAAATTGACTATGAGGCCCTAACAGGACATGATAAGAGCCCATTGATCACTGGTGATGAGATGTAAATATTGACACTAACATAACCCATTCCACTCTTCCCTTATTTGGGACCTAGACATCAACACAAAGTGTCAGCCAGATGTCCTACCACATAATGCTTCACTCACAAACCCTCAACAAATCTCTTCCATTTTCTTATCGTCAATACAAACAACAATTCCTACCAAACCCAACATGTTTCTCAAATATCAAAACTTCTTATTCATAAGAGCCTTTGTTATTATGTCTGCTACATGTTCATGTGTCGAGACATACTCCAACTTCACGATCCCATCTTGTGACAAGTTCCTAATAAAGTTTAACTTATTATTGGTATGCTTCATCCTAGCATGAAACACGGGGCCTCCATACATCTTGATACAACTTTGATTGTCACAATTAATCATAGTAGGACCTAGAGACTTCTCGAACAAGCCTGTCGGAAGCTTCCTTAACCAAAAAACCTCATTTCTTACTTCACATGAAACCACATATTCTACCTTAACACTACTCAATGCAATGGGATCTTACTTCCTACTCACCCATGAGATCTCAGCAGCTCTCAGGCTAAAAAATCCTCTGGTAGCACTCCTTCCATCAGTCTCACTACTACCCCAATCAAATTCTATGAAGCCAATTATCTTGCCTACCTTACTATCATATTTTACGCAGTGATATATAGTGCCACCAAAATACCTAGGTATATGTTTGAGAGCTATCCAATTATTTTTATGGGGCTCAACCTGAAACTAACTAAGAATTTTTACTGCAAAACATAAATCTGGCCTAGTATTTACTAGATACATCATGGAACCCACCAATTGGCAATAGGAGCTAGGATCCAAAAGACTAGAGTTAGAGTCCCTCAACTTCTTGAGATTGGTGATCATAGGAGTAGTCATTGACTTGGAATCCATCATCCCAAATTTTTGCAACAACTTTTTGATGTACTTCCCTTGCCCCAAATATATCTCCCTAGGTCTCCACCAAATTTCTAGATGATCGGATCTGGATTGGGGGCAAACATTTTCCAAAAATTCAAGGTTCTCATAATCACACCAAACCAAAATGACTGGTTCAGGACCGTCGCCAGGAATCCGACGCAATTCGTTTCACTCAAAATAGATTCCGTATGAGGAAGTTAGAGCCTATTGATCGTTGTGCCAAATAGGAGAATTTAAAAAAAAATGGTCAAATAGGGTCAAACGTAAAAAAATTGGGTTTTCCTCCATTTCACCCAATGAAACTATGCCAAGTGTCAATCTCTGGTTGGTTGTTGAAGAGGGTGACTTTTTTCAATTTTATTGGATGTTTGTGGAAGAACCAGTGGCATGAGGATATGTGGCTAGCCCAGAGGCTGACACATGACACCATCCAAGGTCAAAATTCTAACTTTGGTTATATTCCAAATTCCAAATTTATATGGTGGGTCGGATTTCAATATTACAAAGGTTGTTTAATTAAATCTGAATTATCAACATAATATTAGAAAGGTTGGATACATATGTCTTATGGAGCAACATATATCAAAGGTCGGAATATTCCATGAAGACCAAGGTTTAAACCTTATGTTATTTCAGTGGGAAAAATATATATTACAAAAGGTAGGGTGGAGGTCGGGGCTTGCCCCATGACCTCTCCCACATTAGCGCATCCACTTTCCAATAGACCACCGCGTTGTGACTTGATAGTCATAGCGCACAATACATATTTGAGTTTTAAAATGAGTTGGGTGTGGGTAAGAAGGGACACCCCAAAAGGGCCAACCATTTCCACAGAACCATGGCCTAAAAACCAAAGGTGGAGGCCTATTTTAAATGGTAAGGATTACAGTTTAAATGAGATTAATTATGCGCTAAACCCATATTAAGGCACTAGTCCAAATTAATTCATATTTCTTTCTAATTGTGCTTAATGCGCTAATATCCCACTTAATGCACACTTAAACTCCACTTATGTTTAATTAAACTTGCGTTTAATTCAATGGAGGTTTTGGCGGTTCCACCAAATTCGGCACCACTTCCATATTTGGCGGCCTTAATTCGAGTTTCTCCACTTTTAGTGGAGATTCTTAGGGAAAATTGAATGAAGCATAAATTTTGCAAATATCAACCAATTTTAACTCAAGACGAGTCATTCCTAAATTATTTTAATGCTATGAGCATGATGGTTCAGGTTTCAAAGGCATTAGAACACTCATGAAAGTGTTTTTCCCACTTTGAATATTAAATAAGTCGAGGGCCACCATGAGAGGAGGTCATGCCTAGATTAGTTGAAGACCGTTTTCATAGATTGAAGAGTTTATTTTGAGGTTTTTGGGTCTTATGAAACCAATGGAGTAGGTTGCAGAGTCACTAGATCACTAAAGGTGCATGTAATCATAGAATTGATCATTAATCCCAGGAGGGCCTAACCAGTTGAAGCAGGTCCATGGAGATGTATCCTAGGAGGGGTGAACTCCATTATCATCTATTTTGTAATGTATTTGTTGTGTGCTATTTATATGCATTTTATTTTTTGTACATTATTTTTTAAAAGCTAATTAACTCATAAATATCTCATCAAAGACACTTAAAACTTGACACATAAACCCCTTCACAATTGGCTAATTTGAGACGATCCTAAACACACTATTTTTAACTGATGAGGGAGATAGCACAACAAAACTAGTTTGCCCACATTCAGATAAATTTGGTATCAAAGCACAATTTAGCTCATTTTATCCAAGGTTAGCTAGAAGAATTAGATATTTGTTTTGTATTTGTGCAAGGTCAATTTAACTATGTGAAATTTTATGTGTGTGAAGAGAAGGTAAAGATTGAGGAATTAGTTCTCAAATCACAACAAAGAGGTTTTTTGTATTCATTGCAAATCTGATGGAAACTTCATCAAGAATTTCTTCTAATCGGCCTTCCTTAGAAAAACTCTTTAATAAAGAGATGTTGCAGAAGCTCTACATCATGAATGATATGGTGCAATAGATGTATGAAGATAAGAGAGAGAGCATTATATTTCAAGAGCAGTTGATGGAAATGAAGGAGGAGAAGCAAGATATTTTTGAAAATATGCATGAGGTGGAGACTCAGTTGCATATTGCAAATGAAAACCTAGCAAGGTTGCATGAGATGGAGACTCAACTCCATATTGCCAAGGAAACTTTAGCCAAGTATGTGCCTGAAAAAGGGGTATGAAAATCAATTTGATCTTCTAATTCTTCTCAATATGAATGTGTAGGTGCTTTTGGAAGACATTCTAGAGGAATAGGGTCCAAATTATTGATGAATATGGGCTATGAAGGTAAAGGATTGGGAAAACATGCAAAAGGCATAGTTGACCTAATTGTTGTTGAGGAAAGGCCTAGGTATTTGGGTCTTGGTTATGGAAAACATGATGGAGAATGCTCTAAAGCCTAGGAGGCACATGAAGGTGTTCCAAGAAGGACATTCATTACATATTCATTACCTCAAGATTGTGAAGTTTGTGTTCATGAGGAATGCAAAAGTTTTACACCCACTTTGCAAGAATATGTGCATAAGCATGCATCTAATGTAAATGGAAAAAAAGATGATTTTGAAAGCTCTAAAGTCATTGAAGCCATTGTTGTATTCTAAAGAGATACATTACCTCATCAAATTCATCTCCTCAAGAAGGCGACAAAGGTGAATGTGCAAGGTACAAATTTGCATTTAATCAAGTTGCTTTTGATTATGATAAACATGGTAAATCTTCACATAATATATGGAGAAAGTTTGCATGTTCCTTTTTTGGTTTGAAAAATCATAATATTTCAAGATGTTGGAAGAAGATAGCCATGCAAAGAAAAATTTCTAAGAAAAGGAGACATAAATCCAAAGGTCCATCGGACAATGCAAACCATATGGAAAAGAAAATGAAATTTTTTTGCACTCATTTCCATAAGTAAGGTCACCTTGTAGACAAGTGTTGTACTTTGTATCCAACAAGTCATCCACGAAATTTGAAGAAGGTGGAAAGAGATCTTGACGGGAATGAAAAATGGGATTCCATAATCAATGTCGGTCAGGATGATTCGCATGATGAAGTGAAGCTGAGTGAAGCGCCATTGAAATGGTTCTGTAAGAGATGGTTAGATTTATTATGTAATTAAGGTTGTGCATGTCCTTTGATGATTGATGCATTTATTTTCTCTTGAAGTATGTTGCATGTTGCATGAACCAGGATGTTGGAAATGTAGAGTTGTGTTGACTCACTTAGACATAGAAAATATGGCAATTTGTACATGTTTCTTTAGTTTGACTTGAGAGTCAGATGTTTGAAGAGGCATGTTTTGTCGGCTTGTGTTTGGTCGATGGTTTGTACACCAAGATGTAAGAGTACATGGTGATGTTCACATGATGTGAAATTTGTTGCTTTGAAGTAGCAAAATGATATTTCATCAAGTTATGTTTCTTGCATGATGTGTTTTTTAGATTGATGGTTGTGTTTGTGATAAGATTTCAAAGAATTTGCAACCAAAACAACAACCATTATAGACCATTTTTATGTGTTGACGCCAAGAAGCAAAAGAGATGGCGAATGCATTTTTCCAGATGTAGAATTTGGAACTATGGAGGTAAAATAATGGTAATTTATTTTCTTGTTATTACTAGTATTGGAACTCATTATTGTATTTCACTTAGATGGGCTTAGCTTGGGAAAGTGGTTTCCAAGGAGAATATTACATCGAATGCATGTGTTTTCAAAGGAGGAACATGATTCTAAGTGGGAAGGCCATTAGCTAGTTTTCCAAGCACCGAGGGATCTCTTTGCTATAGCAAGGTGTCTAATTAGTCAGCAAGCAACCAACAAGTGTTGGATTGGGTCAATAGAAAAAGGAGGAAATTAGTTGAAGCACCAAGCCATTTGCAAGGCAAGGCATGTCAGTGAACCCAAGAGGTTTTCATGGTAATTTTTCCAAGTAGAATCAAGATTATAGAACTTGGACAAGAAAGGAGTGTTCAAATCTCATGAGATAACCTGATTTTGTGGGTCCAAAAGCCTGTTAGTGGAAGGAGTGATCTGAATCTAGATTGGGCACAAAAATTTGCCAAAAATTCAAAGTGATCGGAATCCCACAAAACCAAAACGACCAGATCGGGCCCGTTGCTAGGAATCCGACACAATTTGTTTCACTCAAAACGGATTCCTTATGAGAAAGTTAGAGCTTGCTGATCCTCATGCCAAACAAGCCAATTTAAAAAAAAATGGTCAAACAAGGTCAAAGCTCAAAAAATTTGGTTTTCCTCCATTTCGCCCAATGACACTATGCCAAGTGTCAATCTCTGGTTGGCTTTTGAAGAGGGCGACTTGTTTCAATTTTATTGGAGGTTTGTGGAGGAACCAATGGCATGAGGACCCATGGCTAGCCTAGAGGCCACCATGTTCCCCCTTCCAAGGGCCAAATTCTAAATTTGGTTATAGTCAAAATTATGAATTTATATGGTGGGTTAGATTTCAATATTACAATTTTTTTTTAATTAAATCCCAATTATCAATATATTATTACAAAGGTTGGATACATATGTTTTATGGAGCAGCATATATCAAAGGTCGAAATATTCCATGAAGACCAAGGTTTAAACCTTATGCTATTCTAGTGGGAAAAATATATATTACCAAATTTAGGGCAAATATTGGGGCTCGACCCCATGGCCTCCCCCAAGCTAGTGCAACCACTTGCTAATAGACCACCGCGATGTTACTTGATAGTCATAGCGCACAATACGTATTTGAGTTTTAAAATGAGTTTGGGTGGGAGCAAGAAGGGCCAACCCTTTCCACAGAACCGTGGCCCCAAAACCAAAGGCGAAGGCCTATTTTAAATGGCGTGGATTATATTTCAAATAGGGTTAATTATGCGCTAAACCCATATCAAGGTGTTAATCCGAACTAATTTGGATTTCTTTGTAATTGCACTTAATGCGCTAATCTCCCACTTAATGCACACTTAAACTCCACTTATGTTTAATTAAACCTACGTCTAATTCGACAGAGGTTTTGGCAGTTCCACCAAAATCGGTGCTACTTCTAGATTTGGCAGCCTTAACTAGAGTTTCTCCAGTTTTAGTGGAGATTCCTAGGGAAAATTGAATGAAGCATAACTTTTGAAAATTTCAACCAATTTTTCCTCAAGAAGAGTAATTCCTAGATTATTTTGATGCTCTAAGCATGATGGTGCAGGTTTCAGAGGCATTGGAGCACTTATTAAAGTTTTTTTCGACTTTGAAGATTAAAGAAGTCGAGGCCCACCAGGAGAGGAGGTCATCCCTACATCATCTAAAGACCATTTTCAGTGATTGAAGAGTCTATTTTAAGTTTTTTGCGTCTTTTGAATCCAACAGAGTAGGTTTCAAAGATTGGAGCACTACAGGTGCATGTAATCAAAGAATTGACCATTAATCCCAAGAGGGCCTAGCCAGTTGAAGCAGATCCATGGAGATGTAGCCCAGGAGGGGTGAACTCCGTTATCAACTATTTTTTAATGTGTTTTTATGTGTTATTTATATTCTTTTTATTTGTTGTACATGAGTTTTTAAAAGCTAATTAACTCATAAATTTCTCATCAAAGACACTTGAAACTTGACACATAAACCCCTTCACAATTGGATAATTTGAGACGATCCTAAACACACTATTTTTAACTAATGAGGAAGATAGCACAACAAAACTAGTTTTCCATATTCAGATCACTAGACCTAGGAAATCTTGCATTAGTCCTAGATCCTTCATTTCAAATTCAACTGCCAACATCTTTCTACATTCTTGAATTATTTTCTCTACACTAGTGATGAATATATCATCCACATATAGTATAATAATGACGAGATAATTATTCACAACCTTGATGCAGAGATTCATATCAAAATAAATATTTACGAACCCAATTCTAAGTAGATATGCATCCATCCTAGCATAACATGCCCTTGCTTCTTGCTTCAAACCATATATGACCTTCTTAAGTTTTCAAACCTGAGAGTCGCTACTATTAACTTCAAAGCCTTCAGGTTTTTTAATGTACACTTCCTCATCAATGGTCCCATTCAAAAATACAGACTTCACATCCATTTTATGGATATTCCACCCCATTTTAGTAGCCACTAAAACCAATGATATAATAGTAGTGTACCTTGCTGTAGGAGCAAAGGTTTCTTCATAATCAATGCCTTCCTTTTGAGAGAAACTCCTTGCAACAAATCTTTATTGATGCTTCTCCATACTTCCTCCAACTGCATGTTTGATCGTATAGATCCATGTAGATGTGACAATAGATTTGTCACTAGATCTAGGAACAATTTTCCAAACCCCATTCTTCATGATCGATTGATATTCTTCCTGCGCTGCTTTCTTCTGAAACTCTTGATGCACAACTTCCTTGAATATATACGGTTCAACTTCTATCATTTTTTTAATATATGCAACATAAACAGAATATCTTTTCAGTTTCTTTCTTTCCCTAAAGGTTCCTACAACTTCATTTCCTTCAACATCTTCCAATGTATCTTTCAACCAATTTGGGCTCTTCCTTATGGTTGGGATTTCCACCCATTGGATAGGTTCACTTGGTCCTTCTTCTTCTAGTTTTGTAGTATATTTTTCATGCTGAATTTTTTCTTCTTCAAATATGGGAACTTCTTTTTCATCGTAATTAATAGGAATATCCTTTGATTTCTGGTATGCTTCATTCTCGTCAAATATGACATCCATTCTTACTTCAATATATCTCCCTTCCCTGATGTAGATTCTATATTATTTTGAAGAGATACTACATCCAACGAATATTCCCTTGATACTTGTAGAGTCCAACCTCTTTCTCTTGTCTTTTGAGACATGGATATATGTTAGACTTCAAAATATTTAGAGGTGATCGACACTCAACTTCTTTCTTGTGAATACTTCTTTGGGTGTTGTATTATCGATGTCAAACCAGGAGGTAACTCCTCAAATCAGAATGTGTATTAGCTGAAGAATGCATATGGATTTATACATGGAGGTGAGGCTATTGGGATTCATCTCCCAATGACTCTTGGCCTTCCTTATTTCCTAATATTAAATAGTATACAATATTAAATGTGCACGCCCATCCCATAGGATTAGGTGTCAACATTCCCCCCTTTAATCCGAAGGATGTTGGTGAGTCCAAGCATCGATCTGAACTTTTCAAACTTTTCTCTTCCAATTGCTTTGGTGAAGATGTCAACAGTTTGCTCATTTGTGGAACAATGATGTAGATGGATGGTTTTGGCCTGAACATGGTGTCGAATTAGATGGTACTTTGTATTGATGTGCTTTGTTCGATCATGGAACTTTGGGTTCTTGGCCAACTTTATTGTAGAAGTGTTGTCGATCATGAGTGGAGTGGAATACATTTGTTTCATCTGCAAATCTTCCAGGATCTTCCGGAGCCACACAATTTCTTTTGTTGCTTCAGCTGCTGCCACATATTCTGCCTCGGTCGTGGAATCTGCTGGAACTGATTGTTTGCGTGATCTCCATGAGACAACTCCTAATCCAAGACTCATGGTGTAACCTGTAGTAGACACCCCTGTTTCTTTGTCGCCATCAAAGTCTGAATCAGAGTATCCGATCAAGATGAAGTCGCCTACCTGTGTATATTTGAGTCCAAAGTCTTGAGTCCCCTTCAAGTACCTTAACACTCTTTTTGCAGCAGACCAATGTCCTTCACAAGGTTTTTGCATGAACCTTGAGAGGATTCCAAAAGCAAATGAAATGTCAGGTCTGGTGGTGGTCAGGTAGATAAGACTTCCTACAAGCTGTCTATACTTAGTTGCATCCTCAAATTCCTTCCCTTCAATAGATGTGAGCTTCAAGTTTTATTCCATTGGAGTGGTTAAGGGATTACAGTCATCCATGCCAAATTTGTTCAAGAGATCTCCAATGTACTTATTTTGAGAAATAAATATGAATTTAGGATGTTGAATTACTTCAATACCCAAATAGTAATGAACATGACCCAAATCAGTCATTTCAAAACCTTTCTTCAACTCTTTCTTCATGGATGCAATATAGCTCTCATTGTTTCCTGTTATCGAAAGATCATCTACATATACCACAAGATATACAACTTTTTTTCCAACTTTCTTAACAAAAAAAGTTGCATCATCAAGATCAAAATTTTTGAAGTCAAGTTTCAGAAGATGCTCAGTCAATTTCTCATACTAGGCTCGTGGTGCTTGCTTGAGGCCATACAAGGATTTTACAAGTTTGCAAACTTTGTGTTCTTGACCCTTTATCACAAATCCTTCTGGCTGGGACATATAAACTTTCTCCTTTAGATCTCCATTCAAGAAGGCTTTTTTTACATCCATCTGATGGAATTTCCATCCATTCTGAGCTGCTAAGGCAAAGAGAGTCCGGATGGTGGTCTATTTTGCTGTGGGAGCAAAAGTTTCTTCATAATCGACTCCTTCTTTTTGTGCAAAACCTTTTGCCACAAGCCTGGCCTTGTGCTTGTCAAGTGAGCCATCTACTTTGTACTTGTTCTTGTAGACCAATTTACAACCAATTGGTTTCATTCCAAAAGGCGGATCAACCAGCTTCCAAGTTCCATTCCTTATCAAGGCATCGTACTCCTTCTGCATCGCTTCTTTCCATTCATCATGAGAAGTGGCTTCTTTGAAGGAAGTTGGTTCATGATCTATCACAGTTATAAGCAATATCCATATCAACAGGAGAATCAGAATTATCTACATCACCTTTGATTTGTTGAGTGGAACTTCTTGTTCCTATTTTGCCAACCTCATCAGGATGAACATTCTCCAGTGTCTTTGTCAGCCATTTGGGAGGACCTTTCTGAGATGGCCCAGGCTGGTCATTTGACTGAGTTGGGATTGATTCAAGATTCAATTTCCCAATTCTGTCAATCACATCATCCAATGTGTCATCCGTGGTTGTTTCTTCATGTGGGGGAGAGAGTGCTTCAGGACATGATTCCACAGTTTAATTTAATATCGGAATCCCCCCTTCAAGATGTGGAATCACATTATCAAATTCTTGGAAGGACTTTGCATGTGTGAATCTGTCCAGGCGATCAAATTGCCGCTCAACAACCTTGTCACTCTTGGAAGATTCAAGAAATATGACATCTCTTGCTATCACAAACTTCTTATTTGTTTCATCATAGAGACGATATCCTTTGGAGGTATTGGAGTACCCCAAGAAGATACATTTGCAACGTCTAGCACCAAGTTTGTTCCTTTGACCCTTGGGTATCAAGGCATAACAGGTGGACCCAAAGACCCTGAAATGCTTTACCGAAGGAATGTGGCCATGCCACATTTCAAAAGGAGTTTTGTTTCTAATTGAACTTGAAGGACACCTATTCTTTATGTAAACAACACATAGAATTGCATCAGCCCAAAACATCAATTTTACATTCTTGAAAAATAAGATGGAGCGGACCATATTTAAAATAGTTCTGTTCATTCTTTCAGCTACACTGTTCTGTTGTGGATTATATGGCACAGTTGTTTGATGTTTGATTCCATGTTGACGAAGATAATTTTCAAATTCGTTTGAAGTGTATTATTTTCCATTATCAGTACATAGAGAGCCAATATGTGTTTGTGCATCATTTTCAATCCATGCATGAAAATTCTTGAAAGTTTGAAAAGCATTAGACTTATTCTTCAGTAAGTAAATCCAACACATTCTGGTGTAGTCATCAATAAATGTCATCATGTATTTGTTTCCATTTGGAGAAGCAATAGGCATAGGGCCACATAAATCTGAATGAACAAGTTCAAGTTTCCTATGTGCTCTTGAGTGTGAATCATGAAATGGCTGTTTGCTATGCTTTCCTAGAATACAAGCATCACATTCCTTAGGTTTTCTAGGAATTGTAGGCAGTCCATCAACACCATTTTTCTTCAACAAACAAAGGCTGTCATAGTTTAAGTGTCCAAATCTAGCATGCCATAAAAGACTTGATGGAAATGTACCTTCATCATGATGTGAACTGAATGCAAAGTTTTGAGCATGAGCAGATGAACCTTTCAGCTTCAAAAGTCTCCCTTCTTCTATTCCCTCCATGACAAGTGAGTGATCTGATGCTGATCTGACCTCTGTCTTGCCATCAAACAAGTGAACTGAGTGTCCTTGCTGCCGGATTTCGATCAGGGACAACAAGTTTCTCTTCAACTCCGGGAGGTATAGAACCTCATGTAGGATATGATCAGGAAGACCAGGCAGTTTAAGCCTGACTGTGCCAAGCCCTGATGGCTTGATTTTGGATTTATCTGCGAAATATACTGCTCCATCAACTTTTTCAGTGAATTCTTCAAAAAAATCTTTTCTAAATGTTATGTGACATGTTGCTCCTGAATCTAGCAACCAATCATCTCTCCATGAAGTAAATGAAACATCAAATAGGTTTTCAGTTACTCCATTGTTACAATGTGCTAGAACAGAATGAGCTGATTCAACTGGTTTACCTTTGTCTTTGTCATTAGTTTTACCTTTGTCTTGATTTGTTTGCTGTTGAGCTTTAGATTATCTGCCTCCCTTTTCTCTGAAGTTTCTTCTTCATCTTCTGCCTTCTCTTCCTCTGGATGGACCTGAAGCATGTCTCTTTTCTCTCTGTGCCAAGTAGGTAGCCTCTTTAGAAGATGAAGAGACTGTCATCTTCTTTTGAAGGAGGAGAGAAAAAAACTTTGCTGGAGAATCTCTTTTGAAGGAGAGAAAACAAAAATACTCTTTGCTGGAAAATATACTGAAAAAAATCTTTGCTGCAAATATACTGAATTTAAAGGACATAAACACTTTTTGCTAAAAGACTGAATTTAAAAGGACACAAAAGCTCTTGCTAAAAATTGAATTCTGCACCAAAAATATATATATATATATTTTTTGTTTTGTTTGGAAAAAAAAAATTGTATGATATGGTTGGGGAGGGGCGGTATAATATGAAGTGGAATGGTATTAAACATGGATGGCCTAGTATTATATGAGGGCGGTATTGACTATTAGAAATGGAAGGCGGTAATAATGTGATAGAGCGGTATTGTGAAATGGAAGGGACGTGGTATTAAAAGATGGGAGGGCGGTGTAGGGCGTGGTATATGGAGAGCGACAGACAACGTTTTTATATATATCGACACATATGACAGCGTATGGTGTGACAACGTATTATATATGCAAGAGGGGCGTATTATTAAATAGGAGAGGGTGGTATTGAATGCAATGAGGGCGGTAATATATGAACAGTGGCAGCGTGCAGTGTAGAACGGATTGGGCGGTATTATGATGGCGGTATTGTATATGGATGGCGTATTAAATGGATCATTCTATATATAGACCAAACAACGCTTATATGTGACAGCGTATATATGGAGGGGGAGATGTATACAAATGGGAGAAGGGCGATGTATTAGTATGGGAGAGGGCGTATTGAATGGAGCGTATTGTGAAGGCGTATGACTATGGTATTATGGACAACGTTAAATATACACAGAACGTATTAAATATACAATGGAGGTGGCACTATAAAAAGGTAAGCGAGCGCACAAACTAGGAGGCAGCGTTGATATCATAACCAGGAGGCTGTTGATAACATATGATAGCGCTGTATTATAACATATGAGCGTTGTATTATAACATATGAGCTCATTCATAAGGCAGCAGTAGGCGTGGGATTTCAGAGAGCGATGGGGTGAGAAACGCAGAGTTAGGGCATGGGGAGGGCCGAGAGGCCAGGTTGGGGAGTGTTAGCAGTGAGGGGGCACTGGTGTATGGAGAGATAGTAGTGAGGGCGGAGAGATAGCAGTGAGGAATGTGAATGAGAGAGGAGCGCTGGTCGATGAGGGAGATAGCATAGTGAGGGAAGTGTGAGAGGCGTTGGGTAGGTGAGGGAGAAGTGAGGGCGTTACAAAAAAAAACTGAAATGGCAGTGTGTGGGACTGTAGAATTGCAGAATGGCAGGGGCTACAATTTGCAGAATTTCAGGGTCTGTAGAATTGCAGAATCTTCAGGAGCTGCAGGAGCTGCAAATGTCAGACTTGTGGATAATTGAAGAGAAAAAAAATGCAGAATAACGGTATAGCAATTTAGGAGCAGAAAAAAACTATTAATAAAATTGACTGAGCAAAGGAGAGGTAGTTACACCACAGGCAGAAATGCCAATAGTGGGACTGGCTCTGATACCATGTCAAACCAGGAGGTAACTCCTCAAATTAGAATGTGTATTAGCTTAAGAATGCATATGGATTTATACATGGAGGTGAGGCTATTAGGATTCATCTCCCAATGACTCTTGGCCTTCCTTATTTCCCAATATTAAATAATATACAATATTAAATGTGCACACCCATCCCATAGGATTAGGTGTCAAAAATTGAGACCCCTATGAGGACTTCTATTTTGCATGTATACAGTTTTCATCGATGCCTCTCCCCATAAGAACTTTGGTAGATCTTGATCAAGGAGCATAGTTCGAACTCTTTCTTCAATTGATCTATTGTTCCTCTTTTCCAATCCATTTTGTTCAGGATAATAAGGAACAAAAAACTCCCTCTTAATACCTGCTTCTTTACAATATGAAATTAATTCCTTAGAAGTGTATTCCCCACCATTATCATATCTTAGAGTTTTTACGCTTCTTTTGGTTATGGTTTCCACTTCAACCATAAACTCCTTGAAATTATCAAATACTTCGTCTTTAGTTTTGAGAAGGTAGAGCTATGCATTTCTATAATGGTCATCAATAAATGTTACATAATAGAGATGACCTCCATGTGATTTTTCAAACATGGACCCACACATATCAGAATGGATGTGGTTTAATATCTCTTTAGACCTAGTTTCATTATTGTGAAAATGATTTCTTGTATTTTTTCCCAAAGAACATCCCTTGCACACACCTTCATGATCCAACTTCATATTAGGAATACCATGAACCAATTGAATAAGAGTAGGGATGACTTTATAATGGAGATGGCCATACCTCCTATGTTATAGCTCAATGGGACTTATTTCCATATGAAACAAAGCTTGTGAAGGTGGTGTAATGAATCTATAAAGAATTCCTTCACGAACTCCAATAACCCTAGCTTTATTAATGACAAAGTATTTTCCCCAAACCAATACTTTTCCATCAACAAAAGAAATTATTTCCCCTTTATCTTCTAAATAACAAATAGAAAGAAAATTCCTTTTCAAACATGGAACATATATAATGTTGTTGAGGTATAGCTTTGATCCATTATCTAGCTGAACGATGTTGATCCCAGGCCTTTAACATCATATCTTTTGTTTTCAACCAATTCCATTGCATGAGAATATGACTCCTTTGATAGTGTATGGAGTTGATTACTTTCTCCCATCATGTGTATCGATTCCCCACTATAAATTATCCCTCCATTGTCATCAGTGAGAGACGATGTAATGGAAACCAATAGTTTTTGACTTTTGACCCTATTGAATAAGTAATAGATGACCTTCTTGTTCTAGCTTCCAAAAATTTTGATACCCATTGTTATGTAGTCCATCAAAGAGGGATAATTCATGCCAAAAAAGTGATCTCAAATTCTTCCTAACCTTAGCTCTGAAACCATGTTAGAAAATCAAATTAGTTATATTAGGGTTTGATTTTTGGATCTTGATAATTACTTATGAGTGTTATGGATTCTTTTACTTCTTCATTATCTTATATTTCATCAATAAATTACCATATTATGTGTGCATGAAGATCACAAAATAAGAGACACAAAATGTAGGCACCATGCTAGGGAAAAAACCCTCTCAAGGGGAAAACTAGTCAATATAAAATTTCCTTTCAATATTATTTTTGAGACTCTTCACCCTATACATATACCAAACCTTCCCTCCATACCAAGTCAGCCTCCCATATCATTGACCCCTTTCCAGAAAATTTGACTAAGAAAAAACTTCCAACAACAAACGACTTCTGGAAACAACAAAACTTCAAAGATTTTGATCTCCCAATCCAGGGCACGAAACATAGAGAGAGAGGCACCAAAATTTATTTTTTCTTCTTCTCCTTAGTCTTCCCCAAACTTGTATTTCTTTCAGCTTCCTGACAACAAAGTTCAAAATTCTCTAGCTACGTTTGAGATATAGAACTATCTTCAGCGAGATACTTCAAATGACTTCGACTTCCTTCCTTTGATAGGCTCTAGGTGAGGTTGAATAGGTGTCTCTTAGGCTTACACGATCTCCTTTAGGCTGACTTGTTGTGGAGGTTATATAATTCATATTTAACTCGATTCTTGACCAATTTACATGATTCAAAAGCCCAAGAAGATTTCCTTTGAATATACAATGACTCTATAAACTCAATATTAATCCTAGGAGTCCAAAATGGGGAATTTTACTAATATAATGATGACGCAAGCATGAAATCCATGCTTTAATAAGTCATTGCTATACCAATGAAATTATTTTATTTATTCTTTTGTCAACTACATTTCATAATGACCTCAATTCATTAAATGAAGACTGAACCTAGTTAAAATTTCCAACACATCTCACTTATTTTACAACCCAATTTTATATACCTCATTACCTATAAATTCCCCTCCAATATCTACAATATTTGGACAATATTTTCAATATTTTAAAACTTTCTATAATTTTCAATAAAATTAATATTACATAAAGAAATATCTTATTGCAACAATAAAGAGAAAATAATTTCAATCTAACGGGTTAGAATTATGAGTTAACCTTTTACATCATACTACAACTAACTCGACATCAATGTTGCCAACAATTGTTTTACTTATTAAATTAAACATAAATTTAAGAATTTAATATATACTTAAATATAAATTATATTTTTTATTTTTTATCATTTTTTTTTCATATTGGGGAAATTATTAAACAAGTAGTCACGACAATTATCACTGGTTGTTATCTGTGAATGCAAGTTGACTCATCATTATTTTTCAATGAAAACTACACCACCTAGAATTACCCAACGTTGTTCCGTAATGGGATATGATTTGTCTTGGGTTATTAGATTATTTCCTCACATCCAAAATATACAAGATCTTAGCCAGATAAAATCACTTCTAAAACATGCTCCAAACTCCCCTTTATTATTAATCATATTCATTATTATTATTATATAATTTTTTTAACATTTAATTAACATTAAGAATTAAACAAATAACAAATTTTCAATAATTTCACTATAAATATTCAAACTAAACTAATATGTATTTCCATATTAAGAATGATACTTGTGTATATAAACATAAATGATAATGAGAATGCATTTTTCCGCATATAATTATGTCAAACATTAAACTTTTAATTCCACTATCCAAGTTGAATGTGTGAAAGAATGATACTGATGTGCTTATAAATAACAACGAGAGAATATTATAATTCTTACTCTTATCTATAATTTCTTAAAACATAACATTTTCAATTCAATTATATTCGATATGTGGTCGTCTCCTCACTCCTTTGTGTGAAACATGATAAAATTTAATAATATTTTGTTGTTTTTAAGAATAATATTTTTGATGAAGAGCCAAAACGAAATTATAGCTGATATGAAGGAATATTACCTTAATGGTGGGAAGGGATTCGAATGCTTAAAACATGACATTTTCAATTCAATTATATTTAGATATGTGGTCGTCTCCTTACTCCTTTGCGTGAAACATGATACAATTTAATAATATTTTGTTGTTTTTGAGAATAATATTTTTGATGAAGAGCCAAAACGAAATTATAGCTGATATGAAGGAATATTACCTTAATGGTTGGAAGGCATTCCAATGCTTATGTTTAGTTAATGTGGATTTTTATTTTATAGTTTATATAAATTTAAAAAAAAATCTTAAAAATGTATGATAAATAAGTTGGGCTTAGAGTATGTTATAAAAGTATTTATGTTTGGTTTACATTTTTTTTGATGTAAGGTTAGAGGCATGTGAGAGGAGTGAAATCTTATTTCCTTATGGATCATTAGTGGTTAATTCTGAGTGACGTTGTTTTCCTTGAATAATAGTGACGAGTCAATCTATATTCATGGATAGCAGCCATTTATGGTTGTATCCACTGTTGATTTTACAACTGAGTTATAATATATTTCCAATTTCTTAAAAGAAATATTATTACAAAATCTCCTAATAATTACTTATTAAAAAACTATAATAGGAAATTAATAAAAAACCTTGCGACCAATATTAATGAAAATTTCCAAAAGTCTTGAGACCATTGTTGATAAAAACATGATAATGCTGAAAACTACCATAAAAATATTGAAAAAAAATGAACAAGTTATGAATTCTTATGGAAAAAGCCAATTTTGAAGTAAACATTACCAAAATGAAGTCCTTAGTAGAAAAGGCCTAATATTATTTAAATTATTCATATAAGAACTATAATAGTATATATTCCAAAGAGAAATAAAAGGATAAATAAATGTAGAATTTGGTGTGAATATTAGGAAATATTTTTTAAGTTAAATAGAGTTGTAGTTTAGACAAATTATTTCACAATGATAGTTCCTAGGAAGAAGAATTTATGAAGTGATTGAAATAGGAAGCCGAGAAAATTCATAATAAACATTGAAAGTGATTAAGGAAACTACATGTGAATTGCATCAAACATGATATAAATAAGAATAGGAGAGACGTTGGAGAGATAAAGGAGTGTGGTCGTTAGTGAATTAAAAGAATAACATTGGGGAGAAGATTGTGATATCTTGATATGTAAATAAGAATACGCCAGACATTGGATAGATAAAGGAGTGTCGTCATTAGTAATGGAAAGAATGATATTGGGGAGAATATTGTGATATCTCAATAGAATCTCGATAGTTAGGTGTTCATTAAATAATTGTGAAGATAATAATCATAATTTATTTATTTCATAGTTATGGTAATTGCATCTCTGCACAATGGTTATATGTACGGAGGTGAAGGGTATTTTTGAAACAATCGAGTAAATCTTGAAGTATGGTTGAGAATCCATTATTTAATGGTTTATTATTTTCATTTATTTTAGAACGTTTATTATTTTATTTTTCTACTTTGTCGATCTCTTTACATTAATTATTTTTCTAAATTTTGGAGTTTTCTGCAATAACCACAAAGTGGAGATATTATAGATGACGCAAGTGGAAGTGAAAGTAGGGAGAGAATTCAACATATAAGAGAAAGTGAATAAATAATGGAGGATTTAAGTGAGGAGGAGATTGATAATGCAACGAAGTGGAAGAAGTTGTAGGAATCGAGAGTTACAGGTTGTGTTCTCAACAATTTCATGCTACATATTTTGTTGCATGTAATCTATATTGATACATTTTTTTTTTTTTTGTGATTGACTATGTCTTTATCTAGTACCAACAATACTTGTCGTTGAAATTGGTAATGATTATATTCTCGATTTATTAATGGCTCTCTCTCAAGTGCATAGCCATGTGGTTTTAATTTAATGATGTCTATTTATTAACGGAAATCTCAACCCAAAAGTGGATTGCTAAATAAAAATAATAAAATAATAGTTAAAATAATAAAATAAGAGTTATGAATTTTGGAGGGAAAAGAAGAGAACAACATTTTTTAATTATATTTTTGGCTTGTCTCCTTATATATTTATTCAAATTTCAAGTGTACACACTCATTGGATGTTGAATTAAATTCCACATCCAATGAGTATCCATTATACATACTTTTGAGAAGACCTGCAACAATAAAAATTGAAGATACATTTAAAAAGAGTGTTCAAATAAGAGTGATGAATTGTGGAGGGAAATGAAAAAACTATTTTTTTTTAATTGTATTTTTGGCTTATATCCTTATAGGTTTACTCAAATTTCAAGTGTAGAAGCTCGTTGGATGTTGAATTAAATTCAACACCCAACAAGTACCCATTATGCATTACTTTGAGGAGACCCGCAATGATAAAAATTGAAGATACATTATATAGGCGTGTTCAACACACCTTTTTAATGAATTTTTAATTTTTATCATTGTGAGTCTTCTCAAAAGTATGAATATTAGGTACTCGTTAGATGTGGAATGTAATTCACCACCCAAAAAGTGTCTACACTGAAAAATTGAGTAAACCTATAAGTAGATGAACCAAAAATACAATTAAGAAAAAAAAAAATTCTTCTTTTCCCTCCAAAATATTTACATGTACCTCTTTTTAATTTAAAGGTTTTTTATTGGTTTACATATTATGACATGGAAATTACATGGAAATTTCGTGGGTAATTTTAAGGTGAAATTTCCTATAATGACTTATGGCTGCGTACTTAATTTTTTTTTTATCAAAGTATCATTATAATGGAATAAATACAAGTGTGGTTGTGTGTGGGAGAATAAGCACATTGTGCAAAGTGCGAAGAGATTATTTTTCTTCCTTCGCACTGCACACACTTGTATCAAAGTTATGGAGATAACTCAACCATGGAGATTTAGAAAGGATTCATGTGGTAGCATTGTGGTCTACTTGTGTGGATTTTTATTCATTTCATTTGAAGAAAGAAAAATGTATTACAAGGTATTGATCACCTTGAAATCATAATTACAATCCTATTTATTGTAATGTTTATAAACCTCCGTAAAAATGAAAAATCTATGAATGTATTCCAAAATAGACCACACTGCATATACGGCGATTTCATCAACATAACATTGTATACATCCATATGTCTTGTGAAATATAGGTGTGTTTTAGGGTGTGGCTTCCTATTGTCCTGCATAGATATTTTGTCTCTCCTCTGCAACTATGAAAATGCCATGCAAAACCATCTGAATTCAAAGGGATTGATCTTAATCAAAGGATTTGAATCATTTCAAATTCATATTTAACTACAACAAAAAAATTATTAAGTGAAGAAACTCTTATCAATTGTATGCAAGAATGGTCTCCAAGACCTGCTTTTAGATAAAACATAGTGCTTGTAATCCATTTGCAACTAAGGATCCCAATCACCTTCCACTTGAGCTCACCATAGTCATTTGATTATGAGGTTTTTGTGAGCAGACTCTCCAAAAAATCCCTCAAATTCCTCATCTCATTATTTTCATCATTTTCACTTTTCAACAGTTATAAAGACTCGCCTTGCACAAATTCTAACTTCTTTGAAAGGTAGACTAGTTGTGAAGCTATATATACCAAATATTGGGTTTGAAGAATGGTGAAATTTACAAGTAAAGGCCACATTTGTAAGATCCTCTTCTGTTGGAAGCATACATGGGTCACATGCCCGAAGTGCATGACAGCTACAAATAAAATGATGGGGATGGTAGAACAGGAGGTATTTAACTCTCACTGGTACCATAAATTCATATGTAATCCCATTCAATTACACCATTTGTATATTTCCTCTAGTAGTCTCGTGATCAGGTACCTTACCACAAGAAACCAGTAGTCCCATGACTATACTAATTCGAGATGATGCCTCTTATTTTTTAGTCTAAATCAAGCACTTATTTTTCCCAAATTATTTGATTTACTATCAACTATACTAGTATCTTTAGGATGGAATTGTATTTGAGTTGAATTTTATTTAACAAATCTGCATTCCTACCACTTGTTGCTCTAGAGAATTCACATTTAGCTACAACAATAAACCTCTTTTCTTGAAAGCATAGAAGGTGTTACATTATTGGCTTAGGCTTCATTCTCAACCTTTTAACATCTTGCATTAAGTAAATATATTGTTGTTTCTTTAGTTTTGAATGTAAGGTTGAGTGGTAGAGGGTTTTCAAACAAATACCATCATTCTAGGGTATTTTTTTCAAGATTTAATATTTTCCCTATATATAGTATTGTAGGTGACTATTCCGGTTTGAAAACTCATACGTATATAATGTAGATGACTATTCAACAAAAAAACATGTAATTTACTATTAAAATTGATATTTTTTTAGCGAATATCAACCAGTTCATCATATATATGTAAAAAATAAGTGGCTTTTTAACCAAATTAGCGAACTGTTTTTTTAAAAAAAATCCAAAAAATAACCCATTTTTTAATTTCACCCCTAAAATTTTCCCTACACCATTCATAACAATTTATGTAAGAATCAGTAGGTATAAATACTAATGGTATCGTATTTGAGTTGAGAGAATCAAGAGTTTAGCGTCCTGCATAATGATGAAGGATCAATATAAACTCTAAACTTATTGTTGGAACCCATACGCTTAACATATTTTTTAACTCTAGTTAAACCCAAATGCATTATAAAAACATTAAACTCTTACCTAACATATTAAATCTTTCTCTCAATATTAAGACGTTGACCCCACATCGCCTTAAATAATTAATTAGCGATAGAGAAAAAGACTATGCTATATTGCAAATATTAATCTTGTTTAATTAGATAGACACCTAGAAACCCTCCCTATATTCCCCAAAATATTTAAATAGATAATGTATCAACCATTAAGAATAAAAACAACTAGCAACCAAAAATATACTAAACAACATGCATGCATCACCATTGTAAAACTTTACTTCTTTCTAATATTCAAGAAAGAAAAAAGACTTGAAAAATGTATCTTAATTGTTGCGCTTATAACAACTATATTTTTTAATAATAATTATAGGTTTACTTTATTAGATTGGTCTTTATCCAAATTATACTTAAAAAGTAATTCACTAACTAGCTCCCATCTGCTCCTCTTATGCCCAACTTATTATATTTATTTGTAGTAACCAAGACATTTACTTAAAAGTTGCAATTATCCTTCACATTTAAAAAAATCCATAATCCACCATTCCCTAAGAAATAAAAAGTATTTATAATATATAAACCTTTTATAAAACAACGCTGATCCTTGTTTCGTGTCACACTTTCCCCACATTCATGATTCACCGACAAAACAATTGATATATAATAGTTAGTTAATGGATACCAACATCATAAATGGAAATAATATAAAATATGGCTTTGACACACTGCATTTTAACCAGATAAATGCAAAGAGAAACTGAGCAGGTTGAGTCTCCCTGAGCAGTTTCATCTTTTACAGGTAACCTCATAGGTTTTCCTAACTTTTCAACGCAGTCTTTGACCAGAGCTATCTCAAATTAGAAATCCCGGGCCTCAATAATATGCGGTACTGCTATATTAATGATTATTTGCCAAGAAAAATAGAAATGGGCTAAACTGCCAAAACTAATCCCAATCACAATCCACATTCTAATTGCAGTGGCCCTTACATGCATTGGCTTTTACGGATCAAAATGACTGTCGTTGTCAATGGGGGCTACAGCTCTGCTTCTGCCCTACCTAACGAGTGGCAAACACGAGAGTTGCACTTACATTGTGTTATTTTACACCTCCGCGTATGACTGCCTCCATATATCGGTGATCACAGCTTTTAATTCTATGTGGTTGCAAGCCTTTTTCGAGCCACTTACCCATAGAGTACTCCTACCTCGCCTACCCCACTGAGCAAGCATATGTGATGCATTGCACAGCAAAATACCAGATTAGTCTTGGCAGTGCGCTCTCTTAAACAAACGACCTTAAAGCTTTTCTTTGTTACCGGTAGGTTCTGAAGCTGAAAGATCCGTCTGCTTAGGACCATGGAGAAGGGTTTCGTTAACTGGCAGGCAACCATTCTGCTTTACATCTTGCCAAATAAGATGGGCGAAGCAATCACCCTATGTTTCGACCACAGTAATCTTCCCCACTCCTCCCATTCCAACAGAGGCAACTACTCTGGAAGCCAATCGGTATTGCATCAATGGATACCCACATTCTGAGAATATTTAACCAAATGTGCTCTTGCCTTATGAAAATGCATTGAATTGAACGCAAAAACGAGGAGAATTTTAAGATACTTACCACACTTGATAGGTTAATGCTCTTATCCTCCTTTAATAGCTTAATCCTCTGATCCCTTTACCTTCCTTTCATTCGCTCAGCTCTTGCCAGCCACATAAAACCAACTCTGCCTGCTGTTCTGCATAAAGTTAAACGAATAACTTTCCCATTTCCAACTTCGGGTTCTCACTTAACTTTACTCTACCGACGAGAGGGAAGCTTTGCTTTATGAAAACGGAAGGATGGTTTCGTTTTTCTACGAATGATTCATGTCCTTACTTGAGAAAGCAACGGATAACCTGACCAAAACTTGTCACTCAATTATTTGTTGAAAGTAAGGTGAAATGTATTCCCACCACATGAAAGGAATAGTTCATCCAATACTCCCTTCAAAATAAAGTGGATTCCTTTGGGTGGTTTTGTTTTTCTATGAATCCTTCATGTCCTTACATGAGACCGCAGGGGATAACCTGAGCACAGCTTGTCGTTCAATATTTGCTGAAAGTGAAAGTGAAATGTATTCCCAACAGACGAAAGGAACACTCCATCAAACACTCCTTTCAAAATAAAATGGATTCCGTTTGTCCAATAAATTCCACTTCCCCTATTGAATATGCAAATTATAGGTTTGAAATGTCGGTTTTACCGGATGATGCGTTGAGAATCTTGCAAATGCGTACGGTTTTACGTGCCATGTGCACACCGACCTGGCTTCTCGCGACTTTTAGACGCTTAGCTTGCTTGTCACCTAAAGATTTCTAACAAAAAGTCTGTGTGGGTTACCATCTCATTTGAAGACCACACCATGTAAAAATGGCGGTGGGTATAAAGGTGACAATTTTCTTTCCATGTGCACACTTACCTGGTTTCTCGCCATTTTTACACACTTTGCTGGTTTCTCGCCTAAAGATCTCTAAGAAAAACTTTATGTGGATTACTACTTAATTTGAAGATCACACGAGGTAAGAAAGAGAGTTGTCTATTGAGGCAATAATTTGGTCTAGACCGTCATTTTTCACAAGAATCACATTATTTCTTTTGAAAAAAATCGATTGTGGTAGTGTTTGAATAGTATTTTTTATGGTGAAAACGGATTCAATACCACAAAAACGGGAAAATTTTAGGGGCGAATTTTAGCCCAAGGGAAAATTTTAAAGGGTTTTAGATTTTGGAGGGGCAAATTTTTTATGTAAAACCTCTTTTGTGTAGTTAGCCCTATAATTATTTTTAAAATAGTTAATTATTAGGTTTGAGCCCAAAAAAATAAAGGTGCATAAGCCATTAAACCTTGGATTCGCCTCTTGGTTTTCTAGTTTGGAGCGTTGTTGAATTGCATTTGCCGCGATTTACTGGGTCAGAGGGGGATTGGAATGAAATTCACACCCATTTTCACTCGGTTGGGGCTTGGAGGTGATTGGAATTTGCGCTGCCAATTTCAATCTTCTACAGTTTCGATCACGAATTGTGTCGAGATTATGTGCAGGGAGGTCGATGGCAAGGGAAACAAGGCTCAATCTTCTAGATTTTGGACAACAGTGTTGCAACTGTGAATCTACTGGTTGCCAGTAATTATTTTTTCTATAAATTCACCAGTCTCAATGCTTCGAAGTGTGTGAGTCTAGCAATGCTCGTGAATGCGGGTGAATGTTGGTGCTTTGTAGGTGATTGCTTCGAAGTGTGCGAGTCTAATAGTGCTGGTGAATGCGGGTGAATGCGGGTGAATGCTAGTGCTCTGTGGGTGATTGCTTCGAAGTGTGCGAGTCTAATAGTGTTGGTGAATGCAGGTGCTCTGTGGGTGATTTGCAAGAGGTAAGCCATGGACTGTGGTTTTTTATTTGTGGTGTTGTTATTATTTTTCTTGGGTGTGGGTATACTTTCGTTTGCCGATTAGAAATTAGTTCTTGTATTGGCTACTTCCTTCTTGCTATCTCAGCATGCTGATTGAAACTTCCTTTCTATTAGTAGTATTGCATAGATGAGCAATGGGTTTAACATTCTGATTATGCCTTCCTTCCGGACCTTCATTCCATCCAGCCACCACCAGTAGTTAATTCTACTCGTTAGGCTAGGGAACAGGAAAGAGGAAATCCCCATATCACCAAGCAAAGAATATTCGCTTCTTCATCACACCTTAAAACCAAGTTTAAACCAAGAAAATAAACCCAACCACTCGACCCTCTAACAGTCGAGGCCTATCCCTAGATATCACAACAATCACAAAAGACAGATAAGTTAAGCTTCACAGCAATATGGAATGAGAGCCTACAACCTTTCTAAACCATCTCTTCAAAGGGATAACGATCATCGTCCACTACCCTCCCCGAAACCCAACAAAAACCTATTTTTGGCTCGTGATGATAAACGATCTTAGCGGATTTCTTTAAGGCAATGCATTCGATTGTCAGAGATGTGTTGTTTGTTACACACAAAGTTATTATTATTTTTCTTATTTGTGATGTAAAAATACCTTTGTCCGCAATGTTGTGATGAGGTTACCCTAATGTTGTTTGGCAGTGGCGGCTTTGCTGTCGTGAGCCTTAACAAGAACGAATTATTCTTCCACTCAGTGTTTCTTACTTTTGTTGCTTCTGGATTTATATTTTTTCTTTAACCTACAAACTTTTGTTTAATCTTTTAATTCCTAGTTTTTCCCTAAATTTCTCAAAGTTTCAGGCCAATCATGGTTGCTAGTTTCTGTTTATAATTCTCTACTCTGCTTTGGAATGAGGATCATTCAGTTGAATAAATATTGTAACCTAGCTGCATAATATATTCTTCTTCCACTAAGTGTTTCTTACTTTTTTTTCTTCTGGATTTATATTTTTCTTTAACCTGCAAACTTTTGTTTAATCTTTTTATTCCCAGTTTTTCCCTAAATTTATCAGATTTTTAGACCAATCGTAGTTGCTAATTTTTGTTTATCATTCTCTCAAGTTTATTTATGTCATAAGTTATTTGGTACCAAAATTGTCTTTGAATTTTTATATTTCATGATCCAATGTATTTATTTTATTAGATTTGTATCATGGATAGGATTTGAGTGTAGAATTACTTTGAGATGGTTATTCTTCTAGTCTTCCTGTTAGCTGTTGGTGTCGTTAAAAAAGAAATTCAGTGACTGTCAACCATCACAAAGGTTCAAATACAGTCTTAGACAATGTTGTTTGGTGTATGGCATGGGTTTGGTGGACCAGGTTGGGTAGTGTAGTATGGATTGAGCTTATTAGCTTGATGGACCTCTTCTGTAGAAATATAATAAGTTTTGACTCGAGCACAGGATTTCTATGTGTCCTTTCGTCCCAGCTTTTATGTTAACCCGTGGGATTGTGTAAATGTTCAGATATTACTTTTATACCTTTTTGTTATTCTTATGCTATAGTTCATTGGCCTGGATTAGCCTTCTTTTTTGCGATTTTTTTCATCTTAGTATTGTTATTTTGTTATCTTTCTATATTTTCCTTCAATGTAGTCCCTTGTATCAACTCAGTCTTGATGATTACTACGTTGTTTGTTATGGATTTCTTCTTATCCAAAGGAGATTCAATCATATTCTTCTCCCAGAATATTGAAATCTTTTATAAATATTGACGAACAATCATGCTAGCTTCCATTTAATATAGAATATGCAATATTGATAAATAAATGTGATACTATTAATATTATTTAAATATTCACACAAAGCAACTTGAATTGGAAATTTTTGTTTGGGTATCTTTACCAACCCTTTACTCTATCAGTCAGATGTTTGACCACTTTCAGATTCTGAAATTTGGAAGTAGACATTGATGCATAGGCAAACATAAGAGTTGTATTGGAAGGGGGTTCACATTGGATTCTAAATTGATTCAACCTTTACCCACATCATCTGGAAAAAAATCATAATGAAGAGAAATATTGATTATCTAGAGTGTCAATATCAATAAAAACAGGGACAGTGTACAGTTATTTTCTGTGAGGATTCAAGATACATCGGCTCAATTTCCAAGTGGCATCATCTACCATTTTCTAGTGAAACAAGGATAATATTTTGAAATTATGCTAGAGTACTAAAGCTGAAAGAATGCCAAAATGGGGTAATTGAATCCCAACTTTCACAGAGAATGGAAGCTAGTATGGGACATCATAGCTCCATATATTCAACAAGGCATTCATGGCCAGTCAATCTTCATAAGATCAATATCTTTAGGGGATTATAAGTATTTTCTTTACTGCTTGCAACTTACTTTTCTCTTGAACGTACATATGAGTCACACGATCATATAGAGATATTGATGTGTTATAGGACCCATTCAAGTGACTGGAATTTCCAATGGGATCATGAAACTGTTGCACAAAAGGTATGTTAAACTACTATTCATCATATTTCACTGGTATCTCCATCCATTATACTGTTATATCTACCTCTTATTCATCATAATAAGATGCGAGATGATCTAACAATGTTCCAAACAACATATTTTCAACATATATGCCTTATTAGTGAGGAATAAGATGAATCCCCAATTTTTTGTAGAGAAAAGTGGATGTTTCACTACTGATTTTAAATGAAGATATTCTATATGCCCTATTACTGAATAATAAGTTGAATCCCAAAATTTCTGTAGAGAAAAATGGATGTTGCAATACTGATTTTAAATGAAGATATTCTAAAAGTTCAGTTGATAACTTTCTCTCTAGACGTTACATAGAAGGGTGTCAAGGTGGGCTCATGAAAAAGCTACATCTTGAAATTACATCCTTAAATATATATGTAATATTAAACATATTAATGACCTAACCTCTAAACATAGAAATAAATTAATTTCATGTCTCATTTGAAGTCTTTTTTTGGTTAAAAATGTATGCTATATTAACACATTACTATAAGAATCACACGAAGTACAATGCTGGAATAATATCTTACATTATCCCCCACATCCTACTGTCTACATATTCTATGAAGGCAACATCTTAACATTAGCACTGAACTCTAATGTTCAATATTTGGTCAATATCATGGCTAAAGACTCGGTGGATTCTTATTTTATTATCCTTACAATCCATGTACGTTCTAACTCTATTCCTTAAGTATATCAGTCATCCAATTTCCTCTCTTATCACTATTGAGGGTGCAAGTATCCCAACTTTTAAGCAATAAATTGAATCATTTATTTCCTCCTTTCTTTGCCCCACATAAATTGAGGGAGGATATATTCCAGCTTGTTGCAAACCATGGTATCTAAGATAGTAATCCTATTAAGTAGATCCTTGTACATCCAATTTTGAAGCTTCTTCTTTGATAAGCTTTGAAGTTATCAAAACTGTCCTTTGAGTAGAGATATCACTTAAAACAAGTCCACCCTTATATCTCCCAAGGGTGAAAATATCATGTATTAAGTGTCCATTGCAAAATTTAATTGAAATGTCTAGACATTGCAGAGTGCAATTTATTGGTTTATAAAATTCCAAAGTATTTAAGTCATCAACAAAGTAGAAATTTAGTAATTGTTTGTCTAGGAAGAAATATACCTTTGCTTTGCCATGTAGCTATGCAATGCCTAAATTTTTTCCTTGCATGTAAGAAGTAGAACATATAAAAATGTCGTAAGTGGGCATTCCTATCTAATATGAACTCAGTAAAAACAATTTGAAATACACAAATACAAGTAAGCAAGCAAAGGAGCAAGTGTGCAAGTAGAAGAGGGTATTGTCAAATGTGTAGAAGTTTGCCACATAAGATAATGGGATAAGGTAAGTTTATTAATGTGCAGCAAATGACCACAAATAAGTCCATGGAATTGTTAAGTACATTAGTGTTGATACAATGTTGGAGCATAATGGCCACTTAGATAAAAGTAGAAGCGTATCTAATCCAATAAACCTAAGATACAAAACTAGATTGTAGATCCAAGAGCATCATTGGCTGCAAGAACATATATAAATGCAGAAAATGGGTATTCTTCTTGATATGGACATGATATTAAAAATTCCAAATACTCCCATCCAAGTAAGTGAAATTTCCTTCAAGATAGTTATCTTATTTCCTAGTGGTAGATTCATATACCTCCAATTATGAAGGTTACTATGAAATCTATTCAACATCCACCATTATTATTTAAGCTAAAGATATGAATACCAAAGGGAATGGCCAAAATTCAAATACTTGATAGTTTATGTTGGTATATATTTCTAGCTATTCCAAGTAATCCTGGTGAGTGATGGGTATTATATATATATATATATATATATATATATATATATATATATATATATATATATATATATATATATATATATATATATATATATATATATATATATATATATATATATATATTCATCACGACTGTTGGTATACTTGCAGTATCCTTGTGGTACAAAGAGATGTCAATAAACATAGATCATGAAAATGGAAAACTTGAAGAATAGTGCACAAAATTGTATTTTAAAAACATGCAAAGAAAGTGTGGATGTGCATATAAATTACCTGAACCACTGGGAATTATGAAAAATCCCTATAATTTAGGATTTGATACCAATTGATATGAACATTTTGACAATAATGCAAAATGCTTGGATACAAGTCCGGTAGCAAGGGAGGAAGCATGCAAAACATAAGAGGAGATTGTTGAATTGTACACATGCTTCCCACTCAAGATTGTATTTAGATACATAGTAGTATGAAATTAGTGGAACACAATCATCTTTGATCAAGTTTCTTACGTATATGACTATAAAATACATTTTTATAGGAGTGATCAATTTAGACCAAGTCACCCTTAAAAGTCACGAGTTAAGTTGAATAAAGTACAATAGTAGATAAAATACATATATAATACACTTTTGTTGAGGCATTAGAAAAGAGGTTCCTAATTTCTTTGTAAGAGAAGATTCTAAATCCTAACCATGTTAGCTTTTGAAGAATGATGTTCTCACTCTATTATGTCATAATAATTGATGTTGTATATAAAATAAATTTATCTGCAACATCAATATTCATTATACAATTGAGAGGCATTATAAATTTAGAAGTGGTTAATTGACCTATGCTTTTTCAAGCTTGAATGTAAATTGCTTCACAATGGAAGCCTTTATTTGATAGTTTTTTTCTTGCACACTTAGCAATGTGGCCCACTTGGTGTCTTTGTGTAAGAAACTCTTAAAAATCCTTAACTCCTAGTCAAACTCATGAAATATTACTTGCAATGATTCCAAATTGTTTTGAGAATTGTTCATCTAAGAAAATTAAAGAAATTTGCACCTATGATTATATCATAAATCACTAGGGACTTGGATGTTGTGTATACGTGAAGTTGTTTCTAGCCTATGCTTGAAAACTACCTCGTAAGGAGCTTCTCCTTCATTTTTCCTTGCAATCCATTTAGTCGCTAAAATTGTCCTTGGAGCATGGCTGTTAATTAGCCCAAGTCCTTCGTCTTCTCTATGGAGGGTGTAAATGTCACTAGTAACTGACTAGTTACCTTCCTCCTCACTTTTATCATGGAAAATGATAGAGGATATGTTTCAACTTCTTATAACCAGTTCATCAAGGGAAATATAAGTAAAACAACATGTCCAACTTCTTGAATTTTTCTTAATATGTTAAAAAATAAGAAACTAGTGAAGCTTCACAAAGCTAAGTAACTAATCTAAGAGAGGACAATGACAAGTACATGAGAAGAAATGAAGCCAAGAGTGAGAATACCAAAAAAAGGAACACATCTAGTGGTATTGACACTAGAGGCTGCAACCAAAGAAAAGTAGGGTCCAATAAATCATCAATCATTGTAAAGGGCATAATGCATTGTTTAATCAAGACATTTGGAGAATATCCAAGACTATTGCATGTATCATGGGTAGGATCCTAGTGTGCGTGACAATTTTAAGACCCCCATAATTCCCAACAATCAAGGTTGCAAACAAGAATATTTGAATTGATCATTGGTTTCTTGAAGCATGGACATAATCATGGACATTGGCTTGTCTCTAGTTCTAAGATCTCCTTGCATTTCACTATGTGTTTGTCCTACGACATCCAACTCGAGGTCTTGTATGGGAATTACTTGGTCTCCTGTGTTAGAATTTCCTGTACCCAAAAATCGGTATTTGGTTCTCAACAATAATTAACTGAAGGAATACACAACTACATTCTTAACACGAAAAATATTGTGGAAGAAAAAAACTCGATCTCTCACATAAATAATCAAATTTATTCCAAATAAACATTTATTCATTAATAAATTAATCACCAAACATACTTGGGATCCTATCCTGCGATAATGGCTCAACTGAGGAAATACAAAACTGATCACCAACCTCGCTACACTCTCTCAGACCTAACACATGCTCACTAGGAAGCCTCTCAGTCTTGTGTTGTTGTTGCGTCTCATATCCTCGCCTTAGCCTTACCTTTATAACTTTAAATTGAGTCAAAACAATAATCCTAACCCTAAGCCTAACCTAAAAGTGAAGGACACAGAAGATTAGATCTCGCCTTACTTGAGGTCGATGACTAAGATTAAAAATTAATCACTAAAGTAAATAATTTACTTTATCAACGTTTTCATTTTAACTTAATAAGTCAACATATAATTATGTGTTTTTTCCTAAGTAACTTAGGCTAAGTTACATCAATAAATATTATAAGGTGAAATGTGGGTGACTTCTGCACGCTTATACACAAGGATTTTTCTGAAGGTACTTTCTTGAGCTACAAAATTCAAAGCGATGAGGTACCAGGCTTCGACCCTCACGTAGCATCCCTTCGTCCATGCATACCTGGGCTGTGTCCATGCATCCACCCATTTTTTCCAACTTCAGTATTCTGGAGTTTGGATGAATTTAGTCTTCTGAAGTAGAATGAATTCTTATTCTTATGGCCATCTCATAGATAATAACCACAAGCCAAAGAGGGCCCACAAGGCATGAAACAAAAACCACATGTATTTTAGCACCAGAAAAAAAAAAACCACAAGTATGAATGTATGAAATGTGCATATTTTTAGTGACTGTATGGTGGGGATACAATAAGTAAATATTTATTTATGCTTGAGTATGTATAAGTTAGTTTATAAAGATATCAACCTTAAAAACAATATGGTGGAAAACTATAGGTGCAAGCAACACCTATTCTAATCAATCTTTGATCTTGGAGAACATTCTCTCCATATATATTTATATATAATCTTTGGATGGAGAGGTGTTTTGCAAAGGATGATTAAGGTTATTGTAATACTTTTTTGTTTTGTTTAAAGCTTTCAAGTGTTCATTAGGTGATTTGGAGAAATGACTTAATTTAATGGAAATTTTTATATATTTTTCAATTGAATGATGTTCTTTGTTTTATAGATGATGAATCATGATGTTATTGTTTTGTGTATAATGATTTATTTTTATTTTTGGGCTTGGGCCTTGGTACAACATTTTAATAAAAAAAAATCTTAATGGTTTTTGTGAACATTACACTTATTTTACTTTGAATACTACTTACAAATCTAGTAATTCTCAACTCTTGGAAACTATTGATGTGGGTTTCTAGATCAATTTGAAATTTTACTCTTGGTTTATTTAGTGAGATGACAAAAGCTAATCCTGGGAAGAAACCATCAAGGAAAATGGATGTATTATCATACTTTCAAAAGCCTCAATCCAAGAATACACATTCTCTTCATGCTTCAAGCTCCTTTGAACAATATGTTACTGAGAGAGATGTTAACTCTTGTGAAAATGCATTCGATATCCATATGATGGATAAAAGAATAGGGTCATCAAGTGATCAGGGTGAGATAAACATTGTTTCAATAGAAATTAGTGATGAAAATGTTAAATATTTTTCCTTCAAAGGTGACACAAACCATTTACGAAAAAAGGGAAAAAGGCCAATGGACTGTAGGGAGACAATTCCAAGATGATTGGGTCTCAAGTTTTCCATTTATTGAAGAAATAACTCCTAAAAATTTAAATGAGGTTTTACAAGAATTTATATTAATTATTGCATGTAGTTGGAAAAGTTGCAAGGTAGTGAAATTTCAAATGAAGCTAGATACAGTACAAAAGCATGCAGGAAAGGTGTATGAAAAGAAAATTTTAAATGGTAAAGTGAAATTTATTGTTAGATGGAAATATTTTGAGGAACGTCGACATATCCTAGTGTGGAAGAATACAAAAAATATTTAATAAGTAAGAGGAAACTTGAGGCAAGTGGATGAACCATCATATCTCTATTTGAAAATATGATGGAAAGAAGTTTGTTATCCAAGATGATATAATTGAGCAATGCATTTCACATCTTATGTAAAGGTCTTCCTATGACAGATTATCCAGATCATATGAAATTTATATCTTTTCTTCATGTGCCAAAATTTCCATCTTCTCATTGGTTTGTAACTAGTGGTTAGGAATGGGCAAGATATCTAGCTCAAGTAGAAAATGATGATTTGAAATAGGAGATTGCAAATGCTAGGTTTTTGGCACTTTCTTTGGATGAGGTTATGACTATAGATAATACTTCATGGATCTGCATGAGAATTTATATGGTTAATGAACATATTAGGCATTACCTGGGATTAAAAATATGAGAGAGACTTCTACAACTGGAAATATTTATGAACTTGTTCTTAATAGTTTTAAGGAAAGTGGCATGGATCATTTAAAGATTGAAAATTTTTTGGTATGTGTTGGAGCAGATGGAGCATCGGTAATGCAAGGACAAAGGAATGTCATTTGTGTTAGACTACAACTATCAGCTTCGCCATATATTCTTAATATTAATTGTATGGCTCATAGGATGAATCTTGCATTTAAAATAGTAAGCAAGTTTCCATCCGTTTCAAAAGTTGAAGATCTTGTACATGAGACTCATGCATACTTTTCTCGTAGTCCCAAATGATATTTAGAGTTTCAAAAATTTGCAGATGGTGTTACAGATGGAAAAAACTACTGAAAGATGTTGATACAAGATGGATCTCATTAAATGGACCAACTCAAAGACTATTTGATGGAGGAGCATCATGGTTCCAAAATTTGTACATTTAGTAGAATCTAGGGGGTCTTATGTTTTTCAAGAGATTTGGTTTCCTAAGTATTGAATTATTGCAATTTTCAATGTTTTGAGTGATTTTATGTGAGACATTTTAGAATATAATTTAATTAAATATTGTGAGGCATATTTGTAAATGTTTTCGAATGTAGGAGAACATGAGAGATTTAGGCTATTGAGATTTCAAAGGGATTTTGAATCCTAGACTTAGGAATTAGTTGATGATTTTGTGGATTTAGAGGATTCTTAGGATTTCGTTGAGAAGATTGAGGACCTGAACCAGAATTGGTTGCAGAACCTTTTGTATATATTTGTAAAGCCTCAAAGGCATAAGAACCATTAATATTCTTAGATATGAGATTTGATTGTAAACCTACGAACATAGAGAGGGAGAGAGAGAGAGATAGCGTTGAGAGGCCACTAAAATAGAAAATCAGGGTGAGAGGAAATTCATTATTATGTAAATATTTACTTGTGAATAGAATACCCAATTCCAAGTTCATGAAGAGGGTGTTGTGTTGATGAATTATAAAAATTGTGTGATTGTTTTTTTTATGTGTTGAGTGATCCATAAAAGGAAAAATATGATTCTATGTGATATTTCATTGTTGAATGAGTTTTGATGCATGCATAAGTCTTTTCTAAGTGATAGGAGACTTAATGGCTGGGTAGAATCTGTGTGATTCCAGTCTGGAGTAATTAAATGTGTATGTAGACCAAGAAGGAGAAACTAATGTGAATTTTGGATGCAAGGAATAGAAAATGGTATTATGGATTGGAAACAATGTTCAGAGCATGCAGCAAGCATGAAAGCTACAGATCTGGGTCAAAACCAGAAGAGAAAGCCAAGGAGGGAGCAGCGTGGATGAGGCAGAGTTGAAAAGTGGTGGTAGTTAGAAATAGAAAATTGATTAAGGTAGAAAATCCTTAAAAGATTCCAGAAAAGAGATCGGACGACGAGGATTAAGTTGCATATTTGAGGTGAAGACGGATGGACCAGATCACATTGCATTGGTTATAAGATAGTAGCGCACATCGCAAATGGAGATTATTTTATTTACATGTTAAGAAATTACAAGGTAATTAATTTAGGTTGTGATGCGATTAAGAGCCACGTGTCTGGTGGAGCAGCTTAGCGCATATCGCACATCGCATGCGATAAGATATTTCGGTGATCTATGAAATGTTATGTTTGTTGAAGTGTGCAATGTTAAGTTCGTCGAAGTGCGAAGTGTTAATTTTTGTGAATGGCGAAATGGTGTATCTTCCGATTTGTGAAGTGGATAAATCAACAAACTTGTGATAAGTTCTGAAAAGTGTGATGGAGGATTGCGATGCGAGATTGCGCATGAAAGAGCCTCGATAAATGTATAGAATCTTGGTATGCATGCAGAGTCACGTGAAAAAGACGAAAGGGTAAGTTTAAAGATTTTATATTTGTTCCCGATGGTTTACGTCATAATTCTATAATTAAGGTTTTATAATAGAACATAGCGGGATTAAAAAATAAATCCTTTTATGGTTACATCATTTATAACATAATGGTTTTTTATTTAACCCGGGGTACCACAAAGCCTGTGTTAATGATGATGTATACTTCCACTTAATAAAATCTTGGGAACATGGAGACATACTTAATATTCTCCATATGTGGTTATTTTTGGCCTTATGGCTACATCAATTGGTATCAAAGCGAGTAAATGAAAAAAAAAAATTATAAATGAAGATTGCACAGCTAAACTATGTAGAAGAAATTTGGTATCAGATCAGAATAATATTCTTCGTGAAATGGAAGGAGAATGCAAGCGTTATTATGAAACAGAGGAGAAGAAGTCAGATTATAAATCGGAAAATGTGGAGACAAGTGTAGAAATAAAAGTCAGACAGTCAAATCTGACAAGGCGATCGTTAATTTCTTGTGGAAAATGGAGATCCATTTGAGTGTTGAAGAGTGGAAGCAGACTGCCTTATGAAACCATACAAGTAGTGTTTTATGTTAACTCTTTTTTTATTTTTTCAGGCTGCAGACAAAGGAGGAATATCTCAGCAAAGACAACAAGAGGAGTTGTAAAGAAAAGAAGAACCAAATGTGTTCTTGAAGGCAGAGTAAAGTATATACTCTAAAGAAAAGTGGAAAAGAACCTAAATGTTCCAGCTGAAGGTTGGATAGAGAGGACAAGAGTGTTCTCAGAAGAAAGTAGAATTGCAGAAGCCAAGGAGCAAAGGAGTTGCTCAATAGAGGTTCTAGAGATAGAGAACCAATGTTACCAAAATACCAAGCTCAAAGGAGAGAAGGCTTGGTGAGGTACTTGCAGTGGGTATGAAGACTTGTTGAGAAGGAGAGGCTTAGTGCGGTTCACATGTGAACATATGCAGTTCAAAAGAGACAGAATAATTACTACTGATAGTCATAACAGAGGTTCAAAGAGAATCCACAAGATAAGAAGAGTGGAGAAATATGTCAAGGTACATGGCATAGAGAAGATAATTCAAGAAGAGATTGAAAGAGAGAAATCTGATAAGTTTCCATCTTCAATTATTGATAGATATGTTGTAGAGAAATAAGGTAGACTAGAGGTATGGTTGGACTATGAGAAAGAAAGAGAAATGGAATAGGCTACAAGAGAAGAGAAAGCATCAGGTGAATATGCAATTAATAGAAGAGCTTAGAAAGCTTGAGAAAATAATGGATGTTTAGTTGAAATCGGAGGAACTCAGAGAAGTTGAGTTGAACATGGAAGTTTCCATTTGTGAACTAGAACAGGGGGAAGTTCTAGGTTAAGATGAAGGCTGGAGATCTATGAAATATCTTATGAACTATTGTGATAGTTCAAGGTAGCATGAAGAAATGTGGACAAAGGTAGCAGAAGAGGATATCATGCCTTGTATTTTTTAATCTAATAATTTTGATGTGATTACAGGTTTTGCAGAGGATGGGCAGTCTTTTGAAGCTGTCATAAAATTTGATGAAATTATGGAAGAGTACCTTTCAGAAGATAAATACTCTGAAGTAAAGAATGATGGAGAATTCCTCTTGAATAAGGAAAGAACTGACTTGTTACGGTAGAAAGAACTTAGTAATGAATTGATTTCTGGAAGTAATGAAGAGATAGAGGAAAATCTTACAGAGGATTTGAACCATATGAAAGATCCAGAGAAACAAGAAGACCTTATGGATGAAGCATCAAGTGGAACTACAAGGTCTTATGTTCTTAAAACTAATAATTTTTGTATGTTTGTAGGTGTAATACATGATGATGGACAATCTTTGGTTATTGTCAAAGAAGAGGAAGCAAAGAGACAGAATTCGAATCTTGTTTTAAAGAAGAAGGATCAGAGAGTTAGGTCTCATAAGGAAGATCATACACAGTTGAATGTAGATATTTATTTTTAACATATAGCTAGAATTGTAAGCAAGGGAATAAAATGTTATTACAGTCAAAGAATTCAAAAAAAAATTACTTTTTGAAAGTAAATTTGCAGGTAGTGATTAGAAGAGGAATGTTGCAGAGGGAGATATCATCAAAGTGTTGATCAACGATTGTCATTGATGTCAACCCAAGTAGCACCAGGGGCAACCCCAATATTGCATGGGAATTTTGACCTACCAAATTAATATATTCTGGGTCAAAAATGCTTTTGATGGTTTGTACTTGTCGAGATGTTTCCGTTGATATATGGCATGCCAAGTAATTATTCACGGTTTGAGAGATATTCATGTTTGAAGTTTGTACCCCTAGTTAGTGGGCTAAAACCCCATGGGATTGTGGCATGGGTCATTGAAAAATCATAATTAATATTTTCTAAGCTCCTAAAATCCCTCCCACATTCACTTGTTTAAGCCCCTCTCAACCTAAGCATTTATCTAAATTGTGATCCTCATATCCTCCTTATGTAGGGATTTCACTATCTGAAACAGGTCATCATGGAATTTTCACTCTAATTTTGTTCTATGAAGGTTCAGAAGCTGAAATTTTTATGAGGTGAAGCTGAAATCCTAAGGAAGCTCCTATAAGAATTGCAGATCAAGTTGCGCAATATTTTCAGAGATAGGAACTGAGGAAGTCAGTGTTTTTGCAGGCTCCTAAAATTCATCTCAAAGAAGTGACCTTGGGAAAATCATCATAACTCTCTCTCTGAGTACCGGATTGGAATTTTGTAAAAATTCACAGATAGTGCATGGACTTTAGTTTTAGATCTATCAATTTCAAAGCCGAATGAAGAAACAGTGAAACATGGCATGCCGTACAAGTTATCTCTACTGAAACAATACATAATTAGGTCATTGTGAGAGATTGGGCATAACTCTCTCTTGAAGAATCCAAATTGGGTCATATCTGTGGCATTGGAAAGATGACTTAGAGGAGTAATACAAAACCTAAAAACGTATATTGGGGATCTTAAATAATATATATACACCAAATTCAATATCAAGCTCCTAGAAGGCAAGAAAAATCTAGATCATGTGTAGTCAAGGGGTGCAAAGGACTAGAATTTCTAGGGCAACAAAGCAAAGCAAGGAGCAGAAGAGGGTAGCATGACAAGAGAAGCAACCAAGGTGCATAGAAGCAGCAAGAAGTTCATCACATGAAGTCTTCAAGTGGGCAACACTACATACAGTCATTGTAAAGGTATCATTGTACTAATTCAATGTAAATACATTATTGTAAAATTGTACTAGTGTCTATCTGCAAACAGTTGAAGAGGCGGTGTCGGGAGGTCTAGGATCATCCTTAGGTGGTTGTGTCATAGTTGGGGTTATGGTCTAGTGTGTCTTCTTCTTCTACATCATTATATATCATTGTAAAGTGGACCATTTTCCCTAGTACGAGAGTCCCTTCTTCTTTTATTCTTCTATAGGGTGGTAGGGTGGTGCTAGGGTGAGTTGTAGCTCATTGCATGTTGGGGCATCTGTTCAGTTGACCATTGAAGAATCTCGGGCGTTGGAGCATCCATCCAGTGGGAGATGGAGAAGAATGATTTTCTAGATTCTAGGAAGTTGGAGCTTTATTTTCAATTAGAGTTGAATATTAAAGAATTATTAGAAAAGCATTAAGTGGCTTTTGTCCTGGAGTGGGTTTCCAACTTAAAAATTGTGTGCATTTGTGTCCTTTTTTTTACTACTATCCTTGTACAAACACTGATAATAATTGAAGATTAACTAATGCTATAATTGAAAGGAATGCTGATTCACCCCTCCTCCTCTCAGTCTTTCCAACAATTGGTTTCAGAGCTTGGTTCCTTCAATAACAGTTTAATAGTTGGAAGGAGGTCATGGAGCATACCAAGAATGGTGTACCTTTTTTCAATGAAAATAATTATGCACTCTGGAAAGGAAGAATGGAGTTCTATCTCTTGGCGCAAGGTTACAAAGTATGGGACACTTTTCAAAATGGATTTACATTAACTGTGGACGAACAAGGTAAGAAGAATTTGGTAAATGATGCAAAAGAAAATAATATTATTATCAGTGGATTTATTGAATATGCTTATCATAAGGTGTTAGGTTTTAAAACCACCAAAAATTTATGGGAAAATCTTGAGAATATATATGCAGGTGACTCAAATGTCAAAGAAGCAAAGCGTCAAATCTATAGAGCAAAATTTGAGCAACTCAAAATGAAAGAAGATTGAAACATTGCTGCATACTTCTAATACGTTGATGAAATAACCAATACTCTGGAAGGATTGGGAGAGCTAGTTGACGAGAAGACTATTATACGAAATATTCTTAGAACGTTACTAGGGAGATTCAACACAAAGGTATTGATCTTAGAATACAGTGAAAATCTGGACAAACTCAGCAAAGAGGAATTACATGGATTTCTCATATCATATGTAATGAGACTTGATGAAGAAGATGGTACTTCGCATCTAAAAATTGTGTTCATTGCATCTAAGAAAACCAATAAGGAGAAACAACCTTCAATTGAAAACACATGCACCTGCAAGTGTGAAGAAAAGGGAGATGATCGAGAAGTTCTTTCAGATGAAGAATATGTTTACTTTACAAGAAAACTAAAAATTGGTAAGGGAAAATTCAAGTGTAAAATTCCATTGATATGTTTCGGCTGTGGTGAGGTTGGGCATTTCGGAGAAAAATGTATAAACAGAAGTGATGGCAACTCAAAAGGAAAGAAAGGCTTTAAGAAATTCAACAAGCAAGGATTCAAAAGGAACTTTCTCTCTAAAGAAGATAGCTCATCATCTGATGAAGACAATGACATCGAAGAAGAAGCCAATGAGAGAGTATTTTTTATGGCCAAGCACAATAAACAAGAGGTATCAAAGAATGAAGAGGAAGGATTGACCATAGAAGAATTTTCTAAGGAATCAATCAAACTTATAAAAGAGATCAAGGCAGAGAATATACATTCCAATACTCTGGAAGAGAAATTTCAAGGTCTCAAAATTGAAGTTGAAGAACAAAAATGAATTGAAGAGTCACTTCAAAAGAAGTTGGAAGAAAGCAACCAAGAAAGGGAAGAATTATAAGCCGAAGTAGTCTCGCTGCATAAGGAAGTGAAGAAAGGAAAAACTATCCAAAACTATGCCAACAATGCAAGGGCATTGAAAGAACTCATCAACAATCAATGATCTTACAACAACATAACTGGCATCAGTTACAAAGAAGAAGAAGCAGGACCTTCTACAACAAAATACAATGAACCTATGAGATCTGACATGCATGTAGACTTTATTGGACAACATTCGCAAGAACAACCTTGGAAGACAATTCCTCGACGAATATTTCCATCCAGGTACCAACATATTTTTTATGGCTACTGTTATTCATGTGGAAAATTTGTTCATAAAGTTGTAGAATGTCACACGTACCCTAGGAACAAATACAATTCCAGGAGATCTATCAAATACTAACCTCCTGGGGCTCAACGAAACATCAATAGATTTGAACATTTAAGAAATAATATTGAATGTTAAAATGTCAAAACTTTGGACACATACCCAAAGGTTGTAGACTTGAAAATCCTCCAGAAGAATCTTCGAAGCCACAGAACGGAAGAAGACTGATAATTGTGCTCTCGCTCTCAAGTATCAAAACAAAAAAGATGTGTGGTATGTTGATAGTGGTTGCTCTACGCATATGGCTAGAGAGAGAAATAAATTTGTATCTCTAAAAGAGAATAAGGATGGAACCGTGTCCTCTGGAAATCATGGATCTTCAAATGTTATAGGATCAGGCACCGTCACTCTCGAAAGCAAAGATGCTCTAGCAAAGAATGTTCTATTGGTTGAAAACATGAATCAGAATCTACTCAATGTTGGAAAAATGTGTGATCAAGGACACACAATACTATTCAACTCCACAAAATGTGAAATTCGAAAAGGCATGTATGGTGAAATTATGGCTACATCAATTCAAGCTCTAAACGACATATATGTTCTAGATGAAGCAACTAAAGCACGTCTAATAGCTAAATAGGATGATATTATATTTGGTAGCAATGATGATCGACTAAGTAAGAATTTTTCTACAAAGATGCAAAGTGATTTCGAGATGTCTTTACTTGGTGAGCTTACATACTTTTTAGGGCTTCAAATATCTCAAAAAGAGAAAGGAATATTTATATGTCAAGCTAAGTACATCAAGGAAATGCTCAAGAAATTCAAAATTGAAGATTGTAAACCCATCCTTACTCCAGCGGTAATAGGTTGCAAATTGAGAGTAGACGACTCATCTAAGGATGTGGATCAAAGGTTGTACAGATATATGATTGGTATTCTTCTATATGTAACATCCTCCCGACCAGATGTTATGCAAGCAGTTGGACAAGTAGCAAGATTCCAAGAAGCACCAAAAGAGTCACATATTATTGCCATCAAAATAATTCTTCGATATCTAAAGGGAATAACAGAATATGGCTTGTGGTATCCCAAGGTTAACAATTTCATTATTAATCCCTTTACAGATGCAGGGCTAGAAGCATTGATTATCGTGAGAGTACCCATGAAGCATTCGAATAGCTTCGCCAGAAGCTTGGGATTCTCCCAAGTTCTCATTAGATTTTCCTTATTCATAATATAAAGGGGGAGTGGAAGTGTGTACAGGTCCATAGGATGGTTGTGTGTCAGGGGGAGTTACCCTTTGCCATTGATGTCAAAGGGGGAGAGAATGTTGTAGGAAGAGGTGTCATGATCGTAGGGGGAGTACTTGTGTTGCCATAAATGCCAAAGGGGGGGATTTTTGATCAACGGTTATCATTGATGTCAACCCAAGAAACACCATGGGAAATCCCAATATTGCATGGGAATTTTGACCTACCAATTTAATATATTCTGGGTCAAGAATTCTTTTGATGGTTTCTACTTGTCGAAATGTTTCTGTTGATATATGGCACGCGATGTAATTCTTCACAGTTTGAGAGATATTCATGTTTGAATTTTGTACCCCGAGTTAGTGGGCTAAAACCCCATGGTATTTTGGAATGGTTCATTGAAAAGTCATAATTAATCTCAACCTAAGCATTTATGTAAATTTTGATCCTTATATCCTCCTTATGTAGAGATTTCGCTATCTGAAATAGGTCATCATGGAATTTTTGCTCTAATTTTTTCTCTAAGAAGTTTTAGAACCTAAAATTCTTAAGAGGAGAAGTTGATATCCCGAGGAAGCTCCTATAAAAATTTCATATCAAGATGTGCAATATTTTCGGAGATATGATTTGTGGAATTCAGTGTTTTTGCATGCTTCTAAAATTCATCTCAAAGAAGCGACCTTGGGAAAATCTTCATAACACTCTCTCTGTGTATAGGATTAGAATTTCGTAAAAAGTGGAAGATAGTGCATGGAATTTGGTTTTTTATCTATCAATTTTAGAGCTGAATGAAGAAACAGTGACACATGGCAAGCCATACAAGTTTGTTCTACTGAAACAGTCCATAATTAGGGCATTGTGAGAGATTGGGCATAAATCTCCCTTGAAGAATCCAAATTGGGTCAGACCTATGGCATTGGAAATATGAATCAGAGGAGTAATTCAAAACTAAAAATCACATATTAGGGATCCGAAATAATAGAGACACACCAGATTCAATATCGAGCTCCTAGAAGGCAAGAAAAAGCTAGATCATGCATTGTCAAGGGCTGCAAAGGACCAAAATTTATAGGGCAGCAAAGCAAAGCAAGGTGCAGCATAGGGTAGCATGACAAGAGCAGCAACTAAGATGTATAATAGCAGCAATAATTTCATCACATGAAGTCTTCAAGTGGGCTGCACTGCATATAGTCACTGTAAAGGCATCATTGTACTAAGTCACTGTAAATACATTATTGTAAAAATTGTACTAGTGTCTATCTGCCAAGAGTTGAAGAGGAAGTGTCGGGAGGTCTAGGATAATCATTAGGTGGTTGTGTCATAGTTGTGGTTATGGTCTAGTGTGTCTTATTCTTATACATCATTCTATATCATTGTAAAGTGGACCATTTTCCCTGGTAGGGGATTCCATTCTTCTTTTATTCTTCTATAGGGTGGTAGGGTGGTGCTAGGGTGAGTTGTAGCTCATTGGGTGTTGGGACATCTGTTTAGTTGACTACTAAAGAATCTCAAGCATTGGAGCGTCTATCCAATGGGAGCTGGAAATGAATTCTTTTATAGATTCTAGGAAGTTGGAGCTTTATTTTCCATTGGAGTTGAATATTAATGAATTATTAGAAAAGCATTAGGTGGTTTTTGTCCCGGAGTGGGTTTCCACCTTAAAAACTGTGTGCATTTGTGTTCCTTTTGTTTACTGCTATTATTATAAAAACACTGATAATAATTGAAAATTAAATAATGCTCTAATTGAAACGAATACTAATTCAGCCTCCCTCTCAGTATTTCCAACACAAATATATTCAGGAAGTTTGGGTGGCAGAAATAGAAATGTTCAGAGAAATATCTACAATAGTATTTAAAGTAATTCAAATCAAGGATCCTGAAGATATGCAGAATTTAGAGATGCAATATATAGTATACAACAACAAAAAACTGAGGCAAGGAGGTAGAGGTAGTAACAAATGACAGAGAGTGTACCAACCCAAGGATATGCTGGACATGGATATTGAAAGAATAATAATTTTTATGATGAAAGTGTCTCGGAAGAAGAAAGTAGCAAGAAAGCAAAGTAGCAGCAGCAAGATAAAGACAACAACAGACTGTGAGATCAAGCAAGTGCCGAAATGTAGTATAAATCATGGAGACCTGGAGAACATCAACAAACAACAACAACAACAATAACTAAAGACAGATTACAGAACAGGGTCTAGGATCCAGGAGGAATTCCATCAAAACTGAAGACACATGATCTGGAGATCATGAATGTTTTCTACATAGGGAGTCTGATGCAGGAGCATCATGGTTCCAAAATTTGTACACTTAGTAGAATATAGGGGGTCTTGTGTTTTTTAAGAGATTTGGTTTCCTAAGTATTGAATTAATGAAATTTTCAATGTTTTGAGTGATTTTATGTGAGACATTTAAAATAGGATTTAATTAAATATTGTGAGGCACATTTGTAAATGTTCTCAAATGCAGGAGAACATGAGAAATTTAGGCTAGTTGATATTTCAAAGGGATTGTGAATCCTGGACATAGAAATTAGTTGATGATTTTGTGGATTTAGAGGATTCTTAGGATTTAGTTGAGAAGGTTGAGGATCTAAACCATAATTGGTTGCATAAACGTTTTTATATTTTTGTAAAGCCTCAAAGGCATAAGGACCATTAATATTCTTAGATAGGAGATTTGACTGTAAGCATGCGAGCATAGAGAGAGAGAGAGAGGAATAGTGTTGAGAGGCCACTGAAATAGAAAATCAGGAAGAGAGGAAATTCATTATTGTGTGAATATTTACTTCTGAATAGAATACTTAATTTTGAGTTCATGAAGAGGGCGTTGTGTTGATGAATTATAAAAATTGTGTGATTGTTTCTTTTATGCATTGAGTGATCCATAAAAGGACAAATTTGATTCTATGTGATATTTCATTGTTGAATGAGTTATGATGAATTCACAAGTATTTTCTCAGTGATAGGAGACTTAATGGTTGGGTATAATCTGTGTGATTCCAGTTTGGAGTAAGTAAATGTGTATGCAAACTGAGAAGGAGAAACAAATGTGAATTATGGATGCAGGGAATACGCAATGGTATTTTGGATTGGAAACAATGTACAGAGCGTGCAGCAAGTGTGAAAGATATATATCTGAGTGAAACCTGAAGAGAAAACTCAGGAGGGAGTAGCGTGGATGAGATAGAATCGAAAAGTGGCAGCAGTCAGAAACAAAAAATCGATTAAGGCAGAAAATGCTTAAAAGATCCCAGAAAATAGATCGGACGACAAGTATTAAGTCGTAGATCTAAGGCGAAGATGAACGGACTAGATCACATCACATTTTTCATAAGATAGTAGTGCATATTGCAAACAAGAATCATTTTATTTACATGTTAATACATTTCAAGGTAAGTAATTTAGGTTGTGATGCGATTAAGAGCCATGTGTCGGGTGGAGCAGCTTAGCGCATGTCGCACATCACATGCGATTAGATATTGTGGTGATATGTGAAATGTTAAGTTTACCGAAGTACGAAACGTTAATTTCACTGAAGTGCGAAGTGTTAAGTTTTGCGAATGGTGAAATGATGTATTTTCTGATTTGTGAAGAGGACAAATCAGCGAACTTACGATAACTTCTTAAAAGTGTTATGGAGGGTTGCGATGCGAGATTGTGTAGGGAAGAGCCTTGGTAAATGTATAGAATATTGGCAAGTGTGCAGAGTCACGTGGAAAATACAGAAGGGTAAGTTTAAAGTTTTTATATGTGTTCATGATGGTTTACAGCATAATTATATAATGAAGGTTTTATAATAGAACAGAGCAAGGATTGAAAAATAAAGCTTTTTATGGTTACAATGTTTATAACATAATGGTTTTGGATTTAACTCGAGGTACCAGAAAGCCTATGTTAATGATGATGTATACTTCCGCTTAATCAAATCCTGGGAACGAGTAGGCATAATTAAGATTTTTCATATGTAGTTATTTCCGGCCTTATGGCTACATCACTATTTAGTGAGTTCAAATATTTGGCAGGGTTGATCTATGAAAGTTGCTACAAAGTAGACAAAGCTCAAGATCTTATTTTTCGACTAACTGATATAGAGACATTATTGATATTGGCTGGAATTGTTCCTATGCTACATGAAATGAAAGTCCTCGTGAAAATTTCTCAGAATTTCATAATGTATATTACCAAATACACAAATGCAAGAAAGTCAGCATACCTTGTATTAGATAATTTCTATATGATGCTGGACCCTTTTACTGGTCCAGAATTTACAAGTTGGACTAAGATCATCAATATAGAAAATACTGAAATTTTTTTGACATTCGATGAAAAAGAAATACCATGTATCGCGGTGCATGGGTATATAATTCCCTTTCATTATATTAGTAAGACAAGCCGAATCGCCAAATATTTCACCGTGTCATGAGACCAATTTGATAATATTTTGATTTGAGTGAGATAGAATTTGATAGACATTGCAATATCACTATCATCAGAGATAAGAGAAAAATTTCCTCGAGATGAATTGTTGGAGGCCATGTGTGTGGTATACCCTCAATATTGGAACAATTGTCAATGTCCAATAAATTTAAAAGCTGATTTTCAAACTTGATTAAAATGTTTATTAGACCACTTTCCAAGAAAGTCTCGATACATGGAGAATAGATTGAAGGTATTTTAGATTCATCAAAATTGTATCAACAAGGTGGACGAATTGGTGAAACAATGTGGGAGAAATATCCTTTTTGGAGAATCCTAATGAAAATGGTGTTATAGCAAGATTATGGACTACTTTAAGTGCTAGCCAATACCTACAAGAAAACATATTAGAATATTTCAAATTAGCAGATTTGTGTCAAACCATGATTTTGGGATCAGTGGAGGATGAGAGAATGTTTAGTGCACTATCATTCTTGAAGTCAAAGTTGAGGAACAAGCCTCATAAACATGTGGATACATGTTTAAGATTATATTTAACAAAGTATGACATTAATAGTTTTCCATATGAAAGAGCACTAGCACTTTGGCGATCAGATTGTGATAGAAGGGGAGGAAACAATATAACAGATTTCTCTAATGAAATTGATACAAAACATAATGTTTTGGAGGCTCATAATGACCGTTCATTTGGAGAAGATCATGTTCACAATGTATAAAATGATTACCAAGATGAGAACTAGGAAATTGAAATACAATATGACTCTTATTTTGGTATACATGTTTCGTTGATCATGTAAGATTACTATATGTCAAATTCAGGTAAAATGGGTTCTATATTTTGTATTTTTCATTGTACCATTGCAGCTAAATTTCTTTCATGTGTGTTATTTTAAGATTGATGTTTCATATTTTATCCTTACATTTTTTGTTTCTTATTTGCGACACGAAATGAATTTGGATTTGATGAGGCTAGGACCTATTTATTTTCACATAGATAGTGTCTGACTAGTATTAAATGATAAATAACTAATTTAACAAGACTGAAGCAAAGCATCATTGGGCTCATTCAAGTACATGAAACTACCTTGATGTCTAGCTATGACATATTGGAAAATTTCAATGGTTTATATGTTACTTGTGTTTGGGGAATTTTGTTGAGTTTTGAGTTTTATATTTTCTTCGCAAATAATTATTGATATTTGGAAAATGTGTGATTTTATATTGGTACTGGAAATGAAGTTGGGTTTGATCTTTGACTGGAAATGAAGTCAGATTTGATGAAGTTGGGACCTATTTCTTTTCACACAGATAGTTTCCTATTGTTAAATGGTAAATAACTAATTTAAGAATTCCAACGCTAAGCAACAATGGGCTTATTCAAGTATATGAAATTGTGTTGATTTATAGCTCTGATATCTTAGAAAATTTTAGTGGTTTGTTTGTTTCTTGTGTTTAGAAGATTTTGTTGAGTTTGAAATTTTTGGTTTGTTTTGGCCAAAGATTTTTTTAGTCCCTTCAATGGTTATGGTTCTCATATCATGCATAGATCAATAGATCTAGTTTTATTATTATAAATATTATTTTTTTCTTTATATATTTGGTGGTTTGAGGAAAGATATTTTATTTCCTTTCACTTTGTGGCATGATTTCGACATCTTCACCTTTTAGAATATAGTAAATTTTTTTTCATATTATAGATTTTTTTTGGAAAGGAATTATTGATATTTGAAAATGGAAATAAGCCCTAGGTAGCTAAGTGAAGAGAAAAAAGGTCTATGTACTAGCTTCCTACAAATTCATCATAGGAGACCTATTGGCATGAGACTGACATTCCTTTTATGCAATTACACTTTTGATACCAAGGCAGAGTTGAGTTTGCTGACTTTGACCTTGGAAGAACAGTGGAAAATGATCATAATGTTAAGGAGATTAGAATGTTGGTTTCACAAACAACTGGGGCCATGCCACCAGTGATGGTGGAACCAAAGGAACCACATCAAATTATTATGATTCTATCCAGATTGCTCAAGGTGAAACCAAGGCTATTTTGGGAAGCATGGAAGGTAGAAGTGGTGGAGAATTACAAAGAGAACCCAATGATGGGCTTCATTTTTCCCTTTGGTTTTTCGGCCTACAAGATCTTCTGTTTATTGAACAATTTTGCAAGTCTATGCATGCTGCAGTGAAAGATGATCCCCGTCTATGGAAAACATACATGTGGAGTATCCTCTAAGTGTGAGGCTCATTGATGATGCCCTCTTAAAACTCATTGAAAGTCTCAAGGTTAGTTACAAAAATTGACTTTAGTGGAGTGCCTGAAAATTATAGATGATGGAATGAAGCAAGAAATCTACATCAGTCCAAAGCTTACAAAGGCTGGTATCTTTATTTGTTGGTTTCTTATTTTGAGAAACTATTGAAAGATGAATTTGTTGTTGCGCTTGACATTTTGAAGACGAAAATATATTTACTTTCTGAAAATATATTTTCTACATTTTGGCATGATTAGCAATGTCAAACAGTTAGATTCAGTTAATATAATTGCATGGGTTTCGTGAAATGGAATTGTGATTCCCATAAAATGTTTTCAAACCGAGTTACTAAATGGATGTGTTTTCATGTGAATTTAACCCCTAGTCTCCTTTATATACAATGATAAAACGATAGAAACTTAAAATATTAGAAGCTTATCTTTTGAAGGAAATGTAGGTAGATTTTTTCCCAAAATGTTGAAACCTTCAAGGGAGGCACTGGTGCAACTCTTCCATTTGGTATTCCATGTTCTTATTTGTTTGAAATTTCTCTATTTTCTTGATTTGTCTTCTATTATTGCACACACTGGTGGCTTCTCCTCAACTTGCCTAACATACCTTAATTTTCATTAGATATATGGAAACATGGGAAGGTAATGCATTTCTGTGAAAATTATGTTGCATGGAAGGTACTGCTTGTAGGTTTTTCTCTTGTTCAGTTTGTCCATTATTTTTAGAAACATGTTGTGCATTGATTGTGGACTTTTATTTTTGTTATCAAGTGTATTATGTTTTCATCATGCAATTATATTTTTATCTTACACTTGCTCAAGTTAAGCTCGTTAATTCAGAGTTTTTGTGTGAAATGTCATTTTCTCTTGGTACCTCCTACTCTTCCCTTGACTATATATGGTGCACTTGGTTCTCGGCTTTGCAGTTATGTTTTCTAGGTTGCATAAGGTTGACTGCCGATGGAATTGTAAAAAATGTCAAAGAAAACAAAGAATGCAACATGCATGAATTGAAGCATTTGATAATTGGTGGTATTTTTGGGATAACAAGAGAGAACATTAAGAAGTTGAATTACCTTTTGGATGGTGGTTTACAATAGAATTATCATTCAGTAAAACCATGGTTTTATCCTAATGGTTGCTATTATTAACTTTCATACAATTATGACAGTACAATTGATATTGAAGCTTGCCCTAGATGTGGGAATGCAAGGCTTGTTTATGACTACACCAATTAAAGTTTCAAAATTCAAAAATACCAGACAGTTAATGTTGAGATTCTACATCTTTTATTGCACGTTGTGATGAGTGTGGAAGGTGTATTGATGGTAGTGAATATGAAGAAATTTTTTGTCTCGATATGTTCTGTGTTGACTACGTGCAGCCTTCTCAGCTACCAAGAATCAGAAGAGCTCGCCTGTGGTAAATACACGTTATGAGAATTTTAGCTTTACTTTAGGCTTCAATGATTTTGGGCTATTAATTACTTGTAATTTGGGTCCAAAATTCATTGTTTTGAACCTATCTTAGGGAGTTGTTAAGACAAAGAAAACAAATCATTAACTTTGTGTGTTTTGAGGTGTACATATTAGTTTTCCTCACTTTGAGAATCAAAGGTATATCCAGGACAACAAATATGAAGAAATGTTATTTCAGTTTTCATGAGAAGAAGCTAACAACGATTTTTCCTTTAGTAGATTTTGGAGAATGTTGGTCGATAATTTAGGCCCTGTGATATTTCATTTTTTGTTTCCAAGCCTTTTTCATGAGAAGGCTACTGAACATTAAAGCTACATGTGGCCTAGCTGTATATATTAGTAGACAATAGTTGTAAATTGTCTACATTTATCAATTAAAAAAAAAAAGTACAGGAAAATAACCTTCTTATGGGTCTAAAAAGAGAAACAGTGTCTACCTCCAAATATTGTGGTGTGTTTTGTGGGTTGTGCTATGTCAAGACTAAACATAACAAAAAAGGTGGCTTTATTATCATAATGGAGTTCTACTTATGGTAATCTCAAGGCCAAGATCATATTACTCTGGTACAACATGATGATGCTCCTCAATTTTCTATCTGAGCCTACAAGTTCTTTTCTCAGATGAAAGTGTTTGCGGGTATATGTGTGTTGTCGTGAAAAGTGAATAGGAACATGTGAAGTATCTTTCAATTCAATTGCTCATTGATGTTGCCATTTTAAATTTTACTGCAAGGTATGAAGGGAATTAGTGGAATTTGAGTTATTGTGGTGTCTGAAAACTACATATGGACTCAAGCAAGATGCAACTTTCAGTCAACAAGTTGTGAAGATTGGTACCTGTCTTTGGCATGTGTTGTATTTGGAATTTTTTAACATTCAAGTATTCTGTATTTCTGAATATATATTGCATATGGCTTGGCATAGGACGGAATGCGAATAGTTTTTTTCAGCCATTTTAGTTGTATGGTTTCGTGAAACAAAATTATTCTTTAATTTTTTTTTGAAATGGGATATTAAATGGAGTTTTTTTCAGATGAATTAATCCCCTAGGTCCCTTACAATAAAATGTTATAGAATTGAAACTTCAATGGAAAAAAAAACAGTGATAACCTAATAAAATAGGTGTTGATCCTTTCTCTAATTTTCCCCTTTTGTTTTTCATCTTTTTTAGTCACAATTACTAACACTACTTTTCAACTTTCCTATTTCAAATCCCAGGAATAAAGAGAATGAATTTCTTTGAAATTTAGGTTGTATGGTTGGGTGTGTAGATTATGTTGATATTTTCTTCTTTGGTACTTGTTCAATTTATTCTGTTTCAACCATATAGTGTATTGATCATTGATTTTTCTTTCTATATATTGCATTTATTAGGGTTCCTTTGTGTGGTTTAGTACCATATTATGGTGTGCATAAAACGGCGAAGCATGTAATGGAGCCTAAAAATAATTCCATATCTCATCACCATGAAGTGATTAGTATAGAAAGGCATATTTAGATGTGATCCATCTTGTATTCAATTGAGCTGTACATATTTCCTATAGATATCCTCTTGTATTATTTTGTTCATATTTTGTTTGGTTGGTAAGATATGGTCGGGTGCAAATAGGGAATATTTGAATGGGGGAAGTTGGTCCATCATAATACTAATTGAAGCAAGGAGATCAAGCAAAAGGAGTAGTTTTTGCAATGGAACCTTATGAGAAATAGGAAAAGTATGGATATCTGTCATGCCCCTTTGTTGTATTGGTGAATTTTTGAACATAATATAGGAGAGAGACGAGACAAAACATTGCCTCAAGTAGGAAGGGGTGAGCTGCAAACTCTATGAGGATGACAGGTTAAGGAATTGGCTACTTGCATTGAACAATGCAGCGAAGGAGCATGATTTGTACTCTCTTTGTTGAAGGGAAATTATACTCTTGTAAACCAGGTCCCCAAACCTTGGAACCATTTACAATTTTGGGTTGGGAAATATTGTACATGAGTGACATCTTCGTAGATATGTCTTGACAAAGATTTTAGAAACACTACCTCTCAAGAAGTGCCAAGGACCCATAGCCCTTGTTGAGTCAGGGTTGAAGTGCATGTTGCAAACTAAAGCATATGAGTACCCCTATAAAAGTATATGAGTTGGTGATCTCAATCTCCTCTCCTTTGAGAAATAAATGGTGATCAAGGAGGATTTTCTTCAATAGGTTGAAGATGATGACTTTGGTTTTTACCTAGGTTGACTGTCATGTGATGAAGATCACAGAAAAGGGTCAGGGCATCGATCTATCTTTGAAATTTTTCTATGGATGAGACTATAAGGGCCACATCATCTACAAACATAAAAATGTAATATACTCCAACTGGCCCCTACACTATTTGGATATGCAAAACGAAAAAATAATGTATATTCACGATGCCTGTTTGAACACTAAACACAAATATGTCTTATGACCAACAGAAAATTGCACAACAAGGATCATCCAAATAGTGTAGGGGACAAGGGGAAACCTTCTTTTACCCCAATGATACTTAGGATAAAATATGATATCCCATGTGTTGGTGTATATATGACCAAGGATTGACTCATATAAAATGCATAATGGTTGAAAAAAGGGTTTCTGAGATGCCAATATATCTGAATATGTGGAATAAAGCCTCCATGGGGACAGATTCAAAAGCCTTTTTGAAACTATAAAAAACAAAAATAGACTTTCTAGGAGCAATGTTGGGCTTCCTAAATTATGGCCTGGAGTGTAAATATGTGATTAATAGTCTAGTTCTCAGGTTGTAATCCAACCTTTCCCCTAGCTCTATGTTGCCTCTACTCAAGCTCCCTAGAGAGTTGTAGGTGGAGGGATGCAACATATAGCTTCAAGAAGAAAATTACCACAAATAGGTCCAATGGAGTGCAAGGTACATCAAAAATAGTATGTAGTGGGAGCATGAGTGCAGATCCTATAAAATGCATATCTAACTTCTGGGGTAAAATACCTAGAGGGTCAAATTATTCATCTAAGATATAAAATGTTACAAATTTTGAGAGTCTTAAAGAAGAAAAGGTCCCTCTCAAGAACCTGAGAATCAGGAGAAATATCTTGACTGAAGGTTTCCTGCAGAAAGTGATAAATTTTTGGAGGAGCTATGACCTACTAATTAGGGAGGACTAGGAGAAATTGATGGCCTTCAAAACTGTATTTCTAGTAGGTGAATCTCTCCTACCATTTGAAGCTAAAGTGAAGAATCCCCTAATGGAGGACTTTGGATAAATTGGAAGATATGAATTTTTGGAAGATCTAATCTTGTGCATATATAATTTTCTTTGCAGAGACATGGATAAATGTGAAGGAGGGTGCATTATGTGATTGTAAAAAGGGCTTGCACAGAGACACTATTACAAGGGTCTCATGGGTGGAGGTCAGGGGTCTCCTCGAGATCTCACGAATCTGCATACTTACGTGGCACTACTCTCTGCCTGTAAATTATTTCTTTTGCATGTGAGCATTACAAAGGAGGGAGGTGATCATCATTTTGTGGGGTTGATGGGAGTTATTCTAAGTCTCCTCCATTTAAGTCTGTTGTGGGTGGCAAAGCTGATAAGTCGAATTGTATTTGCAACATCAAAGCTTCTTTATTCATCATCACAGAAAATCTAATTTTTCAAGTGATATTTTTGTTGAACTCATATAAGGAAGCCTCTTTACACTGTCATTGAAAACATGCAAAACGTATGTGAAAATCCCTTGAATTTGATGATGAATCATAGGAAAAGCTAATTGCAAAAATAATTTTGAAAATATTTGAATGCAAAATGTAGTTACTGGAAGGAGGATACATATTATTCCCTTATTCCCTTATGAAATTTCATAAACAAATTATTCCCTGAAGTTTTATTTTTCCTTTAATAAAATCAATGTTTTTGTCGTGGGATTTTATGCTCAGATTGGCCAATGGTTGAATCAGCAGTCCATAGTTCACATACTAGACACTGAAATCAGCCAGCAATTCACCATTATAAGGCTCAAAGTACAACATCAAAATTTTCACGAAGAAAAATAGTACAAAATGGGTGATTTAAGGGTATTTTCTAAATGGAATACTTGTTAAACTTCTTGTTAAGTGATGAAATATGTCTCCAAGGAGTGAGGAAAGTGAATTTTCTGAGTCAATTGACTTAGCTTCTACTGATGAATGTGAAGAGGGTGGATCTGATTACATAATTTTCTCTATATTTAAGAAGTCCTTGAGTTATGGAACTTTGGTTGCAGCTAATCTTGTCGTTGAAGGTATCCTTCATCTAGACTCTATAGAAAAATTAGTTGGTAACAATTGGATGATGAATGGTATGCTGAGTCTAGAACTAATTCCAAATTTGATTCATGATCCATATTCTTTAGACTTTGATCACCCTTTGCAGTAAACATCCATCCAGAGTCTTCTTTCATGGAAAATAAGAAAGGTAAGTTTCAGAGTAGCATGAGAGAGGGGAGAACCATTGTTGAATAAGGCATGTAGAGAAGAGGGTGGAGATAATATTGATTTTGATCGTAGACAATCAATATTTCCTGCACAACTACCCCCCCCCAAGCAATGATACAGATTCCTGTTTCTTATCATTTTTTCTACTCCCAACCATAAAACTGTGCACAATACATAAGTTTAATATAGGAAAGGTTCTAGTGAAATACTAACGCATGATTGTACTATTTTTGGCATATTTTATTGCATTATTTTGGTGCTATAATCAACGATTATGTATCATCTATGGTAATGTGTTTGGCTTGAATGTTTGTGATTAAAATTTTGGATCTTCACATTTTTAAGTAAAAGAAAATCAAACATTTTGTTTTTTTTTAATGAATTTATGTTTATTTTTATCCAGTGGAGATGATTGGTGACTTTGGTTCCTATTAATCAGGCTTCACCATGTGGCCTTACCTAGTGAACTCGTCTCTTGATGTTTTCTTCCCTTATAACTATGTCACATTATTCATACCATAGCGAAAAGTAATGGTGTAATACTGATGGGTTCTTGTACTTTTTATGGCATTTTTTAGTGCTTCATTTGGTGCTATAAAAAAATGTTAGATGTGTTTTAATTAGTTTGGTGTGACTCATGAGTGTTTGAAATATTTTGTTTGGATTGAATAATTTTGATTATAGTTCGATGCTTCTAGATATGGATTATTTTCAAGTATTGAATTGACTTCAATTTCACATTATTCATACGATAGTGAAAAGTAATGGTGTAATACTGATGGATGCTTGTACTATTTATGGAATTTTTTAGTGCTTCATTTGGTGCTACAAAAATTTTTGGATGTCTAATATTCCCATTTAGCCCAAGCTAATGGGGATATACAATTTTGTCTCAGTATTTTTCTTCATGAATAAAAATGTAAAGGAGGCTAAATAAAACTCCTAATCATCAAAATAGATCAATGCCACATGGGAACATGGAGAAATCTGGGCTATTTACATAAGCACACTTAGGTGTGAAAGAGACTGGAGCACTTGACCAAGTCAACCAGGACCAAATCAATAGCATTGTCTAGATACGGTGAATCTCCTAGAGGCACAACGCAGTTTTAGTTGGAGGCTTCTCATGTGAATGCAGCTAAATCATTGAGATGGTTTATTGTTTGACAAGACTTTCAGCCTATAAAAGGAAGAGGACAACAGAAGAAGGTTGTTGATTGTGCATATTTATGAATATATTGTCTGTTTAGACAGATATAATTCCCTATTGTTTAGCTGAGGATAGTGTTGTTTAGTACTAGGGTTTTCCTATTTGGGAATCCCACCTCTTTCATTGAGGAGTTCTTGGAAGAGTCTTTATGATCTCATCCACTCTCAGGCATTTTTCCAAGCTCATCTTCCAACTACAATGCAGATCTTGTTGAGGGTTTGGTTGTCGTTGCAAGCTACAGCAAGTGGAGGCTAGCTCTGCTGAGATCTAGGCCATTCCAGGGCCTCTTTTCACTGGGAAAGTCTTCTATCCCATGGGAAAGAGAGTTTTGAACTTTCAGAGCTGATATTTTAGATCTTGGCATCAAGCCAACCCAGTGCTTCAAACTACACTGCATTTTCCCTTCCAGGACTGTGTTATTGGAAATAAGGAAGTTTCACGGTGTTTTGACCCACTTTTTGAGGAGAGATCTCTGGTGCTGGGGTTTTTCCCTTCACTATGGTGATCCATGGATTAGATTTCTGATCCATGTTCTGTACAGATCTGATTTGCTTCTATTGTATCATCTTTAGAAATTTCTGAATACTACTGTAGATGTGCTGCTTTAGGTCTCAGATCTACTCTTTGTGTTGCATGTTTTGATCAAAACCCCAAGGGGATCTTGTAAAGGAGCCTTTCTAGTGCACATATCTAAAATAGATCTGATCTTTTGTACATAGATTTTCTCTAGATTTGTATTTTAATATACAGCTGCTGCAGCTCTTATAAATAACGTTGTCAAGCTATTTTGCAATCAATACATGTGTTGCGACCCTCTATCTTGAGGAATTTCTTCTATTCTTGTCTTCTACATTCTGTTGTATACTGTAAGGGCCTCATTATGGATCTGATTTATTGATGTATATATGAAATTCGATCCCTCTTATTGGTCTCCTACTCATGCTCTCAAAAACTGTGTTATCATAATAATAATAATACAACAGTATCATAATAATATGAAACATAATTAAATGTTAGTAGAATAGTATTCTAAAATGTGATTTACATATTAATACTACTGTTTTTTTTAAATAATAGTGTTTATTATACAATAATATGGAATTTAAATAAAATATTTGCCAATGAAAAACTATTGAAATAACTATTTAGTCTCATATTATACTTCAGTTTTTGTGATCCTTCGAATGGCAAGGCACCTTCTATTAATAAATTTTTCCTCGATGACATAACATTCTTGTAATTTAATCATAGATTTGTAGATTGATTTTACTTACTTTTGATGATGGATAGTTCCAATAAATGGAAATTTTTAGGTGGGTTCAATGTATATCCTCTTTACATAGGATTGACTTCTGATAATAGTGTTTTATGCCCTATGTAGACATTGTTCACTAGCATGGAAATTCTTAATGGAGAAGGCTTTGTGTCGTTCTTGTGAATGTGCGTTGTAACTCTTTGTAAAATATACAATGTTTTAATTTTAATTTTCACTTCATTGAACTCATTGTGCTTCTATCTCATTCTGTTTCAATTCCTTAACCAAGGAAAATGCAGAATATAAATAAACAGGTGAACAAAGATCTTTTGATGAACCCAAGACACAAATCTACAATGTACTTATGCTAACACTGCTAGAAAAACTACCATTATAAGTGGTTCTTGATATTAATATGTGTCGAGGGAACCATTCTTGGTGCAATAGACACTTGAAAACATTCTCTAAAGTGATGATCAAGTATCCAACCATAAGGAGTTGTATGGAATTTTGGATACACTAAAGTATTGGTGACAATATGTCTTAGGTAAGGGGATAATATTTAATATTGACCACAAGTCCTTTAGAAATTTTCTTATCAAATTAATGTAGTAGAAAAAAATTATCAGTGTACCATACTAACAAAGACATTGTAAATTAGTTGAAGCATTAAAGAACTTTATTACAATTAGTCTAGTAGATATGGGAACTATAATGACTACCTCTCTAAACACAAGACACTAAACATGATATTGATTCAAAACTATTTACCTGTTGAGGGTGTTGACAAACCATAAAAATATTGTGAAGAAAACTTTAAGATTATAGGAAACCATGAACACCATTACACATACAACAATTATGAAACAGGAGCATGAACACATTTAAATGGATATTATTTATGGAAATATAAAAGCATCATCTAGATTCTTGATGATTGCAGCCCTAAAATATCTAGAACCACACATAAACATATTGGTTACAACTTAACCTGTTTGTGCCATGTGGTTCCACCCATTTTCAGGTAGTAATCATGGAGTGGTGGATAATTTTTTCCCTTTTGCATGAAATACAGGATTCTAATTACATATCAATCAAGAACTTCAGTTAATTTATCATCAACCAAAAGAACATTTGTATCCAAATTCCTCCATGATCTAAATACTTAAGTGTATATGTATAATATATCTCCAAAATTCTAACTGAATCCATAGGGATTCACTTCTTAAATACATAGAACTAAGTCAACAATCATACAATTGTTTTGCCACAAACATGCACCCCATTCCAAGTCAACGAAGATTTATTTTCTCATTATAAACTGTTTTATTCAAAATTAAGGCACTTCCATCACTACCATGGGATAATTTTGTGCCACAACTTGAACATATAGCGAACAAAAAAAAATGCACAACATGGGTGATGATATGCCTTGTACAAAATTTATTTTTCACCATTTAAGGCAATCTTCATCGTTTTGAAAGAGGGCTCCAATTTAGAGACAACTTACCTAGTTTTTCTTGCTGATATTATATGCTCAGTAATATTTTTCATTCTTGTTTGAAAACTCCCTATTGATTTATGGAAGGAAATTTTATATTGTTTAGTCCTTGGAAGTATCTTTTCTAATAATTTTACTATCAAGAGAAGTTGAAATCCATGGTAATATTTGCAATGTATTGCATTTATCCAAATTGATCACTTGGATATCCCTAGGGATACCTCTCTAATTGAGATAAAAGGAATTGATACAAAATTTTAAAAAGGTATATTTCCACACAAGTTAAACTGAACATCTTTGCTAGCGTTGAATTTCCTATTCTTGCGTTAAATAACTATGTCAATATTGGCTCCTTTGACTTGATAGTTATCGATACAACGTGTCCACTACTAGAGGTGCTGCTACAATTTGTTCATTGTGGGAAGTTTTGATGCTTGGAGCCTCTGTTGAAGGTTTCTACCTTTAATGGTTTGAGAATTTGTGTCAAGAAATACTACTTGTTTCTACATTAACTCTTTCCAAGGCAAATAATATCTTAATTGTGTTATACATGAAATTCTTTTCTAGTGGTGTTTCCCATTATATAAAGGAAGAAATAAGAAAATTTAGGTTGAATACATCTTTATAAGATACTGTTTATCTATATCTTGTATGAAGTAGATCTTTGATAAGCATTGCTACATTTTCATATTATGTTTGTGTTTCATATCTCAAGGGTTCCTGGACACAATAAGAAAATTGTAAGTGCACATAATCTTTGATCCAAGAAATATTTTTGGTAAATACAACGAACAATAATATCCATGCTTCTTTTTCATGATTTATTTATACATAACTTGTCAAAATACAAAACCAACTTATGTAGATCATCATATATAGGGTAGACTTCAATTATGACATCTACATATTCAAGTTTTAGAGAGAATTGGATGCCCAAATCCTCCTCCTTGGTCAAAGATGAAGCCATACAAGAAGAATTCCGAAAATATATGAAGGGGGGCGGGTGGGGGATGATCACCTCTTTGGCGAGTTCAGGTCGATGGAAAGTATGCATTAATTACTTGCATTCTACAACAAGGAAAGAAAAATTCTTGGCAGAAATTGCTCTCTCAAAGAAGTCTGACTTTAGGAAGATATGAAAGGTAAACCCTGAGATCTGAGCAAGCACTATTGGTACTACGTAGGTCAATGAAAATTATGTATTAATTACATGCACACTATAACAAGGAAACAATAATGCTAGGCACAAATTATGGCTACATCTAAGAGGCCACACGACCCTGTAATATGGAAGTCCCCATGTAGGGTATTTGATAGCTTACCATTACTTGAACATGTTGTGTTTATTGGATTGATAGTCTATATCCATAGAAAATTTTAGGGGTGAATCTTAGCGCAAGAGCGAAATGAAAAACAATCTAACTTGGAACTAGACCACACGTTACCTTACCGAAGTCATGTATGTTGGTACCAAGTTGTAATAAACACACAATAATTTTAATATAAAAATTAAAACAATGAATGAATTGACACATATTAACTAAAGTACATGACTAACCTCTCAACCGTTAAGACTAGTCAATGCTAAGTACACCATCACATGGATTTGAGATTATATCATTCATCTCATATCCTCCCGTTTTTTTAACACATGAGAGATATATTTATATTCCATATGAGGAATATACATATTTCATTCCTCGAGGGATTTTTTAGACAACAAGGCTTATAGCCATTACAATAAATATTGATTATGAGTAAGATTTTATAAATCATTGAAAGATTCACCATGATTTGAAAAGATAATATAATCTGGTGAGAGATTCGCCACGATTTTAAAAAATAATATAATATGGTGAGAGATTCACCAATATATATATATATATATTATTGATAAAATCGTCTTTCATTTTTCCATGCAGCATGGGGATTCTCCCATTTAATATACATGTAAATTTAGGGGGGTTCTTAAAATTTCCCCTATGGAACACCCGAAATCCTGAATCTTGACAACTATAACATGGAATTTGTCATAACCGTGTCCGATTTTTTCAAAATCGTCCCCGAAATTCTATTGTTTTCTAGTAAAAAAGGTCCCCTCCTTAAACTACGTTGTAAGAAAGTCGGTTTTGTCTTTTCTCAAAAGGTTATGAGAAAAACATTAAGAATATCACAGAAGTTAATTTTTGACAAAGTCAAGCATTTTTGAATGTTTTCATCAATTTCTAAAGTGTTCTTTTTAGTAGTGGTAAATCTATCATAACCCAGTTGTCAAATCAACATTGGGCTATCAATGAATGGAGTTTGACTCATCACTTTTATTCAAGGAAGACCATCCCATACCACTTGGAATTACCCGTTAGTGGTTTGTAAGAGGGTCAAATTTCACTCCTTCCAAATATCTCTAGCCTTGGGCCATTAACCCATTTCCTTATGTCCTATGAGCTCCTAACAAGAAAAAAACAATTTTGAAATAATTTAAAATTAATATATAATTTTTTTTAAGGATTACTTCAAATGTCTTGATTTACCATCACAAAATTGTAAGCAATCAAATAGACTAAAAGCAAATACCTTCTATATTGTTATGTGTGAGATATTTTTATTACTAAGAAAATATTTCCGTTGATGATATTTTCATTTTTAAGTTATATCCATGTGCTACAAAAACATGGTAATTATTTCTAATAAAATTTTATTTTTGATGTGGATATTCTCTTCTTCGATAGTGTATTTATGTAAAATGTGGCAATGTTTTAATGGAAAATTCAAATAAATAAACAATCAAGTACCAGGGAAAATTCAAATCAAATTCTAACTTATATATTATTATGAATAAATATTATTTTAGATGGCGGGAAGCGAGTTTAAGTTTCCTGTGTCGTTAATACAAAATATTATTCCATAGTTTATTTAGACAAGTTTTATTTTATCTTAGAGGGTGGGAGGGAGTTTTAATGTTATGTTTAGGTAATGTGAATTCTTGTTTCAGGGTTCATCTAGCCGCAACTAACATTTTAAACAATAAAGTAATCAATAATTTAATATTATACCAAAAAATGGAAGGCGAGAGGAAATGTGGTAAATAGGTGTATAAGAAACAATAACATTTGAGATAAAGAAAATCCTTTACGATTAGCTCAATTTATTAAGTCTTCCTCGTTAAAGAGAATTTTCTATTGAGATTTCATGGGTTAAATTCTCTCAATACTTTGAGTTCAAAATTAATGGTTGAGATGGAAAAAAGTGATCCCATTGAGTGGATCTACTTGGTACAAATATTTTGTGGATGTATCAATTACAGATGTTCAGGGTTTGTGAAACACATATAAAAACAAATTGAGAAAAGGAAAAAAAATTGAAATAATATAAGATGAAATGGAAAGAGGATTAGAAAAAAAAAACAAATGGTAAAAAAATAGCTAAAATTATGGAAATTTTGTATCATAAAGATAGACTAAAAATAAAATAAAAGTGGAAGCAAGAAAAACAACATCAATAGGAGAATACGGGATGGCATACCAATAAATAAAACCTTCTTTACCTTATTTTAGAAAAGAGTATGAAATATAAAGATGAGACGTGTTTGGCCTTAGCCTAAAGAACAAATGAATACACAAAAATATCATGCTATCCAATCCTTAGACAATATTATCACTCCAATGTTTAATACAAACTCAAACACAAATATCCTACCAATATTTCCACTGAACAATAATGAACTAAGATTATTGGGGGAAATGAAAAATGAATCATTATAATTATATATGAAGAACCATAAAAATTAAAAATTGTTTTAAAGAAATAGCGTTCGAGAAAGAGGAGTTGTAAATAGGAAATAAGGCATGCCTTGAAACTAATATTGATGAAAACATGATGATCAAAACAACCTTGTATATCTTGAGAGTAATAATAAGCTAGGATCTATCATGGGAATAACCAACTCCCAAAAAAATCCCTCAAGTCAACAATATTCATTTTTTTGTATTTCAATGGTTTGTATTGTACTAGAAAACCATAACCTATATGTGAAACAAATATATAAGTATAGTTATATGTGGGATATAGATAAAACACAAGGGATTATTTTGAACTTAAACATAGTTGCATTCTCATAAACATAAATATGATGGTAGTTCCATGGAATAATAATTTAGGAAGTGATTGGAAACAATTATACAAGGACTTGGCCCATGCTGAGACATTGTTGAAATTTATTAAGGAAATTGAATGTAAAACATAGTATGAATGGAAGCAATAAAGACATGAGATCCATCAAATCAATCAAGCAGTATGGTTAGTATAGCATGAAAGGAAGGATATCCTCATGGAGAAAAAATCAAAATCTTGAATACAATATATATCTATAATCAGATCTTCACATAAAAGTGCATGAAGCAAACATGATAAGTATTCAACATACATTTTTGAATTTGATAGATGATGACTACAAGTTAGGGTAGACAAATTTAATATGCTCCAAACTAGTATTTCTATCATAATAGATACATGACATAATGAAAAAAGTATTATAATTGTAATTACATTTGGGGGGCACATATTTTTCTTAGATGAGAATGGGAAGATTCTAAAAGGGTTATAGGCTAAAAAAACATCTCAAGAAACAAGGGAATAAGTTGCATGTCGATTTTGATTGACTAAGCCTAGAGGAGAGTTCTTTCTTGGATGAAGGATGTGGAAATGAGTATGTAACAACCCCTAGTTGATTTTCCATGTAAATAAAATAAGACGAAGGTCATGGGACATGCATTCCAATATGAATGGTTGGAAATAACTATAGTGGACATCACATGTGAATTAATAATGGATATGGAAGTTGGAAAGGAAAAGAGACAAAAAATGGTATTTAATTATGAAAATAAAGGAAAATAGGAGAAAAATAAGGTGAAGAGACACAATTTTTCATCAAAGGGAAATTAGAGGAAAAATGAAGGAAACTAAATAAAAGTGGGCATCAATAATAAAAATACATTAGATAAATAGTTCACAGCTTTTGGCTTAGATTTTCGCCAATTATATATTTTTTCAGTTTAGTTTTGGTTCTCTCCTTTCATTCTCTCATTCTATCATAATATTCCCACTTAGATAATTTTTGGAGAATCCTTGGAGAATTCTATAATTAACTTGGATTTGGAGAACGAAAGCAAGGAAAGCACAGAAGCCTAAGGAGACAATTGTATCACTAGTTACAACAGGCTTAGTTTGTAGGTAACAGGTTGCATGTGTGATATCTTTGTTGATCTTTGGATTCACGGTATATTCATATCATTCGTTGGTTATTTATTTCCATTGGCATGAATATTTTCTTGGATTAATATTGGTTTTAGCCTTTCCTTTCCATTTCCTAGATATTCATCGTGTTATGGGTTTCCCACTTGTTTTTTGGATTGGTTCTCAGGTTGCCTATGGATGTGGGTTTGAAAAAATTCTTTGGAGCCCTGAAACAACTTGGATTGAGTTACCGATTCTTGGAACCTATAACTTTGGATAAATTTTATGGAGCCTTATGGGTTGATTTACTAGTCCCTAGATCTATAAGTTGCAACAAATTAACTAGACCCCTGAATTAGGTGTGGGTTGAGTTACTAGTTCCTAAAACCATAGACAACTTGGGTAGAGACCAATCTGGTTGATGTTAGTGATTTCTAGGCCATATAGGTGAGCTCACATTGGTTGAGGGTTGAGGTGGTTTTTCCTCTAGAAGCCCTCGTTGGGTTTTTTTTAGTTTAACCCATATGATCCCACATTCATGCTTGGAATATGTCATGCGGTGATTGGATGAAAGAGAGATTTAGTTTAGACCAATCTATGGTTGGGTGGTATGTGTAAGTCCCTGACTTGGTTGGCATTTTCATACGTTAATATGATTTATTTTCCTATTATCACTATTATTATGTTGATATTATGGTTTATTTGTTATGGTATCTATTATGGCTATATACCTAGTTATATGATGTTCTGTAGCTATTTTTCTTGTTCATTATTTGTTAAGTTATTAGATGATTGATGAATGCATAGAATAAAAAGTATTGTTGCTACTAGTTAGAGAGGGCTTAGATCCTTCTTTTTTGTTACCGGTCATTTTGTTACATCCACTCAAAATTCCTAAAAAAATGGGATCAATCAAAATCCTTTAATACCTTGTCATAATCCTTTTAAAAATCTGTAAGCATCATCTCTCCAAAAAGTATGAGTTTCTAGATCAATCAGCTCCAAAACATTATTTTTAGCCCGAGTGTACCCTTCCTACATGTCCACCTACAATGGTTGAAAGTTTCATAACTAAGAACCTACACTGAATAGCGCAGTTTTCTCTGCTATGCAGGTGCGATGTTTCTAGAATTTTGGGAAAATTAAAAAATATTTTCTAATCTTCTCCATCCATAAGCTTCTATAGTGGTTCTAACCATTTACTATGGACAAATATCTCGACTTCCCTCTGTATATATCTTATCCCTTATCCTTTCAGTTTATCCCCCTTCAAATCTGGATCTCAAACCTATATTGGTAAATCCTAAACTACCACTTTCACCCTATAAATTTACTACCTCCCATAGAGTATCGGTTGGATTTTGGAGATTACTAGTGCCCTCATGGTGTTTCTTTGAGCTTAAGGATCATCATCCTCTCATGAATTATGGTTGAGTGTGAATATTTTCTTTGTGGCAAGGGAGGATAAGATAATTGGGGAGACATATACAAATTCAGCTTCCATATATGGTTGTAACTCTCTTTTATTTATTAAGACAAAAGTTCTATGTTTTCCTACACTTGTTTCATGCTGATATTTATGTATTTCATTTCCATGTTAAATCATTGATTAGAGACATTGGATTATTTTATGTTGATATTTTGGTTATCTTACCTATTTTATTCATTGTTGTAGGTTCCATTTATAGCGCGTGGAGCTAGAGTTGGAGCTTACAAGCTATAATAGAAGAGGATTACTTGCTACGAATTCCAGGTAGTTCTCTTTTATGTATTCTAATATCTCTAAAGAAAACATAGATCATTTTTCCCTCTATTGTTCTAGATCATAACACTAGATCTAGGGAGTTCATTTTTATTTGTAGAAGTGAATATTCTATATAAAAAAAATTGTGACCATACATAGGATCAAGATTTCCCTTAGTGGTTTCCTTGGCCTTAGCACTTTTCACCTTCTCAAAGTGACTTTAATTGAATTATTCATACAATAATTGATATTAAGAAAACACATTTTTGAGCTTGGTAGGGTTTCTTGTGTCATTTTTTGACCAAATTATCTCGAGAAAATTATTCAGAGATATAGTGACCCAGTGCAACATCTCCTCTCTAGAATTGCGATGGTGTGTATTGGTTCCTACTCTGCACCTGCAATGGTCATGTAAGATGTAAAAATTTACATTCATTTGCCTTGCTCTTTATTTTTCTTTGGTCTAGAAGATTTTCTTGAGTCTCTAAGCTTATCTATGTCTCTGAAAATCCATCATAGTGTTTACATTTGTCTTTATTAGCCTTTAATGAAAGTTTGTTTCGTTTTTTCTTCCTTCTTATCAATTAGGTTTTTGTAAACATTTTACTTTATTTTTTTTTTGATAGAAAGATTTTTTGTACTATAGTCGTATTCTGTGTTATTTATTTTATCAATGATCTAGTTGCATCTTATTTTTCATTGAATTTGAAAATTAAGAGGAAATGCAATTAACAAAAATAATTATTTGCAATATATTGAATTTGAATTGGAGCAGTTGCATTGCAATATCTACTTAGGAAGCCTTATTTTTTATTCTTGATTGTTGTATTATTCTTTCTCTCTTCCCTCTCGTAGATAGATCTTAATTGAAAATAAAATAGTCCTTGGTATCATGCTAGACTGCATCATAGGGAATTTAGGTGAACGCATACCATGAGCCTTGAAACTAAAACATAATTGTAGATAACCTTCTAAAATTACTCAATCAATCTAAGGAGAAATTGGAACAGTAATGACACACATAGAGGTCTATGCTAGAGATGTGTTCTAGCATATTTAAATGTATGATTTGTCATTACCTGTATCTGTTACATTCTTGGGGTAGTCATTATTCCATGTACGTAAGTAAATCATATCATTCTTTGCATAACCTTAGGTATATAAGATGGTGTTCCATGTATGAAAATTATATTGGAATCTTCCTATCATACAAGATGAATTAGAGACAAATACTACCAACTACACTTCCACGTGCCTCCAGGTATAATTTGGAAGTCCATTATAGGTTTTTATCCCACCATAGGTAAATAATTCAGCTACCTTTTCCACTATGATACACCGAACACACCATTCAGGGAGATTGCCTACATGTACTAGAAACCGTATTCCGCAACTCATAGCCACTTGGTAATACTTTTTTTCCTAGTTACCTCTTTTCTTTATTTTTTGTTTTTAAATTTTTAAAAATTATTAATCCGTCATGGAAGAACACCATCAAAAACCTCGTCATTGACGTATAATTTAAATATTTCTTCCTCTACCTATAGAGGAAACACCTAGTTGTTAAAAGAATAAAAAGACACAAACCATCGAAACTAGTACTTCAGAGCTTCCCCTTCTGGAACTACATATAAAATAAACCAACCAGAATCATCACTTCCCATAAGTAATTAACTTGAAATCATATATTTTCTAGCTGGTGAGTTTAACACAGTAAAAAATTAAGCCCTTAAAACTTCAATACTTGAGGTCATCAAACTTGAATTTCCTAATTCAAATACATTACAACCTTAGTTTATTCAACCTAAAGAGCCTCATTTAACTAAGCCTATTACTTTGGGGCCTTCTTCCTCTCTTCCTCTTCCTTTGAATCAACCACAACCTTTATATTACAGTATAGATTGAGAAAAACTTCCACCTGGTCTTTATACTATTGAGAAAATTACTGAAGAAGATTCTCGACCTTCTTCTCCTATCCATTTAAGAGGAAATCCTATTTATCAATTTCATCATTTCCTTACTCCTCACACTCTGATATAAGATCCTTTACCTATCACACCTCATTTCAACTCACCTTTGAGTTTCCCTTGAAAAAATTCTTTGGGAATTTTAACTATGACTGAGTCACCAATGACTTCTCAACTTGTATCTACTATCATGAGTGAGTCAACCAAAATTTTATATACTTCCATGTTCGTGAATTCACCATAAAACCATTTATATGGTTGTCCCTTAGTGCCACCTGATAACTAATCATTATCTGGAACCTTTTTGGTGTGTGGACTATTCAATTCAATTCTCCCTTACAATACTCATCAGGAAATTTAGTTGGTACTTATTTGATGAGCACCTTACAACCCATTCAACATGTTGTGCCATAGCCTTATTTGGAGGAGCAATATGGATGATTTTTTAGTGGATTGGGACATCTAAAACAATATGCTCCATCCTATACTTAATTCCATCCTCCTTGGAGGCAATTACCTTCATATTCTCCTTATCACGTAGAAGGGAGGAAACCTTTTGTTTCCGTGAATCCATCTCTTGATCAAATTTTACAAGTTGGTGCTCCCTCTTATTCGAGTCCTCCATTCCCAAGAATGGATTCTAATCCATGGAATCTCACTTTTTTTTTTCAACCTAGTTTGGTTTTGAATCAAATTCCCATTTCTCAACCTACCTCAGTCACATCCTAGGTTCATACTTGTCAACTCATTCAATATATACCTCAACCGACCCAATTATTATCTCAAAAAAGTCAACTTGTCCAGACTACACATCAAACTAAACCTATTCCACTAGCATCTAGGATATCTCAAATCCCACCTTCCCAACCTCTTAAGGGTGCATTTCAAACCCCACCACTTAGTCAGTTTATTCTTCAAATGCAAGTAATTCGAATTTTATATGGTATGGTCCAAGTATAAACCCGTCAACCTAATCTAGGGATGATGTAAAATCCCTCTACGAAACATTTCCAAAGTATTCTGCAAATTCTTATTAGTCAAATTTCTATTCCAAAAATGCATTTTCAAGGCCAACAAATTCGAACACAACCATTTCAGCATTTTCAATGTTATCTTGTAACTAGATAGTCTCGGTACGTTTATCCTAGTTACCAAAAACCTCCTTACCATGGAATGAAAGTACATGTTATTCAACACTTTCCATCATACCCAATATATCCTCCACCAGAATTTAATAGGAATTTTCCATTCGTGGAAACCCTTGACTTTCCAAAGTTAACCCAGCTAACGAATGATCCTATTTTTCATTATCCTTACTTTCCAACCATTCCTACCAAATTTATGAGTGATTTCTAAAAATTCAATGCAAATCCTAGACAAGACCTATCCACTCATGTTATGACTTATCATTTATGATTTTCATCCATATCCTTAAATGATGATTCGATTCGTTTATGGCTTTTCCAGATAAATCTTATTGGTACGACAACTAAGTGGTATATCTAATTTCCACGAGCTTCATTTAACAACTTCAACTTCCTGGAAACTACATTTCTGACCCATTTTCAATTACTTATTCGATATGAAACTAGAACTAATATTTTTACCTCTTTGAAATAGTCCAACTCTTCTCATATCAGTGAGCATATTCATGAGTGGAGACGTCGATGCTGACTCGTCAAAAATTTCATTCCCAATCATTTATTGGTTGAATGTTTTATAAAATATTTTTCACCATCCACAATTGAATATGTTGCTAAAGGTGGAGTTTTTTCTAAAGAGAAATTTATTTCTTGTGCCCAATATCTTGATCTAATTTATACTTAATCCGACACACTCTCTGATAAAATACCCAATGCTCAGTGACCTCAAAATAATGTTCCACCACCTCCCACTAAATAATAACATGTCATTGATGGTTTGATTGGTTTTTGTAGTCAACAAAAAATGAGAAAACTATTTGGTTCATCTCCTTCCATTGCTACTCAAAACCCATCCTCTCCTACTTCGGCGACTACTTTCGAAATTAATGACATTCAATTCATGAAAGGAAAATCTCAGCAACCCAGAAGTAAGAATAAAGGAAAAGGAAATAATAAGACAGATAATTCTTCACAGGAAAAACAAAATAATCAGTGTCCTAAATACAAATGAAAGTCTCATTATCCTTGACTTATCTATAATAAGTAACATTTTACTCGGGATTGTACCCATCAAGTGGAAGTTAATAAATTCCTCAAGTCATCATATAATGCATCTGATGTGTTAACTTATCATGTTCCTAACTAGGAGACAAATATGGTTTCATGAAATCAAGCTTCCTCTTCCTAGGTTCTTGATGTTATCTTCCACCAAACATAAAGATGAGATTATGGTGGTTACAATAAATAAATACTATGGTAATTGGAATCCCTCGACTGGTAAGGTTACTGATAAACCTACCGGTTCCACCTCATCTACCTCAAATCCTTATCCAAATGTGATTCCAACTAAATCATCCATTAAATCTCCCAAAGGCGTTATTCACAAATCAACATTCAATCCTCATGTGAGAGCCACAAAATATTATTATATAGTTGAATACTTGGCCCAAGCTCCTTTTGTTATGTAAAGTATTAAGGTTTTGTACATAATTTTCCTACAAAAAATGGCTCTTTACATGCCTCAATTGGATGCATATATCCTTTGGATTCGAGTATTTAGGTATTTAATCACAAGAATAATACTCCCAAACTTCCACCACAACTAGAATTTATGATCCAGGTTGTTCTTTGAAGTAATAATATCCCTCCAATTGTGTATGAAGGTGATTCAACTTATATCATGTCACTTTCCTGTTAGAAGTCTATCAATTATCCTAAACTTAATATATCACCTACCATTCTAAAAAAAATTTATGGAATAGGTTTCAAACCTTATGAAATTTTAAATACATTGCAAGTAAAATTAGCTAGAAAAATAGTTTGAGTAGAAGTTGAAGTTATAGATGGAATTTTTATTATAACCTTTTACTTGGCCACACATGGAATTATACCATGGCAGCTGTTGTATCGACCTGTTTTGGGATGATCACTTTCCCTCACCACGCGGGCATCGTGGCCATCTATCAAATTACCATTTTTTTCAATAATTCTCATACTAATGGGAGCGTCCCACTTGTGGGTGAATCCCCACAATCTTATCAACATGTCCAAGCAGGATTGCTTAAGGATTCCACTTTGATGGGAAATTTTTCACCTCCTTATCATGACATTCTAAATATTATTTCCTTTTTAAATATGATATAATATTTTAGTATTCCATCCACTCCCTCGATAGTACTATGCATTTATAACATTGATACATTTTTTGATTGCATGTAGTTCAGTCTTGTTGAGCTTAAATATGAAGCCATTTTTTGGCATGTTTGACACATTCTTATTTGAATTCAAATATAGATTGGGTTTTTAATTCCCAAGATTTTCGTTCATCTTATGATCCTTTTTCCAGTACATGCTCTACTGATAAAAGCATCATGGAAATCATGGTGTCAAACGATGCACCATGGGACAATAACCATCATCGTTCCTCCTTGAAACACTTGAGAATAACCTTGGAGATATTTATTCACCCAATATTACTAATACATTTAAGGATTCCATATCCTTTCATGACATCCATTATAAGAAGAAATTAGTGAATATTGAAGAGAACATTCCTCTTGATATTTTGATTAAACCAAGAGTTATTGAAAATTCCCATATTGGTGTGTCTTGTTCTCCTGATGAGGTCAATATTTATAATTTCCTGATTCAATAATTTCATGATTTTTTAACCTGGACATATGAAGAGATTCTAGGTATTGATCCAAATTTCAAAGTACATGAGATAAAAAAATATCCAAATGTTAAGCCATTTTGGAAATGCTTACATTCGATTCACCCTAAAAAAATTGCAAGCAGAGGTTAAAAAAATTTGGTGCGATGGTCTTATTTACCTAGTACGCTCACTGATTGGGTCTCAAACATAGTCCCTATGATGAAGAAACAAGGAAAAATTTGTGTATGTGTCGAATATTAGGATATTAACCATTCTAGCACCAAAGAAAACTACCCATCCTTGTTTATTGACCAAATTTCTGATGACTATGCTCGAAGCGAAGTTATTTCATTTATGGATGGTTTTTCTAGTTATAATAAAATCAATATACTCCCATCAGACCAATGTAACACTGCATTTATTTGTCTATGGGGCACGTTTTCTTATCGTAAGCTCCCTTTCAGTTTAAAGAACACTGGTGAAAATTTTCACAATTCTATGTATGATACCTTCCACAATATCAAACATAATGTGAAAACTTATTTGGATTATTTAACTACCCACTCTAAACATTGTGAGGATCATCTGATCCATATCAAGGTTATTTTCCTAAGTTGTCGACATTAAAATTTCAGGTTAAATCCTCCCAAATGTGTATTTGGTGTCCAATATGGTATACTTCTCATATTTTTTATGTTGAAGCAAGGAATCTATATCGATCCACTAAAAGTACAGTAAATCCTCAATTTTCCTACACCTGCCTAACTTGTTCAGTTACAACGCCTCTAAGGGAAGGCTAAATTTCTAGGGAGATTTGTCCCAAACTATGTAGAATTGATGAAAGGATTTACTCACAGGTGAAATCCCAAAGTTGGGAAACACTTTTTGGCAGATGGCTAGAATTTGGGTGAAATTTTTAATTTCTCGTCCGAGAAAATAGTCAACTCTATTTCTCGACCGAGAGTTTTTAAAACTCTCGTCTGAGAGATTTTTAATATTTTTCCCAAGAGTTTGATTGGGCTTGAATGGAGTTCAAATTCTCTCTGACGAGATTTATGTATTTTCTCGTCCGAGATTTGTATTGACATAAACTCTCGGGAAGACTCTTGGACGAGAGTTAGAAAAACTCTCAGACGAGAGTTTTCTTAACTCTCATCCGAGAGTTTTTAAACTCCCATCTGAGAGTTTTTAAACTCTCGTCCGAGAGTTTTATTCTTCTAATAAAACCCCAAAATTCTTAACTCGCCAGGAATTATGTACTGTCGTTTACATTTTCGCGTTTTTGGAGCTATCATTTTGGACTAGAGCTGTTGCCGCCGTCGAGCCATCGTTATCATCTATCCAGGTAAGCTTCTTCATCTAGCCATTGAATATTTCTTTTTCATGGAAAAAAAATGATGTATTAGATATATAAAACAGTACATGGAACCTTCACCCCATGAGCGGATTAATCAGTTTCAAAATTTTCCTTTCTAATCATTAAACATAATTTGTTAACATCGATAGCTCGATATAGATAAACATGATAAAAAATGTGTTGCCTTGAATATAAACCCCATATTCACAGCATCATAATATACCAGTTTCAAAACTGTTGAAAGGTCTCTTGAGCAAAAAAAGGAAAACCCCGTCCGGTGGAGTTTATTATATTTAGATTAGAGCATTTGGGGAGGCCAAGATCAATTATCTTCGAGGATCAAATATATCCTTATCTTAGCATGAGAGCATCATTCATTTGCAAGCCAAACATCATCTTCAGGGTCTAAACCAAGAATTATAAAAGGGGTCGAGCTTGATTGCATAGCTAGAGTAATAAGGTTAAATTCATCCTTTCTCATTTCGAGGTCGAGGTTCATTTCTTCATGGAGGTTTTAATTGCAGAGACCGAAAATATCCTTGGTAGACTGAGTTTTTTACTGTAGGAGACCAATTCTAGGAATTTCATCATTCAAGGGTCGAGTTCCAGATCCGTTTGGAAGTGAGTTACTCAATCTATAAATAGGCAAAATCCACCTCTGTATTATTTCTAGAGCTAAGTTTCATCTACAAATTAGAGAATCTGAGGATTTCAGGCTTATCACTATAGGGAGCATTATTATAATTGGAGATCAAATTGAATTCCTGAAGTTGTGCCAGGTTCTCTAGTCTCATTTAAATATTTTAATCCTCTCAAAGAAGCTAATATAATCACTATTGTCCTCTCATATTCACTGTACATGGCACCTTCACCCCATGAGAAGATTAATCGGTTTCACAATTTTCCTCTGTAATCATTAAACATAATTTGTTAACACCACATGCAGCGGTAGCTCGATATAGATAAACATGATAAAAAATGTGTTTCCTTGCATATAAACCCGATAGTCACAAAATCATAATATACCAGTTTCAAAACTGTTGAAAGGTCTCCTGAGCCAAAAAAGGAAAACCCCATTCGGTGTGACCCTTTTGATGATTGTAATAAAAATTTAAGCCCCAAAAGATGTAGTGAATGGAGAATCTTTCATTATTATCGATCATTATTAGTCTAAAATATTTGCAAGGGTCTTTCACATGGATCAAGGTGATCTTGTTTATCTGGCACTTGGTAAATGCAAGTGTCTTTTATATTTAGATTAGGGCCTCTCACTCACTGTGGAGGGTTACTCAATGGATCTTTATATATCTCTACAATGAAATCTTATGAATTTTTTTTTAGGCTCGATGATTTTGGTTGAATGGATTTGTTTTGAGGCTTGACAACCAACCCTTTTCATGCAATACTTTGTCCACTTAATTGTATCAATAATTTGTCCACTTATTTGTATCAAGTTTTCCATATTTCACAGTACTAGGGCACACCAAGCAACCTTTAACAAGCCTCCAAATTAACAATAATTAGGTCACTTAACATTATTGTTTAAACATATACAAGGGCAGACTATATCTTCTAGCAAATAATAAAAATAGAATACAATTACTTACCCTTGAGGACGTTAACTTTTGGTTATGAAATCTTGGCCCTATGCACACTTTTAATTTCTAAAGATTCAACCTCGGTTAGGGATTCTTGTATCTAATGCTAAAACTCCAATTCTAGCTTACAAACAACTTGCAAACAGACCTTATCTTCAACGTTGTTTCACTAGAAAAATTGGCCCTTAGACATAGGTTTGTTCCATCATTGAATGACCTTAGATCTGATCCAATTTAAGGCTCGACCCTCTGGCAACCAACTCAGAATATGCAGCCCTATTCCCAAGAAAAATCAGCCCTCGTGCATGCACAAAATCATCCACAAACTCAGCTTGTTGCCTGCCTTGATTTGGTGCTCCAAGACATGCCTTACAACCCTCCAAATAGATTACCATAGGGGCTCAGGCTTACCTCCAAGACATAAAAAGTATGCAGCCTATTCATAGATATTGTCTCACCAAATATGCCTATAAATACTCCAAACAAGATTGGCTAGCCTCTTTCCTTACTCGGCCAATCAGATCATACACCATAGACAGCAAAACTCTCCTTTTTCCACTTCGGCTAGGGCTCTAAATCTTGTGGCTACCTTAGAAGTCCTTTTTAACTTTTGTCTGATGTAGTTAATATGATTTAAATAAGCTCCAAGGCCTTCTATTTATATAAATAGATGGAGGAATGAAGGGGTGCCTTTTGGTGTCAATGTGACCCTTCATTTGTGAGGTTGAATTTGATGAAAGGCCTCTTATAATTTTCCCTTGAGAATATTTAAATATATTCACCTTGATGATTGCTCACCCAAATAAATTTTATGCCACATTAAATGATAGGAGGAATACCAAGTCTATTTGAACACACTAATAATAATAATTTTCCTTTATCCAAATAAATTCTCTTTGGGTCAACATGGTTTCTCCTTGGGGTAGTTCGACTTCTTTTGGGGGAGTTAATCCCAAATCTACTCCAAATTTCAACACTCCCTCTCAAAATTGATTGGGCTTAAAGAACATTTCCTAGAAATGGCTATCCAACGCCCCTTAAACAATAACAATATTTACCAAATCCTTCAAAACCTATAGTATGTGAAATTATAATGGCTCAAGGTTTGGGATAAACATAAAGCAACATTGGGTAGTGGATCACCATGGCCCTTGGGGGTTAGGCCCCAATTGTCCACAAAAATTTTAGGGATAAAAATAATTGGTTCCCATTCATGATTGGTAGGTCCAATAGGCTTATTAACTTTTGTTATGGTGAGACCAATTTTTTGAAAACCACAACCAAAATCAACTAGTTAAGGGTTCTACCAAACCAAAACAAGAAAGTGGTCCATATAGACCAGTTTTTGAACAAATTTACTAAAAAACAACATAAAATATTAAAAAATACATATTCATGGACTTCAATGTAAATCGAGATAATTAGACACCAAATATGAAAATTTTAGGTAGTTGGAATGCATGGAGTTTGTAGTGTGGTTGGGCTTTTTTAGTATGGTGAGACCAATTTTTTGAAAGCCACAACCAAAATCAACTAGTTAAGGGTTCTACCAAACCAAAACAAGAAATTGGTCCATATAGACTAGTTTTTGAACAAATTTACTAAAAACAACACAAAATATTAAAAAAATAATTAAAAAATACATATTCATGGACTTTAATGTAAATCCAAATAATTAGACACCAAATATGCAAAGTTTAGGTAGTTGGAATGCATGGAGTTTGTAGTGTGGTTGGGTTTGGAGTTTTGTAGTGTGGTTGGGTTTTGTAGTGTGCATGGAGTTAGAGTCATTATCAGTGATAACCTAAACAACATTCTCCAAACCTAGCTTGAGGACAATCACATTTCATAGCTGAAATAACAATTTTGAATATTAATCCCAGTTAGATGCATTTATTGATGTAAAAAACAAGGATCCTTGTGTGAAAATAAAGAAGGAAAATGATCATAGTAAGATAATTTCCATCATTCCATCCATTTGAGAAAAAAATCTCCCTTTTTTCCCCATAATTTTTCAATCTCTATAAACTAGTCATTTATGGATTAAACATTTCTTTTCTTTTTTAATATGTAAAGATGGCCTTTGAAGCTCTTACTAAAAACAACTATGAACTCTAGAGTAGATTGATAATAAGCTAAGTAGGAACTATTGAAGGGGATATCTTCATCATAGCACAATTTGGCCATGTACTCATAAGCATATTCCTTGAAGTTATTCCAAGGGTTTCAATGGTGGGCTGAGTGCAACTAGTAGTGGTGGAGGAAGGTGGAATAAAACCAACAATACTCTCTCATTTGTGGAATTGAAAGTGAAACTGTGGGATTCTTTTCATGAATGGGAGAAACATGTCTAAAGTTTTCCCTAACAATTATAGAGTTAGAGGAGTAACCTTGAAAATTATGGCTACATTTGTATAGAATCTCTCTCCTTTTCTCTATCTTAGCTTGCATCTCTTTCTGGCTGACCTTTTTTTTATTTATATTTCTCAATAAGGGTTTTCATTTCCTTTATAATTTCTAGATCCTCCATAGTAAACCTCATTATGGTTTAATTTTCCCTCGAATACTAACTAAGTGTTATTCCAGACTAAAAATCCTAGCATTGGGTGGTGGGTAATCCTATTCCTTTGGGGTTAGGCCCCAACCATCCATGCCAAGTTTAATATTAATAAATATAGGATTTAATCCATTATTAGTAGGTTCAAGAGTATTTTCGACATTTGGTATGTTGATACCCTATTTTGAAAACTAGAACCAAAATCAACTAGGTGAGGGTCTAACAAAACTAGAATAAAAAACCAGGAGTTCCTACCATGCTTAGATCAGGATGCTACGTTGTTTGCAACAGAAATTAATTCCTTATTCATAAGTTTGCGTGATTTTTTTCTTTAATCTTCTTTTCTTACTCCTATTGAGATTGTCCCTTTAGGACCATATTTATTGTAATTTCCTCAACTTCCCTTTTTCTTTCTGCAAATGTTTGAGTCTTTTATCCTTCAACATTTTTGAACTTGATTTGTCTTTTTCCACCTAGTATAGAGACCACTAGTTGAATGAGGTAATTTTTCTTGTCTATTTTTTATGTTGTCCATCTTATCGTCTTTTCCATATCTCACAACTAAGATCTTATGAAGATATCCCTTCATTATTTGATACCTCAATTTTGTATAAATTTGGTCTAAGTCACATAACCTTACTTTCTTCGAGGACTGTGACTATTCTCCTCATTCAAGGAACCTTGGTAACCCAACCAGCTTATAGATATCCCTTCAAAAACAAATTCATTTAAACAAAATTTGATTATATAATGAAATATACTTACTTGATAAGTGAAGATAAAGTCTTCATCTCTATTTCTTCGATGGTGGAGAAAAGATGTGTTAGTGATTTCTCTTTGAATGATCTTACTCAAGGGTAAGGATTAGATCTTTGTTGTAATGATGATAAATCCTTATTTTTTGCACTCTTCTTTACCAGTCCTAGGAAAGCTCGGTTCCTAGTCTTTAGATAATATCTTTCCTTGACCAAGTCTGAGATCTTGTATAGTGATGCTGCTCTTTTATCCACCTTATGATGATCTTCTCTTTTCTGCACTACTTTGCACCAGGACATGACGTGGTAGATTGAACCCAAAACTTCCTTGATTGTAGCAAGTTTCACTTTAACACCAGAACATGTTCATGTAAGGTTATCATTGTAGCAACATCAAGACCACAGTGATACATCATTGTACTGTGACATCTATATAACACCAAAATGTAGTCCCTTGACCTTCATGTGATCTTCCATTTGATATCGATGATTACAGAGAATGGCACCATAAATTTAAATCGAGAAATAATCTCCTAAAACACCAAAAAACTGAACTGTGGCATCATCCGAATTGCATCTACTATAATTGGTACTTGAACTAAGCCACTATATCACTGTAAACTTATTATTGAGTAGCATTGTAAACAAGAATCGAACCACTATGTCCCTAAGATTTTCTCCGAAGCTATAATATGATCCTTTCTCGACCTCCTGGAATTTTGACCTGAACCCAGAAGATAATCTGAAAATATCAGAGGAAGATTTGAACTTGATTCACTGTAATTCAGTTCGAAAATATCAGACCAATCTAAACTCTGTCCATGTCTTTTCTGCGCAATCCAATGGCCTATTTCTGTTGAGAATTTCTATCACTGAATTTGTATTGAATTTCGATTGATAATTTGTTTTCTACTTTGTTTATGAGGGGCAGAAATTTGATTTGATACTATATCAACAATGGCATCATGCGAGCCCTACATAGACCCATCCATGAGAAGAGGATTATCAGGTACATTGGCTGTTTAGTTATGTCATGTTTTCAAGTAGGTTATATTTATTGTTCGTTATGAAAAATTGATTAATGTGAATTTTTTTTTTGTCTTGCACAGGTGGACGCACTCATATGACTCGTGCACCCAAAAAAGAATTCGAACAAGAGGAGCCACATATACCTGTTCCCATTCGCCCCCAATTTCATAGAGCCCATTCTGAGGATTATATTATACACGGTATAAGTACACGTTAGATCAATTGCTAGTTAAAATGTTCAATTTTACGTTATATTCAATGTTGAATAGGTGAAATTTTTTTTTCAAATGACATGTGTTTAATGTGAAAACATTATGCTCCATAGGTTCAAATGTAGGAGTTGGGGTTGGCCCTATTGCTAGTGAGGGGCAAAGGAGAACAATGTCTCAGCCTGTGGCATCCATCCCACACTTGGATACTTCTCCTCTAGGTAAAATCTTAAGGAAAATTTATTGTTTGATGTATGTTTAATGTGAAACTTATTGTGAACATTATTGTGTGTCCCATTTAATTGTGTTATAAAACAATTTAATGTTTTGTACATTGGGTGTTAGAGACATTCATTCCTCGGGAGGGAACCATCCTAGTATGAGCGAAGAGGAAGAGATAGTTTTTCCACTAGGTATTTTCAAATGACCAGAAAAAATTTTTAAATACAAATTTTCATTATAAATTATTTAATTTTTAATATGTGCAATAATTTAACATGTTATAGGTGGTGGTGGTTTCCCTCCTAGGGGGAGAGGTCGTAGGGTTCATGAGTTTTCTCGAAATCTGAGCTATGATCCCCTTTACATCCATCCTGGTGATATTCCTGAGCAGATGCCTTGGGAAGATACCATATCCTTACTTACTGTTAATGGGATGAGGGAGCATTCCATGAGAATGCACAATGAACTGCAAAGTTGTAATCTCTCTACCCGTAGTCGAAATTGTCTCCAAATTGTTTCGCACAATTTGGAGAGTTTGATAGAGACTTACCGTGGGGTTGGACCAGCAACCCAAGTTTTTTTTGACATGATGCATAGGAGGAGAGCGTCAATGATTGGAATTTACTCCTACAATGAAGTTAAAAGTATGGTGACTAAAGAAATGGCCTTGTCACTATTTGACTTGTGGCCTGAAGACAAAAAACGTCTAAAGATTGAAAGATTCAATGATCCCAATATTGCACCTTATATTTATGAGAAGTTCCTATATGCATACAGGAAGTTCCCAAATAATGATGAGGTGCGGAAATATTTTGTTAGGATGTTTTTTTCTCAATTCCAAGAGCACATGGACCCTAACTATACAGATACTGGGTCCAAGTTATATGGAGCTGGAAAAGAACGTACATATGAATGACCTGATGCTATGCGAAATGTTGGGTTTAGGCCTCCAACACCTCGTTTAGAACCTCGACCACCTAGGGTAGTTACACTTCCAAAGGAGTTAGCCCTTATCTTGAGTGCTGCATCAAAAATGAGGGAGAAGATACAAGAACATATTGCAGCTGCTTTAGGAGGGGTGGAAGTTGGCTTCTGGACAAGTCAACCTTCATCTAGTGTAGGAGTTCGTTCATTTGTGAGTATTCCAAATGATGTGTTTAGGGAGATGGAGCGAGATGAACTTATGGAGTATGCATCCTCATGTAGAGACCTCTATGAGTGATCCATTGCACGACAAATGCACACCATGGGCGAGGTATGTACAAGCATGTTTTGACCTATTTTCAAATACACATTTATAAGATGAGCTAGAGTGCATGTAACATGATTTTTTGGTGTATATTCATTTAGTCTCCAAAAACTTATGCCAATATATTTATTTAACTTATGCAGTTTACAAAATTCTTAGAACAACATTGCCTTGCCCCTGGTCCTCATTTTTTAGATCATGGACATGATCATGTACAAGTGCCACATTCATTACTATCTATCTATATTTTTGTAAATCAAATTGAAATTGAATTTATGTCACATAATTTTATATGGTATGAGTCTTAACATTATGGAATTTTTAGGTTAGCGCTACACATCAAGGGCTATCTGAAGAGATTATTTCTTCTCAGGTTCTAGTCGTGACACAGGTATCGATACTTTTCGTTAACCATATTTATAATGTTTATTATATTTCTTTTCGCAAAATTTTCTATTAACTTTGTTTTCTACTTTTCAGGCTACACATAATATTGACATGATGCAAACTGAGCCTCAAGGAGATGGTGTAGGCTCTGGGTCAGAGAGTCTACATTAAACCATGGTAACCTCTTACCATTTCCTCGTTGGTATCATTGCCACATTATAAACAGGATATCTAGTGAATTTATAGATATTTGAGAGGTTCGTTGATATATCTAGTGAATGCTAAAAATAATATTTAATTTTTAGTAAAAACTTTGAGCCATAGTCAATTCACTAGGTTAATGATAGTATAGGTGCCCCATTTCACTTAGAGGAATATAAACATTTGTTTCCTTGACCATCTCAGACACTGTCACAATGTCAATATGTTGTACTTCCTACTCAAGTCCCTGAAAAATAAGGAAGCCCATGCATAGAAAGAAAACATACCAAGATATTTCATCTCTTTGTTGCAACTCCTGGAAGAAGTCATTGCGACTCTAATGGTTGCAACTTCACTAAATGAGCCCAATATTGTGTGACTCCACCCATTGCAATTGCGAAGGAGGAAGAATATATTGTCATGAATCCCTTGGCTACAAAGTACCTACTAATTCATATTAAGGAAGAAGAGACAAATTCTATTACACCATAGAAGTATAGTGATATTGACGTTGAGATAATTAGTAGAAAACCAACCATTGAGAGAATGAGAGGACATCAAAATAAGCCCCCTTGTGTTCCAAGAAAGAAGAGGACATGATAAATTCCTACCACCACCCAAAGCCCTGCTACAAAAAAACAAGTAAGGGCAGAAGAAATCCTAGAACACCAGGAAGACACTACCCATACTAAAACATAAGAACTAGCAGAGTCAGTGACCTAGGGTTGGAAGAATTTGGTCTAGTGGCCTTGCTACTCCATAATAATCAGCAAGGAGTGCTCTATAATACATATTACTGCTTCAGAACCATTTTCTTGTAATAATGTTGATGTGATCTCTCTGGGGAAACTTTTTAGCTATGACAGTGGACTACATTACCCAACTATTTATAGGCCTATCACTTAGAGCCTTAGGTGTAGAACTACCAGATGGGTTGCATTACTAGCACATGTGGTGGCCTAATAATGGTTATGGAAGACTATGGAATCAATATTCCTTAAAGGACATAATTGCAGATCATGCTTCCCTTGTGACAAGTTGTCATCTATCTAATATAGATATTTAACAACAATCATTTGGACAATATTATGTGCTCTCATGTGATGGAAAAATGGGAGTTTCAAGAAAAGGGGGCAGTATGTGGTTTGACGGAGTTCACAACAATTCTCTTCAGGAAAACTACACATATCTCGTGGAAGATTATGTCCATTGTTGCATCAAAATTGTTGACATTTTTCATTTTCAAGTACCCAGGTTCTAGTGTAGCCCAACAATGGCAATATTCCATCCTGCAAACATTTTGGTTTCGAGGTTTCCTAGTTTTTCATGATGACTAAGCACAGAGGAAAGGACCATTGTATCCATGAGGTGGCTATGTTAATTCACTAATTTCAACTGGTAGCCTTATTTTGGCACATGCTACAGCAGGATAGGAAATGAATAAGCTCTACTGAGCAGTAGTTTACAGTAGAATAAGCTCTTTTGAGAAGCAATCTTCAATTCTTAGATTCATAGGATTTAATGTCTTGTGTTTTGCTTTGAAGTTTTATTCATAATGAAAAAGTTGTGATCTCATCAAGGACCCAATCCTTCATGCCAATACTTAAACACTGTATGCTCAATATGGGCACAATTTTTCACAACAAGTTCTTAGTTTCATTGTCCATGGCATGAACAGTGGCAACCCATTCTATTACCATGCAACCCCCGGGAAGATTATTATTTAGTTCTCGGCTTTGTTCTCCGTCCCATCTATTAAATTTGAAGGGCCAACTTGGTAGAGATGTCACATTATTACAAACTGGGATCCTTGTGCTCCATTTGTAGTTCATCAATCTGTAATATCTCCCTGCAAGCTTCATTATGCTCTAGTAAGACATTGCTGGGGAGTGATTTCATGCTCTAGTATAGCTCTATTGTACATAGATATTAGTTTTGGCACCCTAAAGTATGGCCTGAATCAATCACCCACTCAACCATAGAGGCGAAGACCTCCACAACAACTTGCTCATCATGTTGAACACGAAATTCAATATCAACATAGTTGATTTCTTGTTGTATAGGAGCAGGGGTTTGGGAATGATATCTCTGTGCATCCTTATGAGCTTGAAGTGTGCCTTGAGAACTCTTTTCTACTTGAGAAGAGGACCCTCAACAGCATTTGGCTCTTTGTCGTGGCATTGGATTTGTCAAGCAGGGGAGTAATCAAGTATGGGTATGCACAAAGGTGAAGACTTCAAATGGATATAGCCATGTCCAATAGGAAGGAGCTTCAATGGTGTAAACACCAGGTAAGGCTGAGTGTAAATGAATTTAATGTTGGAGAGGAGAAGTTGTAGGGTTGTGGGCACCACCGAAGGAGGTAGGAATAATACTATGGCTCATAGAGGCTTCCCAAAGTGCAAGGTGGACCCAAGTATCTAACTGTGTAAGCAAAATCCTTGTAACAACTATACAAAATCCAACTCATGTTTGTGTGATGTCAAACATTGTTGAAGGAATGTTTAAACATCATTTGGTGATCTATAGTTGTTACTGACCTTTTATGTTGACCATCCCTATGTCAATTATACTTGGTTATTATACCAAGAGGTATTTTTCAACTAATTATAATTGGTGTTATTAAAGATATTTCTCTTGGGAATGCAGTTTGTGATTGGACTGGGTGATAAAATCTCCCCTACTAATATTGAATAAAGTATGTGTGTTGGGTCAGTTATTAAAAAACCCCCCTTGCAAAACCATCCTCTTATGTTCACTTTGTCTTCTAGGGAGTTTGTTTCCTTTAGAGTTGAGTGTGATATTATCCATCAATTCTAAGTGTCGCTAACACATGAGATATCACATCACTTCTTACTGAAGCTTTACTATGTTTTCAACTCTAATGTTTTATGTGGTATGCATTAATGCCAGGGTGTGATTTTATTCCAGCATGTGGTACACAATAGCTTAGTTTAGTTGAGGTCATTGACCATGCTAGTTACTCTTCTAGGATTCTACCTCACTTTAATGTTCAAATCACTGAAAAATGATACCTTGGGACTATCCTTCTTAGGATTGTATCTAAGTGAATGTATTCAAATCATTGACCTTTCAGTGACATGCCTTGGAGTCAATAGATATGTTTTCCTTACTTGAACAAGTTATTTATTAACATGAAAACTGGATATTCCATATTGAACAGAAGGACAAGATCCCAAACATTCACCAATAGACATATGAGGCACTGCAGGAAGAGTTCGAAATGGATTTTTCACAGGTTATGCTGAGTGGGTTGCCCAAAGGTGCTCTACCCAAAAACTGGCATCTCATCAGGTTTCAAAATATCTCCAGATCCAATGAATTCAGATTGTTTTACATTACAATGCTGAGTTGAAAATGAGACGACACATGAAGAATCTATTGAGATAGTAAGAGTTGCTTCTTCAGAAATTTTTGGGGAAGACGTAAATGTCTCAAAATTATCCATATCCTTTATTTCTCCCATGTCTACTACCCTGGATGTATAGATATTATTTTTGATAGAACTATCTTAAGTAGAAAATTCATCTTCACTTATTTACCTATCACCTTAGCTCCCACCTAATAAATAATCACAAGTTCATATTTTCTTCACTCATTAAAGATGAGGCATCAAAACCACGGAAACCCTTCACTATAACCTCTGATGGGTAGTTGCCCATTTCCTCTATTGGAAGTTCTTATAGAAACACACCATAAGGGAATGCAATGCATAGCACATACTTCCTTTGGTGTTTATTCCAAGTCTAACGGCTATATTGGTTAATATTCTATGTCTAAAAAAATAAATTTTTTTACAAGTAAGTTTCATTTAAGTTTTTTCTAGCCTTTTATGCAATGTTGTGTTGGATTTTTACAACATTTTTATTATTGGGACTAGAGCATCAAACCCATTAAAACCCTTCACAATTTTGACTTATGGGAAATCGCCCATTCCATACATGGATCTAGTACTTAAGATGATCTCTAATAGCATTTGAACCACTCGATTTTTTTAATCCTAACATTAGAGAATACAAAATGCTATAAATCAAGGCTTCCATTTTTTATTTGATTATATGTTGTGATTACTAGGGATTGATGTAGAATAAAACTTCATTTTGTGGTCATTGGGTTGAAGGACGCTAGAACATATTTGATAGTTCTCCTTTGTTATGATTTATAATATCTACTTTTGGTTGCATTTACAAGTTTAGAATACAAGTTTTATTTTATTTTCTAACAAATTATAATGAATGCATGTGAACAATGTTTTTAAGGATTGGGGAGAGGAACATAGTAATCATGAAGTCAAATGTTGGGTATGTTGCAATGGAAATTCTTCAGTCACTGATTATGTGCAAGGGAATTTCTTTTCCTGGTAAAAGGCTTCTATAATATTAAAATTTGAGGGTGGGAAGTCTTGAATCTTGGGCATATTCATCCTCATTCTCAACAAGGGTAGTATTGTCATGGTCCTAAAGTACTGATCATGCATGTAACTATTTGGATGTGCAAAAGTATCTTCTAACGAAACACCAGCTTTACAAGAACATGTTTGGGAAACATTTTATTTTCTTTAAAATTATTGAATTTCTTTCATGAGAAGAATATTTTTATCTTTCATTTCATTCATTATTTGGCACAAGTCAATTTCCTGAACTTCTGAAGGAGAGGAAGATGCTACAATTTAATCTTATTTAAGAACACCATCATTCTCACGAAAATAGAAGGATTTTGCGGTAAGATAATTTTGTTAAGATCCTTGAATCTCCCCCTCAAAAAGAGAATTTGGCCCTCTAGTTCATGCATCATTTGTATTAACTCAAACACATGCATCTCATTCTTGAGAAAATGAAATTGATTTTTTGTCTCCTCACATCAAGCCCCCATGCACTTTTCTTGGTTAGGAAGGGATGAAAACTCACAAGACATTTTTAATGGATCTTGATTCCAACAATTTTGGAGTTTCCATATAATAATTTATTGCCTCAATTCTACTATTTTTTCTCACCACAAGATGTAGGAAATTTCATTCAATAGTACAAAGGATTTATTCCTTGGTGGAGTTGAAAGAAAATATTTAGTTGTGTTTCCCAAAATATATTATGATTAGACACATAACATGAAACAAGGATGGCATGAGAGTGCTCTATTTTCCCCCGGGACTGTTCCATAATCTTTTTTATCTTCCCAAAGAGAAAACATTTCCTTAGAAACAATTCCAATTTAGATGTTTCCCATCTATCAATTTTCTCCAATGCTTGCTCAGGCGATTGTTGAGCAAACTCTGACTCAAGAACTAAGATTATTTCTCTAGTAGATGGTAATCTAACTCCAAATATTTCACTTGGTTAACTAGTATATCTTCTAGGAACCCAAATCTCATGGTGGGCGTGACACCAAGGATTCTAGCAATGGGTGATAATATCCTATGAAGGCTAGTGTCATGGAAGTATGAATGGTGTAAAAATGTTTTGCAGTTGCACAAAAATATTTCATACGAGAAATAAAGCAGTATCCATATGATATTATCCAAGCGAGAGGATGGACATCCATTTGGAGACTTATGGTTTATGCCATTCCAATAATAATGGATCACTTTACCTGGATTTTAGGAAATGGTAAAAATATCAATATTTGGAAGAATAACATCATGGGTCACCAAATACTTGACTCTTACGGATATCACTCCTTTAACGATATGATTTGACAAGAAGGAGAAATTTTCCTCTTTGACATTTCTTCATGGGACAGAGATTTAGGAATATTGAGAGGGTAGGACTTTGACGGTCCACCTTCACACTTGCTCCATTTGGTGGCCTCAATGGAACAAAAATTGCATGGTTGTGCCCTTAAGAACCTAGATAAATCATACTGTAGAGGGTGGGGTTTAGTTGAGTATTTAGTTAAGCAGAGCTATGCCCAACAACTTTCTCGTTGTTCACTTCCCTACAAAGCCTCAATCTGGAGAAAAATTATACCTTCGGACTATCCTTCTTAGGATTGTATCTAAGTGAATGTATGCAAATCATTGACCTTTCATTGGCATGCCTTGGAGTCAATAGAGATACCTTGGGACTATCCTTGTTTTATAAGCCTTCTTCAATATCACTTTAATGTTCAAATCAAAACATGAGAACATGGTCAAGAAGGATGATCTAAACTTTTTAAAATTTTGGAAGGTGCTAATGTTTACAACTATATGATGTACTATCTGTAGGAACAACACAATATGCAAGTTTGAAATAGTAGAGAGATAGACTTTGAGAGGTAGTATCACGTCTTATTTATCTAGTTATTTTATTGTATCATTACTTAAAACATAAAAGAGATCAAATTTTAAATTTCTTAGTTATTTTATTGTATCATTACTTATTTCTTATGCATGAATTTTCTTATTTCAAATTTTAGCACTTGTGTACTATAAGGAATGTATATTTATATATGGCTTATAAAATAATTGACATATGTGGTCGAATTGAGTTTAAATGAATTTTTTTTTTGGGTGCAGACGAAAGAAAATTTTGATAAAGAGTGTAAAATTTGCACTAGACCATTTACAGTTTTCAGGTGGAGACCAGGCCATGATGAAAGGTACAAGAAAACATAGGTTTTCCTATGGATAAATATTAAATTTCCTATATGGCTACCCACTCCCTTTGTTCCTCTGTACTTGATCTCTTCTTTCTTGCAGTCCTCTACTCCAGGGCATTCTTCAACCATTCAAGGGAGTGATACTTTGTGATTTTTAGATTGTGGGGCAGAGCATGCCACCTCCTTTGGAAAGCCTGCAAGCTCTTATGAAGAAAATTTGGAAATGAGTACTAATTTTTCCTTCTATCCTATATATTTGACCTCAATAAAATGTGTATGGGTTTCCACATATTCATTTAATGAATTTTGGTTCAACATGAAACAACTATGTTAGATTAGGATCCTATCCATTTGATATTATTATGATTAATTTACTTTTGTAATTTACTTTTGTATTAATATGATTAATTTACTTGTAACAGGTATACAAAATCCTAGAGTATTTGGAAACCTACAAGAAAGACTATAAGCTTCCTTCTATCCCTATTATTCTCTGTGGGTAAGGTCCGTGCTTTATTCCTTTTAACAGTATTTATTTTGGTTACAGTTTCTAAAGTAGTAGTACCATGCAAGGATTGGAACAGAAGAAAACGGGGGCATGTTTACAAATTCCTGCAGTCTCAAGGTTTTGTTTTGTCCTATGATACTTCTCACCACTACACAGACAGTGATGCCGATGCTCATAAGGTTTGTACCATTTAGTTGTATGTTGGTCATAGGTTTGTAGGTTTTACAATCCTTTTCCTTTTGGTATTGATTCTTGAAAATGGAACAAAAACAAAATTAACTTGTGGTGAACTGCAAATTTCTAATTAATGAGCTACTGGTTTTCCAGTGGTTTAGCCATTGCAATCACCGTGGTAATATCTGTGGAGTGGAATTTATTTGGCTTCTTAATCCCAACAATCTAAGTAAGCCTTTGAAGGCTAGCTAGAATGGTACATAATAATCTACCAAAGGTTTTTCAATTCTCTTATAGTTTACATTTTTCATTAGATATTATTCTCTATGGGTAAGGTTCGTGCTTTATTCCTTTTAACACAGTAGTACCATGCAGGGATTGGAACAAAATAAAACGGGGGCATGTTTACAAATTCCTGCAGTCTCAAGGTTTTGTTTCGTCCTATGATACTGCTCACCACTACACAGACAGTGATGTCGATGCTCATAAGGTTTGTACCATTTAGTTGTATGTTGGTCACAGGTTTGTAGGTTTTACAATCCTTTTCCTTTTGGTATTGATTCTTGAAAATGGAACAAAAACAAAATTAACTTGTGGTGAACTGCAAATTTCTAATTAATGAGTTGTTGGTTTTCCAGTGGGTTAGCCATTGCAATCACCATGGTAATATCTGTGGAGTGGAATTTATTTGGCTTATTAATCCCTACAATATAAGTAAACCTTTGAAGGCTAGATAGAATGGTACATAATAATCTGCCAAAGGTTTTTCAATTCTCTTATATTTTACAATTTTCATTAGATTCAGCTAAGGTGTCTAACATTGAAATATCAGACCTGCTTCAGAGTAGCTTAGTCTACGGGTCAACTGTTGAACATTACACCCAGGATTGAATTTTACCAAGAAATATATGTGGCAAACTTCGATGCATATCATGTTTGGTTAATGGATTTTTATTTACCCAAAACAATGTTAAACAAAAAAGTTTTCATTATGTTTTAATCAAAATGTTTTTTTTTGTAAAAATGGTCAAGAATATTAGTCTCTGTCACATCTAATTGATCTGAATATGTTTTGTTTCTTCATGCAGGTAGAGAGGTGCATGAAGATCATTAATCCAAAAACTGATGATTCCAAGTATGTCATAAATGTTAAACAAATTGCCAAGGTATGCCTATTTCTCTAGGTTGTGTTGTGATCATACAGTAAAGTCATTATTCTCTTATAGGTGCAGCAAGAATCAAAATAGTTTGTTTCTTTTAGAGTTGAGTGTGATATTATCCATCAATTCTAAGTTTCGCTGACTCATGAGATATCACATTACTTCTTAGTGAAGCATTACTATGTTTTCAACTCTAATGTTTTATGTTGTTTGCATTAATGTCATAAAAAAATTTAGAGATTGCTTCAGGTCACACCTTGTGGGTTTTGTCTAGAATGTAATGATTGATGGTATTATTTATTTATGTAGGGTTGATCACAATAAGTATCAGATTCAGATCCCTTTTCCTCCTAAGGTTGATCCTAGTGTGGCAATGATGACTGTTGAAGAAAAGCCAGATGCTACTTACAATGATGTTGGAGGTTGTAAATAACAAATTGAATAGATGTGAGGGGTTTGTCAATTCTCTTATAAGTCATCGTCTATTCACATTTCATATTTCCTCTTTTTGCCAATAGTTTCAACAGAGTATTCTGTCAATAAATGGTCAATATAAAAATTCATTTATCATAACAGTTACAGGGATAACATTGGGTGATCTCATCCTAGACAAACTACTAATTTGTGCTTTTGGTTGCACATATATTGTGAATAAAGGATGCATTAGGCCTGTATGTGATCTTCTATTCTATCCAGACCCAAGAATTTTAAATATTTGTCTTGAAGGACTAGAGAATATTTTGAAAGTTGGGGAAGCAGAGAGGGTTCTGGGAAACACTGGAGGTGTAAATCTCTATGCATAATATATTGATGATGCTGAAGGACTTGAGAAGATTGATAACCTGCAAAGTCATGACAATAATGAAATTTATGAGAAGGCAGTAAAGATTCTTGAAACTTATTGGCTGGAAGATGATGAAGATGACAAAAAAGTCAATTTTTACCTCTCATATTTAACATTTTAAGTGACCTATGATATGTCGTCGATGGAGGGAACACTTCATAATCGAGACAGTTAGAGAGATTTATATAGTCAAGTATTCTTGCGTGAATTTTCTATAATCTATGTACACATGCTATAAAATATCTTTTAAGTCCAACATGAGTACTTTATTTGACCTTGCAAGCAAACTTACAATTATTTACTATTTTTGTGGAAGCTCGGATGGAGTCTAGTTTCCTGAGTTGAAAGAAATTTCAAAATATGAGTGTTATGTTTGTCATCAAGAGAATAATTTCAAGTGATATTCTATCACTAATGAAATTTAATTTTGTAATGTTTCTCCACCAAGCTATATAGATTCCAATCAATGATCTAATATTTCATAAGAGGCAAGTGATCTGTTCTGGAAAATGTTGGTTTAAATGTTATGTTGCTTATCAATATCCTTGGTTGTTGATAGTTTGATTTAAATTTAATTTTAAATTTTAATTCTTCTTGAGAATTAATTTATGTTTTCAAACAGTTATTGAATTTTACCAAGTATTTAGTAACAATTACAACATTTTGCAGAGTATTGGCCCTCTCTGTTATCAAAATTTATTTATGTGTCCCTTGCTATAGCTTAGGACAATGACAACATAAATTCAGACTTCTTAATTCCAAGTAGTGTCATCAAAAATCTTACCTTAGACTGTGGTGGAATCCTTAAGATTGTGGTGAAATCCTTGCTCAAGTTGTGGTGGACTCCTATGCTCAAATTCTGGAGATTACAATGATTCCTTTGTAGTAACTACAACCGTATTGGATTGTACATAGATTTTCTGCTCATTTCCTTGTTCGACAGTCTCAACACAGTGATACTACCTCTGAAAATAGTGGAGACCTTGATTGTTGTAATTGAACTAAATGTGTATCATCATTATTTGCTCAGACTTCCTTGCTGGACAGTCACAACACAATAATACTACCTCTCAGAACAGTGAAGACCTTGGTTACTGTAATTTCCTTGACTGTGCATCATCATTCTTGGGTCGGATTTCCTTGCTAGATAGTCACAACACAATAATACTACCTCTCAGAATGGTGAAGACCTTGGTTGTTGTAATTACCTTGATTGTGTATCATCACTCTTGGAACACAACAAATATTGTTGAAGTGTTGGAGTTGTCCAACATCAAGGCCATTGTTGGAGTCTTATTTTGGACAAGTGAGGAATTGGACAATGAACAATCAAAGAAAGTTTTGGAAGCACCTATTAAGAAGTCTGTGGAGATATATCTTACTTGGGAAAGGGTTATTGAAGACACCCTTGAAGAATCCTTGAAGGGTTATCTTATGATTGATGTCTATAAATGAACCCCGAACATCAATTTTCGTAATGGTTGTTTAATCATATGAATGATAATGATCCTAGAGTCATTAATCATAATGATTGAATTCATTCTTATTCCTTTAGTGATTTTAAACCATTTTCAAAGTGCATATGCCTCTTTTTGTTATGATTCCAATTTTATGCTCCTAGCATTCCAATTTTATGCTCCATCAATAAAATATAAAATAATAAAGCTAATCCTTCTTCCAATTTTAAAAACTAGGAGTATTTTTTTGAAGCTATCAATATATTCTCTATAAACTAGTTTGAGTAAATTTTCTCCTTAAATTTGAAATATACCAAACAATTTTTCTTCATCTATATTGAAACATTGATGAGAGTTGAGTTGTTTTCCTTTGGAAATAATAATTTCATCTAAAAAAAATTGGATTTATTGCTACAAGGGGTGGGATATCTAACTCTTAATATAAAAGCGTGAAATCCATTACTAGAAAAACTTTCAGACATACGAAATAATTCATAGCTAAACACACCTTTATGAATAGTTTTGACATTATTAACACCAGGCATACCTAAACTTGATTGATGATTATCTTGGAAATCCATTATTATGAGTAGTAGCATGCTTGGTGTTAGATCCATAGGTTACGCTATTTTAAAATACAATAATGCGTAAAAAAATTCATGACACTTGAAAAGGATCATAAAAAAAAATTCCTTTTAATTGGATTTTGTTTATATTTGCTAAAAACCCATTTACAAATGGTAATTATGAAGGAAAAAAAATTTAAGGTCACAATCAAGATTTGAGAAATCCATTGGAAGTGAAAGAACCTACACATAACTTAAAATTGTTAAAAGGAGGACCATGATCAACATAAAACAGCCCAATAATGCAAATTTGGCTATATGGTGTGGTTATATCTCAATAAAAAAGAGTTTTAAGGATGACAATGACAAGTTGTACAACACATGGAAGAGAACACTTTCTAGTTTAATGCACCCATGCCCATGAGGTTGGATTATAATAATACTAGAGAAAAAATATTTAAACTATATTTGATACTTCCAAGATGATTGATGAGGAAACCATTATTACAAGTAATAACATACATTATTCATGTGTTATATTTATATATTATACTATTTAGAAATATAATTATGAATAAGAAAATTAATGATACTTGAAAAGAGTCATAAAAATGTTTCCAAAAGAAATTAAAATAGCAACTTCCAAGTAAAGGGAAATGGATCAAGTACAAAATAAGGTAAAAGAATTTTTTCCATACAACATGTTGAAACTTTAAAAATATTGAGAAAAAAAAATATAGATTACAAGGGGATGTGTACAATATGTAAAAGATTAAAGACAATTTTGGAGAAATTTAACTAAATCTCGATTACAAGATGTTTAATATTCCTTTGTAGGATCTGTTCCATGTTGTGAACAATATTTTCCAAGCACATGTAAAATAGAAACATGTCAAATGAACATAGAAACATTTGACATTTGTAGGATACTTTTTTGAAGCTATCAATATGCAAGCTATAAGCTAGTTTGAATAAATTTTCTCCTTAAATTTCAAATTTACCAAACCATTTCTCTTCATCTATATTGAAACATCAATGAGAGTTGAGTTGTTTTCCTTTGTAAATAATAATTTCATCTAAAAATGTTTGGATTTATTGCTACAAAGTGTCAGCAGAGAGCACCCAATGAATCGAGTTTGGGTCGGGTCGTTTCGTTTGAGGGTGCCCGTATCAGGTTTTCTAAGTTGTGACCGCACGAGTGCCTTGTGCACGTTCGTGCGGGCCATTTGCCGTTTTCTCCCTTGTGCATTCGTTCAATTGGGCGGAGGGCGTCGCGCCTTGGGGGGGTGTCTGTTGAAATGAGTTTGGGTCGGGTCGTTTCATTTGAGGGCGCATGTATCATGTTTTCTAAGTTGTGACAGCACAGGTGCTTTGTGCACATTTGTGCGGGCCGTTTTCCGTTTGCTCCCTTGTGTGTTCATTCGGTCACGTGAAATGCGTCGAGCCTTGGGAGGGCGCTCAATGAAACAAGTTTGGGTCGGGTCGTTTTGTTTGAGGGAACCCGTATCAGATTTGCTAAGTTGTGACTGCACGGGAGCCTTGTGCACTTTCGTGCAAGTCATTTTCCATTTTCTCCCTTGTGCATTCGTTCAGTCGGGCAGAGGGTGTCACGCCTTGGGAGTGCGCCCGATGAAACGAGTTCAGGTCGGGTCATTTCCTTTGAGGGTGCCTGTATAAGGTTTACTAAGTTGTGACTGCACAAGTGCCTTGTGCATGTTCGTGTGAGCCGTTTTCCATTTACTCCCTTATGCGTTCATTCGGTTGGGTGGAGCACGTCACGCCTTGGGAGGGTGCCCGATGAAACGAATTTGGGTTGGGTTGTTTCATTTGAGGGCGCCCGTATCAGGTTTGCTAAGTTGTGACTGCACGGGTGCCTTGTACATGTTTATGTGGGCCATTTTTCGTTTTATCCCTTGTGTGTTCGTTCGATCAGGCAGAGATCATCGCGCCTTCGGAGGGCGCCCTATGAATCGAGTTCAGGTTGGGTCATTTCATTTAAGGGCGCCCGTATTAGGTTTGCTAAGTTGTCACCGCACGAGTGCCTTGTGCACGTTCGTGCAGGCCGTTTTCCGTTTTCTACCTTGTGCGTTCGTTCGGTCAGGTAGAGGGCATCACGCCTTGGGAGGGCGCCTGACAAAATGAGTTCAGGTCGGGTTGTTTCGTTTCAGGGTGCTCGTATCAGGTTTTGCTAAGTTGTGACCGCATGGGTGCCTTGTGCATGTTTGGGCAGGCCATTTTCCATTTTCTCCCTTGTGCATTCATTCAGTCTGGCAGAGGGCTTCGCGCCTTGGGAGGGCACCCAATGAAATAAGTTTGGGTCGGGTCGTTTCATTTGAGGGTGCCCATATCAGGTTTGCTAAGTTGTGACCACACGGGTGCCTTGTGTGCATTCATGCGGGTCGTTTTCCGTTTTCTCCCTTGTCCGTTCGTTCGGTCGTGCGGAGGGCGTCGCGCCTTGGGAGGGTGCCCAGTGAAATGAGTTCGGGTTAGGTTATTTCATTTGAGGGCGGCTGTATCATGCTTGCTAAGTCGTGACCGCATGGGTGCCTTATGCACGTTCGTGAGGTCCGTTTTCCATTTTCTCCCTTGAGCATTTGTTCGGTCGGGCGGAGGGCGTCACGCCTTGGGAGGGCGCCCGATGAAACGAGTTTGGGTCGGGTTGTTTCGTTTGAGGGTGCCCGTATTAGGTTTGTTAAGTTGTGACTGCACAGGTGCCTTGGGCATTATTATATTTATACATTTAACTAAATATTCATTCATCACCATTATATCCATGCAAAAAAAGGGGCGAGTTAAGATCATCTAGGAGTAAACGTGATGGACACATTAAATCACCATTAAATCCATTATTATATATATAAATTTAACTAAATATTCATTCATCACCATCATATCCATGCAAAAAAAGGGGCGAGTTAAGATCATCTAGGAGTAAACATGATGGATACATTAAATCACCATGGACATGTATTAAATCACAATTAAATCCATTATTATATATATACATTTAACTATATATTCATTCTTCACCATCAAATCCATGCAAAAAAAGGGGCCAGTTAAGATCATCTAGGAGTAAACATGATAAATCACCATAACTTAATTATATAGCAAAACACCCTAATCTAATAGATCATAATATATTGTTCGTAACAACACACATCTAACCATCCACATGTCCATTTATTTGAAAGCAATCCACAATATAGTCTTAAACTATATAAATTCCAATGCATTGTAGCAATTATATGTTCTAACCCTATAATCAAATTTCATTTTTCATCTTGAACAATTTGTTCCAATCATATGAAATGTGCTAGTGGAAAATTTTCTAGAATGGCATCATGATCATCTATCGATAACCTCCATTGTCGCTATTGTTTTCTACTCTTCACTTGCTTCAACTGCAACCGAGTTGCTATGACCAAGTGAATATATTGGGCATAAATAACTTATGGCTGGTAATCTTGAAAAATAATATGATCTTTACATTTCTTTATTTCTTCAAATAAATGTCCCATTAACACGATTGAACTGATTGGGTATGTATAATTTGATGGATCATTATACTCTTGCAGCAATGTGGATTTAGACATAGTGCATCGTAATAAAAAATAATGCACTTTTTCTTGATTATTTTCTGGTGCAATAACAATGAAGACATCACCTTCTCTAACCATATCAGAAACATGATCATAATCATTGTTAATCACAACCACTTCATTGTCTATTTCCTTGTCAGTCACGTTTCCAAATGGGGGCAATGGTGTCAATTCTTCGTGTTTCCATGGTTTAACAAATTTCTTAATTTGATTTTCATAGTCATCGATGGACTCTGCCTGATCAATACATGCAGAACAAAAGAAAGAGCACTTTCGTTTCTCAATGCAATGTATATTTGTCATGTTATTACTCCTAATTGAGTGTAAACTTCTTGTTTGAGGGATTCCAAGGCAATTAAATGGCAACGATCTATCAACATCACCCATTGCAATATTCCAAAAGTACCTGCTTGAGAAAAACACACACACATGTATGAGTCAAATTTTGAACAATATTTAATATTTCTTTTATAACAAAATACACACATATATATCTAGACATGTATAATATATTGTTAGTTAAATGTGTACGCCTACCTATGCACATCAACCATCCTTGGGTTTGATACTTCACTTAAATTGTCTCTGCACCTATTAATAACATCTAAAGAATTTGCAAGTTGGGAAGTCGAGTGATTCAATTGATGCCTCCTAAGTGCATGTTTTACGCATGCCCCAGCACCATCGTGCTCTCCTTTTCCATGCCATGTCTCAAAAAAATTCCATGTATGTCGAATTTTGGTTCTCTTATGAAGACGAGACAACCAAAAGAATGATCTTGCTAATTTAAATTGACCAGCACGACCATCTAACCATACCCAATGTTCTTTAAAAGTGACCCTTCGTTTCAACAATTCATTATAAATAACATTAAAACAATGTTGAACAAAACAAGTATGATGTGTTCGATCATCACTGATGTAGAAATGGTACTCCTTAATCACCTCATGATTATTTTCATTGCTATCAAAACCATCGATAGCAAGCTCTACATGTCTATATAAGATATGCACAAATGTAGATACTTGGTCTGAATGATAATACTCACTTTGTATCTCATTTTGTGGACTAAACGTGTAATTCTCAGCGAAATCAACCACTGATAATATTGTTCCTTTTTGAAACACATCACCTGATTTCTTCAACAGTAAATCCTGCCATCGTGCTATATGACAATGCTTAATATATTTGTATATTTTCAGCCTGAACTTCTCCATAAAAGGTGTCACTATAATTTCATCGTCAAGTAAAGTGATCTTTTTCTATGTTGTGCTTGAACATGCAACAGGAGTGTAAGTAACATTTTCATATCGCTTCCAATTCAGACTAAGATTTGACATTCTGGGATCATTAGGATCAATGGGATACTTTGCATCGTAGAGTTCCAAGTGAGAACATTCTGCACATTTTCTTCCACCAACACATTATTTTTTATAAAATAATTCATTATTGTCTCGCGCACATAATATCTTCGATAAAAATTCACGAGCACTTGAAGGAGGGGGCTCATTTGACCAATATTTTATGCCAAAATTTACAAATGTCTCATAAAATAATTGGAATTCTACATGGTATCAACAACAACATCTGTCTCGAATAGCAATAGGCTTGACATACCATGGTTTAATCTTCACGAATGTGCTAAGGGAAACCTTCACATGAATATCACTCTCCATAAATTTTTGGAATAATTCTACTTCACTGACCTGTGTTATATGTTTGGAATGAGATTCATAAACTCCCTTAGATATACGGCATCGCACATATTCCTTTTCATTTGGCGACACACAAGAATTCAAATCCTAAAACTCTTTTACCCTATCCCTCACACCATGAGGAAGTCTATCATGATATGGGCGCCTGTAGATATTAGCCCAACATGCATGTTCATCATTCTCATATAATTGAATTATAAATTTCGTATGCCTCCATAAACTTTTTCTTGATGTTTTAAACAATTTTGAAGTTGCTGACATCAGCTGACTTGATGAAGTTAGTTTCATGACTACACCTATTAAAAGTGCTCTACGAGCATTCTTTTCAACTTGAGATCACTTTTTCGCTAGTGTGGCAAGCGCCGACGTCACATTTTTTGATATCATTTCATTTTCTAAAACCTCTTTCTCACTTTTAATGCCCAATAATTCCACAACATTTTCGAGACATTTGTGCTTTAAAAATCCAAGTAACATCTAAGCTTGTGCTATGATAGATTTACCTTCAAAAATATGTTTCAATGCAAAATTTACTTGATCTTGAACTGTCCTTTCAGCCATTGGTGGTCCCAATTCTTCAATTTTAGTTGGATCCATATTTTCTAGAAACTTGTAGCTGTATACAACGTTCTTGGAACTTCCAATTAATTGCAGTGAAATTCGAGGTGTGATAGTATCTTCTTGTGGTTTTGATGTTGTCCCTGCATAAAAAACAATATTAACTTCTAATTTGAAATTGACATATACATATTTTTTATTTTAAAACTATCTTGAACTACAATGTCTTTAAAAAAAATTCAAAATTCAAATTGAAGAAACTATTGACTCACCAGTGAGACCGATATCAATATTCTCTTGGACATTTGTGTTTTCAATATTCTCATTAACAAGTTCCTCAAAATTTCTCATTTCCTCGTCATTGTCATGCACCTCTACATCTATTTCACGATGCTCTACCTCCACATTTATTTCATGGCTTAATCTTTCCCTTTCCTCTCGTCTTTTTTTGGTAATCTCTTATTTTATCCACTGAATCAGTTCTTTTTCGATCATGCCTTGATAGGCAATTCCTTTGGTTTCCCATGTTCACAAAATTGGAAACTTAAAATCCAATTCTATTTGTACCAAATACCCAAAAAAAACATAAAGACTTCAGAATAAGTACTTCATGCTTTCAATAAGACAAAAAATTAAAAATAAATAATTAAATTCATAAAGACATTTTTCAAAATTACTTCATGCCTTCATAGAGACATTTTGCAAAAATACTCCATGTTTTCATAGAGACGCTTTGCAAAAATACTTCATGCATCTATGCACCCAAAAAAACTTCAAAAAAAAAAAAATTTGCCAAAAATAATTTTGCACATAGAAAATATTCACACCTTGACAGAAAAAGAATTCAGACCCTCGCACCTTCACAATTTTCACTGGTTCAGAATGGTGTGTGGAATTAATATTTCGACCGAGAGTATTTATATACAACTCTCAACCGAAAGATTGTGTCGGATTTGGATTAAAATTTAATAAACTCTCGTCGGAGAGATTAAAAAATTCTCGTCCAAGAGTATAATAAACTCTCGGATGAGAGTTGGCCTTGATTAAAATCTCAGTCGAGAGTTTAATAAACTCTCGTCCAAGATGTTATTAAACTCTCGGACAAGAGTTGGCTTGGGTAAACTTTCGGGCGCAAACTCTCGCTCGAGAGTTTAGACGCGCAGTTAAATGTAATCTATGGTGGTTTAAACTCTCGGATGAGAGTTTTAAATTTCTTGGTCAAGAGTTTAATAAATATCTCGTCTAAGAAATTATCTCGGTTGAGAGTTTCTGGTCAACGAAAAACCCATAAAATTATGCAGTTTTCAGGAACCTACAATTTTGGAGGGGCGAAACACCTACAAAAACAAAATGTTATATTTTGGACTAGGTACCATTAGATTCATCTCTGAATCTAGTTTCTAATGATGTAATTTTTGTGGAGTTTCATTAAAAATTTCAATTTGTTATTAATTTTATACTAAACTGTGTCACTGTGGAATTTCATTGTTCGTTAAATTTCACTGTATGAAAATTCAATAACTTTAAAATGCCAACACCAAAAAATTCAGAAAAATCATATTGCAATTCCTCTCTTTGTCTACTTCAAAAGGGTACTCTGATTTTTCTTATTGACGATCACATTGAAAATAAAATCTAGCTGAAACATCACCCTTTTTTTTGTCTTCGTCCATTTCAAAAAGGAATAAAAAATAGTGATTTAATCTAAAAATTACCGAAAAATAGTCAGTGCACTAGTGAAATATATGTAGATTATGATGATATGGTTTATTTCCAAAAAATGAATAACCTTCCCTAAAAAAAGTTAGGGATCAAAAAGTGACTATTTATGTTTGCCTGAAAATTTCAAGTATGTGCAGTTAGTAAAAAAAAAATTTACCCCTCTATATATCAATATTTTTTTCTAAATCAAATATGTGTATCGAGGTAAGACAATTATCTACAAATATTTTTTTATGTCAAAGCCTAATTTTCATTAAAAACATGATTTTAGTGGAGTTGAAGTTGAAAAAACATAGAAATTTACAATTTTCAACGTCAAAACAGGGCAAAAGGTGTTTCCAAACTTCACATTTTCACCTAATGGGTTCCCTTTAATTGGGATGATACCACCCAAAAGGATTTTTATGCATTGAAATATGTCCTAGTTCACTCATCATTATTGTATCCCCATGACTTTCAACGTGATTACTTCCTGTATCTTACTTTAGTTGTTACTACCATTGCTATGGTATTAGTCCAAGAAGATGACCTAGGGTTCAAACATCCATTCTATTATTTTAGTCAGAATTTAAATGACACTAAAATCAAATACTCTCATGTCAAAAAGTTAACTTTGTCAGTTGTTCAAGATGTCCATAGTTTTCGTCACTACATTCTTCTTCAGAATCCTATGATAGTTTCTGATTGTAACCCGATGAAATATATTCTATAATGATAATTTTTGGGGGGTAGATACTCTAAAAGGATTATTATTCTCTAGGATTTTGATTTGGAATTTATCAAATCCAAATCTAAGAAGTCATTAAACTTCGTTGAACTTATATGCGACCTTCCCTCATCTGAAACTGAGTCTACATTTGATGATTTTATTCCTTATGAATAATTGTTTCTGATTCATTCATCTAATCCTTGGTGTGGATATATTATTGTCCATCTCCATACCCAAAATTTCCATCCTAATACCTCTCACTTTGATCAGTAACGTATTCGATAACAGGCTTGAAATTACATCATAACTGGCGACACACTTTATCATCATGGTATCAATACGATCTTTAGACAGTGCGTCACTGATGAGGAGGATGACAAAGATTTGAATGAATGACATTCTAAAGAATATAGAATAAATATGTTTGGCTATGCCACTGCCCAAAAGATTTTTAGATTCAGTTACTTTTGGCCAACCATGTTTCGTGATTGCATCCTTGCAGTCCAAAAGTGTCACACTTTCCATATCTATGAACGTAAATCTCGTGATCCTTGAATTTAAAAATAATTATTACGTACCTTATCATCATTCACTTCCATTTTATAATTTTAATCAAACTACGAATCACCACATGTCCTTGTTTCCACTTCTCCACACATGATTTTCCAACTCTATGTCCACGTTAGGGATACCATGCCATAATCGTCTTTTCAATTAGGGGAATTCAGGTAAAAAAAAGGGCCCTGATATAATAAAAATATATATATATATATATATATATATATATATATATATATATATATATATATATATATATATATATATATATATATATATATATATGTATATATTAAATTTGAGAGAACTAAATGGTTCAATATGAGAATGTCATCCCGAAGGTTAAATACTATGGATGGAAATGAAGAAAACCACTTTTTTTATTGTATTTTTGGCTTATCTCATTATAATTTTACTAGAATTTCAAGTGTAGACACCATTTGTATGGGGAAGTAAGTCCACATCCAACAAGTACCCACCATGTACACTTCTAAAAATATTCTCATCCAATAAAATCAAATATACATTGAAAATTTGTGTTCAACACAATTTTATAATGTATCTTCATTTTTTGTTTATGAGGCTCCTCTCATAAGTATGTAGAATGAGTCCTCACTGGATGTGCAATTTAATTTTCCATCTAATGCGCATCTAACTTGACATTTGAATAAACTTTTAAGGAGATAAGACCAGAAACACAATAAAAAAAATTAGTTCCTTTCTCTTCTTTAAAAAATAATAACTAGTATTCTATATTTTATAATTTTCCATATAAGACCCATTTCAGACCTCCAAATTCATCTAATCAGGGGTGTCCATATGGCATCTAACCAAGTGGTCTAACAATATCTTGCCACTTATCACTAGAGGATGGGGTGGACATGGAGGAGGCCCTCATTAACCTTCAAACATGTTGATACTTCATCTATCATTCATGAGAATTTCAATAGCCAAATTCTCCATAAGATGCTTAAACTTTAACATATTAAATAGTGCACACGTTTATGTGACATCTAACATATATTTCACCACAAAATTATAGATCCATTCTAGATATTCTTGATGTTTAACAAATTTGTCGTTTTTAAAATAATTTGGTGTTTTTTCCCTCATTGTAGGTGTCAGCTTCAAAAGATCATAAATTCTCATCTAGGAAGATTTTTTTCAAGTGTGATATACCATTCAAAAGATATCAGAGAAACTATCTAACCATAACATCCATAGATTCATTTGAGCATCATAAATTTGAAAAAAATTCAATAAACTTCAAGCCACTTTGACTTCATTTGATGAGGGCATGTAAGATATTGAATTATCATATTTCTTCCTTTGATTCATGAATGGCATTGGTTGTTCCTTATACTTCCCCTTTTACATCAATGACATCGGTTGTCATCAATGACAACACTATCTTCTACAACAGATTAACATTGCTCAAGTTTTTTCTTAAAGCTATGCCACTCTACGTGTTATGTACATTACGAAAACCTAAAATCGTAATTAAGATAATCAACAATATTCAAAGAAGTTTTATTTGTGGAGGAGAAAATATAGGAAGAAAACGTGTATTGTTGACTTGGGATAAAATATGAAGACAAAAATTGAAAGGGGGGTTAGGTTTGAGAGATATGGAAGCATTATGTAATACCCTATAAAAATAAACATGGTGGGGATGTATAAATACTCTTTAAGGTATTTTGAAACTTGCAACAAGAAATAGTGAAATTGGAATCCATAAATGAAATCCAGAAAATGGCACCCAAAAATGGTTACCACATTAGGCTTTTGATTTAATTTTCCCTTAATTAAATTGGAAGAAAATTTGTAATTTCATCTAATGGCAACTTATATTAGTTAACTCATTCACGAAGATTTGGTTAGATTAGGAAATTTGAGCTAGAGGTCAAAGAGGAGGCATGCAAAGCTATTTTTTTATTTTTATGGGTTCTAGTTACACTTATTTGTGAGTTTTAATTAGTGAACTCAATTAATTGAGTTAAAATCAGTTTAACTAGTTCTAATTGAGAGATGAGCTAGTGAGAGGTCCAAAGAATTAAATATGACTTAATTCACAAGTACTGATCAATCAGTTAACTGATAATTCACTACAAATAGTTGTTTCATTTAAGTTCTAAGGAAGGCCCAGTTGATACAAAGGTTAAAGGAAATGTAAATGTCATTTTTACTATTATAATGTTTTATAGGTCATGCATGAGGTCATCGGGAAGGCCCTGAAGGATTTCACAGTCATTAATTGGGAATTTAATAATTAATAGGGGCTCAATTATCCCAACAATGTGTAAGAAATGCAAGCCAAAGAGAGGCAAGAGAAAGGTTAAATACTTGAGCAATTTTTCTTAGATTGCAAGTGAGATTCAAGTAGGATCGGAGTGAGACAGTTGGGAGAGTGTATGAAGTTTCTCAGAAGAGAAAGAGAATTGTATTTTTTCATGATCTTGATGATATGAAATATATAGATAGATGGGTTTTGAGCACTTTCTTTCCACATATACATCTTGTGTTGTGTGGTTGATTTTTTCTTTCTCTTACTTGTTTATGTGATTGTGTGATCGAATTTTGTTTCCGCAAATTATAGAAATATTCAGTATTTTCTTACTAAATTACATGATCAGATTGAATCCCATTGGTAGATTTTATACATTGTATCAGAGCGCCAAGAATCACAATAGAAGAGAATAAAAAAGTCTTTCCTTGAATAGGTTCAAATTTGCAGATTTATTCTTTAGGACGTAGCAACAAATCAAGATGTATTTCAATGGCTTGAGACTTGAATATGATGTTGAGGGAAACTCGAATTAAATAACATGGAAGGAAAATACGGAGGCAGTGTTGGAGGACCACAGGTTGAAGTAATTCATAGATACTGATATTCCCAAGCCCGCAACAACAGATGCTCAAAATATTGATGCACAATAGAAGAAGGTAGAAAAGGAGAGAAGGATATTGTTAGAGGGAGTTCAAGATCATATTGTCTCAAGTCTCCATGGGAAGGTGAATCCATATGATATGTGGAAGGTCTTAACATATATGTTTCAGAATAGTAGTGACAACAATAATTTTTCATTGAAGGACAAGTTTAGAAAGATCAAGATGGAGGAGGGCGACACAATCAAGGAATACTTGACGAAGTTCACTCAGAGTCGATGTTAGCACTGAAAATGTTAATGGTGTAATCGACATTGTGTCACTGTTGTTTTCAAATTTTTTGTTAGCCTCTCTCATAAAATAATTATAAATCAAAAATAAAAATATTAAATATTAAAAGTTAGGAATTTATGGCTAACTCTCCAAATTGGGTTATTCCTCTAAGTTAGGAGTTAGTTTAGGTAGCTTCTAGATTGGTGTGGGTATGGTTGAGAAATTGTCTCAACCAAAGTGTCCAATATAGAACACAATATCTTGAGACACAGTCTCCTCATCTATTTAATTGTAATATTACATTATTTTAATAATGAGAAAATATGTGAGGAAGTCGTGAGGCTGAAGCCTTTTTCTCCATCACTGTGTTTGGGTATAAATCTATGTGTTTTTATGTGTGTTAATGGTGTGTGATTATTCAAAATGGTATTAGAGCAAAGGATAGATGGATCCTTTTGCAACTTGGCACATGATGGAGTTGTCAAGCGAAATCCAAAGATGAATCAGACATGTAGCTGACTCGTGGTCTCTTCAGATTGCATTTTTTTCAGCAGCCAGCTTTGGCGATTTTTCAGGAAATGTTTTTGAGGATCAACATGAGAAATTGGAATATGGTTCCTCATTATTATTTTGGATTTATCATTGAAGGAGGGAATTTTAGCCTCTCTAATATAACAACTATAAATCCAAAATAAATAAATTAAATATAAAAAGTTAGGAATTTATGCCTAACTCTCTAGACTAGGTTTTTCCTCTAAGTTAGGAGTTAGTTTAGGTAGCTCCTAGATTGTTGTGGGTATGGTTGAGAAATTTTCTCAACCAAAGTGTCCAAGATAGAAAAACATTTCCTGAAAAACCACCAAAGCTGGATGCTAAAAAAACTACAATTTGAAGAGACCATGAGCCAGCTGCATGTCTGATTCATCTCTGAATTTCTCTTGACAACTCCATCACATGCCAAGTTGCAAAAGGATCAATTTTTCATTTGCGTGAAATCAACATCCTTTGTCCACTGACAATTTTTTTTGAAATCCCACTGGCTGATAATGTAAAAAAAACTCACAGTTGCTTTTGCTGTATTGAAAACTGCTCACTGCTTCTTTGTTGTCGACTACCCATTGGTAAATTTGTTGATAACCCTGGCTGCTGAAGATGCCCACTGGTTGCTTTTTCTGGCTTTGTCAATACTTTCAGTCTAACAACTACCATCAATTTCATTGACATTTTTATTGTGTCCTAGTCCATGTCCAAAGTTTGAGTCATTTCCAGTAAAAGTTAAGAAGAGTCCCAACAGCAAGGTATTTTTAAGTGAATAGGTGCCATAGTGTTTTAGAGTCCTAAAATAACTTTAAATATCTATTTTGACTTATGATTAGTGTTGAAGGCTAGTCATTTTTTTGGTAATAAAATTGTAGTCATCCAGACTGGAACAATAGCTACCTTTATTACAAATTCAATGTCAAGAGAGTAATGCAATAAAAGGTAGCTATTTCTCAGAAATGAAAGTCATATATTCCACACAGTAAAAAGCGCAGCTATTTCACTAAGATTTTGGCTATCTCAAAAAAGAGGTTATAGGTAAATAGGTAATCAGTTTTCAAAGCAGGAAAATTAAGGCTTCGTGGAAATCATTGCAACCAGAGTTTTTTAAAATAAAAGTGTGGCCTGAAGAAAACAAAGAAACAAACAGAGTCGGAGATCTAGAGAAGAGAAGCAAAGAATGTTTAAAGGAATCTTGCTAGGATTAGAGTAAGGACTGAGGCAACAGAGAAGAACCACATGCAAAATGAGTGGATGGCCATGATCGAATCACAAATCCGAAAGGGAAGAGACCAACGACTGAGATGATATCACAAATCACAATTTTTAAAGTTTATCATTAATGCAATCACATGGTATGTTAATTTATTTGCGATGTGATGTGACTAAGGGGAGGGGAAGGAAGACCATTAGATCTAGGTTCAAATCAACGACGAAGATTAAAGTGCAAATGGAGTGATTTCGCAAATCGCATTTTTTAAATTTTACCATTAACGCAATTGCATGGTATGTTAATTGATTTGCGTTGTGATCAAGTGAAGGGGTACGTGTCTATGTAGCACATCAACACATATTTCACATTGCATAGTTTATGGTTTATTCATTATTAGTGTAGAGTTAAACTTGCGGGCGGCTAATTTACGATAAAACTGAAAGTTGCGATGTGTGATTGCTTCTGATTGTTTGCCACGATTGTGGGGCAAAGAACCATAGTTTTGTATGTAATTCATGTTAAAGTGTAGTTTCATGCTGCATTAATATTTATACAGGGAAGAAAGCATGACACAAGCAATATGACACATAATGATAAGGTGGAAGTATGAAGCTTAGTGGGATGACTGGACGCTAGTTTTTGAATCACTTCAAAGACATGTCATTATTCCTTAACATAATTGCAGGTGTGAAATTAGGGAAGAGAGCTCAGTGATCACTCAACCTGAGGCCTATGTGCATAATACAGGTAAAAAAATAAAACAATCATCCAGCAAGCAGTCTCAGGTTTCAAAGCAAGCAGTCTCAGGTTTCGTGGACAACATTGCAACTAGAGTTCAACAATTGTAAGCATGAGAAATTTAGCTGTCAGAAAATGTGGAAAGGAGGAAAGGTAAATAGGCCAGAGCCTGCTAACACAAGATTTCTGGGTGAAACGGAAAAACCAAAATTCAAATATGCATATGAAGTGGAGAGGTTATTCAGTTTCAGTGGATGCTGCCAAGTGTCTTATATCCAGCCTTCTCTGAAATATCATGTTTCTATTTTTCACATTTAATAGGAGACAACCACATGTCATTCCTGCTATTTTTACACTTTTTGTTGAAGATTGGTTGCACTAAAATAGTTTAGTGGTCTTCGAATAGGTTTCCACCTCACACAACCATTTCGCAGTGACAGCCTTCATGATGCCTTCATGATGTTTGTCTTTTTTTTAATGTAGCAGTTTGTAATTAAGATTAAAGGATAAAACTCACCTCTTGTACGAGGTTCTAATGAATTTTGAAACAAATTTACCTTTTTCTATGGAAGATGACAGTATCATATTTTGTATATATATTCCAAACTAATATGAAGTCATGTTTGGTGGGTGGTTATATAATTTTGACTTATATGATTTGTAATATTTTTGTAAATGAAATGGAATGATACTACTGAGGACTTATTACCAATTTGATGTGTGTATTGTCTACTTTACTTGTGTTTCCATGACTCCTTTCTTCCAGTTCTAGTTTGAAAATCATCATACTATTATGTGTTTTTGTTAGTCTCTTAAGCATGTTATATGTTTTATCAGTTCTTGTTAGTCTCACACAGTGAGCATTCCTAATAAAATATATGTTATAACAGTGGAAGAGCATCACTCATGATTGTTATTCTTCATGATATTTCAGTGAGAATATTGTTAGAATATAAATAGCTTTCTCTCAATGGAATATTTTCAAACTACTATTTTTGTGAATTTCTACTAAATGCAGTAGATTTCTGTTTTACAAACCTAATGATTCTTCTCTCATATCACAATTTCCTCTCCTCATAGACTACAAAATTACACCTTGCTACCACATCAAGTTACAATACGCTCATTAGTACCACTGTGGATTTGACTGAAATATCTTTTTAGTGAATCAGAGTTTGTACCACCTACCAATTTCATAAAACAAATCATTAAATTTCTTTATAGTTTAAGATGTGTTTGGTCATGCGCTTGCTGCAGTCCAAGTGTTGATTCTAGTGCCAACATCTTTTGGTGTGTCTGTTGGGAGATGAATGCCTTGAAACGAAGTATTCTCCCGAGTATCGTGTTTTAATTGTTGAATATCAATTCTTGATGGTGAACAAGGATTGGTGACTTTAAGAGGACTAGTGGTGACTTCGTAGGGATGCAGAGATCATATTTTCAGTGGAAGTTTTGGAGAAATAACTACACCTTTCAAAATTATTAAAGGAGCATCATTACAGAAGTAACATTTCATGTTTTTTCTCATTCAGTAGCTAATGATTTGGAGTTTTCTTATAGTGCAGACATTCAATGCTTTATGAGTATCCCACGTTGTGATTATTTTCATCATGAGATGCACTATGTTATGATATTGATCCTTTCGGTCTTACTCTTAAGATTCAGAATCCATATGAGGTTTTTTCGGCTATTTGAATGGTTGTATGACAAGTTCCATATTCCATGAAGATTTCCATTTAAATCATATTAGAAGTAGAGGAATGAATAAGCTCATTGTTTTGAGCATTGTTTTAGAAAGTTAGATTTCAGTTTTTAGTTTGAACCGAGCTTCAGTTTGGAGAAATAAGTTGTAGAATTGAAATGATGCTTTTGACTCCATTACCCAATGGCTAGGCATGTTGGTTTTTTTATTTAATGAGTAGGATTGTTGGTTGGAGTGATAAGGGTTGAATTCAAGACATTATTCTATGGTTCTTGATAACCCGTAGCGGGCATATCATCCCCAATTAGAGCCACTATTAGCACTAAAAATTTTAATGGTGTAATCGTGATTGTGTCACTATTTTCAAATTTTTATTGTGTCCTAGTCCATGTCCAAAGTTTGAGTCATTTCCAATAAAAGTTAAAAAGAGTCCCAACACCAAGGTATTTTTAAGTGAATAGGTGTCATAGTTTTTTAGAGTCCTAAAATAATTTAAAATATCTATTCTAACTTATGATTAATGTTGAAGGTTAGTCGTTGTTTTTGTAATAAAATTGCAGTCATCTGGACAGGGATAATAACTACCTTTGTTGCAAATTCATTGTCAAAACAATAATGCAGTAAAAGGCAGCTATTTCTCAAAAATGAAAGTCATATATTCCACACAGTAAAAAGCGTAGCTATTTCACTGAGATTTTGGCTATCTCAAAAAAGAGGCTACAAGTAAAAATGTAATCAGTTTTCAAAATAGGCAAATTAAGGCTTCGTGGACAGCATTGCAACTAGAGTTCTTTAAAAAAAAAGTGCAGCCTGAAGAAAAAATATTAACCAACAGAGTGGGAGATGCAGAGAAGAGTAGCAGAGAATATTTATAGGAAGCTTGCCTAGCATTGGAGTAAGGAATGAAGCGACGGAGAAGAACCACGTGCAAGATGAGTGGACGACCATGATATAATCACAAATCCGAAAGGGAAGATACCAACGGCTAAGATGATATCGCAAATCACAGTTTTTAAATTATACTGTTAACTCAATCACGTGGTATGTTAATTTATTTGCGATGGGATGTGACTAAGGGATGAGAAAGAAAGACCGTCAGATCTGAGTGCAGATCAATGGTGGAGATTAAAGTGCAAATGGAGCAATTTTGTAAATTGCAGTTTTTAAATTTTACCTTTAACACAATCGCATGGTATGTTAACTGATTTATGATGCGATCAGGTGAAGGGGCACGTGTCGACGTAGTGCACCAGAGCATATCGCACATTGCATAGTTTATGGTTTAGCCGTTATGAGTGTAGAGTTAAACTTGTGGGCGATCGATTTGCGATAAAAATGAAAGTTGCAATGTGTGATTGCTTCCGATTGGTCACCAAGATTGTGGGGCAAAGAACCACAGTTTTGTAGGTAATGCATCTTAAAGTGTATTTTTGTGCATCATTAAGATTTATACAAGGAAGAAAGCATGGCACGAGCAATCTCACACGTAATGATAAGGTTGAAGTATGAAGCTTAGTGGGATGACTCAGCGCTAGTTTTTGAATCACTTCAAAGACATGTCATTACTCCTTGACATAATTGTAGGTGCAAAATTAGAGAAGAGATCTCAATGATCACTCAACCCGAAGCCTCTGCGCATGATACAGGTAAACAAAAAACCAATTCTCCAGCAAGTAATCTCAAGTTTTGTGGACAGCATTGCAACTAAATTTCAACAGTTGTATTCATGCTCAATTTAGCTATCAGAAAATGGGGAAAGGAGGAAAAGTAAATAGGTTAGAGCCTTCTAACACAATATTTGTGGATGCAAGGGAAAATTCACAATTCGAATCTATAGATGAAGTGGAGAGGTTATTCAGTTGCAATGGATGTTGTCAGGTGCCTTATATCAAACCTTCTCTGAAATAGCATGCTTCTATTTGGCACATTTAATATGAGACATCCACATGTCATTCCCGTTTTTTTCACACTTTTTCCTGGAGAGTGATTGCACTAAAACAAAAGAGTGGTATTTGAATAAGTTGCCACCTCACACAACCATTTTAGAGTGGCAACCTTCATGATTCCTTCATGATGTTTATCTTGTTTTTAATGCAGCAATTTGTAATTAATATTAAGAGATAAGCCTCACCTTTTGCACGAGGTTCTAATGACTTTTGAAACATATATACCTTTTTCTGTGGAAGATGATAGTATCATATTTTGCATATATATGCCAAACTGATATGAAGTCAGGGTTGGTGGGTGGTTATAGAATTTTGAATTATATGATATGTAATATTTTTGTGAATGAAATGGAATGTTAATACTGAGGACTTATTACCAATTTTTTGTTTGTATTGACTAATTTACTTTTGTTTCCATATCGCCTTTCTTCCAGTTCCAGTTTGAAAATCATCATAGTGTTATGTGTTTTTATTAGTTTCTTAAGCATGTTATGTGTTTTATCAGTTCTTGTTAGTCTCACACAGTGAGCATTCCTGATAAAATATATGTTATAATAATGGAAGAGCATCACTCATGATAGTTATTCTTCATGACATTTCAGTGAGAATCTTGTCAGACTAGAAATATATTTCTCTCAATGGAATATTTTCAAACTGCTACATTTGTGAATTTCTAGTAAATGCAGTAGATTTTTGTTTTACAGGCCTACTGATTCTTCTCTCATCTCACAATTTCCTCTCCTCATAGACTACAAACTTGCACCTTGCTACCACATCAAGTTACAATACCCTCATTAGTACAACTCCGGATTTGACTGAAATATCTTTTTAGTAAATCGTAGTTTGTACCACCTACCAATCTCATAAAATAAATCATTAAATTTCTTTATAGTTTAAGATATGTCTGTTTATGCACTTGTTGCAGTCCAAGTTTTTATTCCAGAGCCAAAAGTCGAGATGAGCTTGGAAGTGTTAGGGTGACTGTTAGTGATGATGATTTGGTCAGCCTAACACTTATAGGCCTTCCAAAGAACTTGCATACTTACCAGATCTCTGTGAATGGGAGGGAGAATTTACCAGACTAGGAGTGTTTGTTGTCTGACTTGGTAATAGAAGAGATTAAACAGAGCACTAGAGACAAGACCTCCGTAAAAGGCAAAGAAGAAGATTTCACATTTGCTGAAAAGGAAATAAATCCAAGGGAAATAAGTCCCAAGGCAAAGAGGGAAAGAGATACTTGTCCAAGATAAAGTATTTTCACTGTCATGAGTACATGCACTACGCCTCGAATTATCCAAAAAAGAAGGCAAGCAAGAAGGAACCTACAGTTGCAGCGGGTGAAGCACTAGCTTTGATAGTTCGAGCTTGATTTTACTCTCATTGCATGCATGGCCAACACTATAATGAGATGCATGTGGTATCTAGACAATGGTGCCTCGTTCCATATGATGGGGAATAGAGATATCTCTAGCGAATTGAAGGATAAGGACCTCCCACGGGACATAGAGTTTGGAGATGACGAGAGGTATAGCGCGACCGACATAGATACATTTACCTTTCAGAGGGATTTTGGCTCCCCTCTCAGAATGCCATATTTTTTGTATGTTCCAAGCATAAGGAATAATATTGTCTCTGTAGCAGTATTGGAATACGGTGGTTATGATGTCATATTTAGAAAATTAAAGGCATTCAGGCACATCGCCACAGGATGGGTGAAACACATCGGTGCAAGAGTTAAGAACTTTTATGCTCTTGAGGTCGATGATGCATGCAAATATTTGACGAGCAAAAGAAAGGTTAGTGACTTGGTGGTTGAAAAGGAGCATAAATTACCTCTCAACTACAGTCTGAGAAGAAGTATTTGAATTTTATGGAGCAACCACAATTGGAGAGGTAGAGAGGATACCGAGTGGAGGCATCCACTCAAGAAGAGACCTCCATTAGGGGGTAATGTCGAGCTATATGGGCAAAGGGAGCACATGCAGCCATAACTCCAGGTCAGAGGTGGGGAAATGTGCAAACATAATCCCAAGAGAAGAAATTTGGGCAAGATGCATTGCTATGGTGTGACTTATGAATTGTACCTCACTACAAGGAGCCCACATTACATAGTATCAGGAATGTTCGCTAAGATTGATGTAGTCATATGTGAGAAATATAGAATTCAGAGTGACAAATGTCACACAATGGAGCACATATAAGAGTTGGAAATAGTGCAGAGGGAACAGATCCAGAGTCAGCAGCAACGCAAAGATTTCAGTAGGCAGTGTATTAATCGATAGTAGTCAGAAACTGTGATGACAAATGCATCATATTGATTTTGTTTTTTGGAGGCTATTCAGTTTTAGGAGTTGCAAGAGAAACAACACTATAGAAGTGTTTCATGCAAGACATTCCAAAGGTACTGGATCATGATAGATTGAATTCCTTTCTTTTTGAGAGGGAGTGTTGAAATTTTAAACAAGAAACTACAAAATTGGAATCTAGAAAATGGCACCTAGAAATGACTACCATATCACGCTTTTGATTTAATTTTCCCTTAATTAAATTGGAAGAAAAATTGTAATTTCATCTCATGACAACTTGTATTATTTAGCTGAGTCAGGAAGACTTAGTTAGCTTAGGAAATTTGAGTTAAAGGTCAAAAAGGAGGCATGCAAAGGGATTCTCTATTTTTAGGGGGTCCAGTTATAGTTATTTGTGAGTTGTAATTAGTTAACTCAATTAATTGAGTTAAAATCAATTTAACTAGTTCTAACTGAGATATGAGATAATGAGAGTTCCAGTGAATTAAATATGATTTAATTCACAAGCAATGATTAATATTTTAACTAATAATTCGCTATAAATATTCTTTTCATGTTAGTTCTAAGGAAGGCCCAATTGAGACAAAGGTTAAAGGGAAGATAACTATCAGTTGTACTATTATAAAATTGTGCAGGTCATGCATGAGGTCATTGGGAAGGCCCTTAAGGACTGTGTAATCATTAATTGGGAATTTCCTAATTATTAGGAGCTTAATTATCCCAAGAATGCGTAATCAAGGCAGTTCAGGTAGAGGAAAGAAAAGGTTAAATACTTAACCAGTTATGCTTAGATTGCAATCTATATTCGAGTAAAATGGAGTGAGTCACTCAAGAGAGTGGAGAACTTTTGTTAGGTCCCTATATTACTAGTATAGTCCCTTATTGTTGTTAGTGTAACCCCCTTATTATTATTATTGTATCGTTGTAACCCCCATATTGTTATTGTTGTGCCCTTAAATTATTATTGTTAGGTCGGCTAGGATTATATTGTGGCCCCACTAGGATTACATTATGGCCCCATGGACTCCTATATATAGAAAGATGGTTTTGTAAATTGTATCATCCAAGAATTTTTCATTTATGTAATGTATTTGAGGTTTCCCCCTCAAAGTGGCTTATTTATAAGGCGTTGATATCTCTTTTATTCTATTTTTGGAGTTGGTTACACAACATTTGGTATCAGAGCTTTGGATTCTAGGGTTTCATTGCTCTAAACAGGTCATCGTGGAATTTTCGCTATAACTTCTTTTCTACGAAGGGTCAAAATCTGAAACGTTTAGGGTACGAAGCCAAAATCCTGAGGAAACTCGTCAAAAATTTTCAGAGCTTGGTTCACAATATTTTCGGAGATATGATCTGTGGAAGCTAGTGCTTTTTCAGGCTCCCAAATTTCATCTCAAAGAGGTGATCATGGGAAAAGATTAATAACTCTCTCTCTCAGCATCGGATTGGAGTGTTGTAAAAAGTGGTCGCAAGTACATAGACTATGGTTTCTTGGATATCAATTTCAGAGCTAAAGGATGAAACAGTGACACGTGGCAAGTTGTACAAGTTCGCTCTACTAAAAAAGTCCATAATTAGGTCATTGTGGGAGATTGGACAAAAATTTGTCTTGGAGATTCCAAATCAGGTTAGACCTATGGAATTCGAAAGAGAATTCAAAGGGCTACGTCGGTGACAAAATTCAAATATTGAAGTGCTGCAATCACTGAGATAATCCAATTTCAACATCGAGCTCCTCAAAAGCAAGAAAAAGGTGTGTATTTTTTTTTCTGAATTGCATAAGTCTTGTTTGAAGAATCAATTTGAATTGATTCCAAGGGCATATTGTAGAATACATATCAGTATTGGGTTCTAAAATATGCCCCGTAAAAATAATTCAACACCCATTAAGCCTTCAGAAAGCTCTACTATGACTCATGAAGATGAATAATTGCAACATGATCTATCCAAATTACAAGAGAAAGTGCACCAAATTTTTATCTAGAAAAGAGAAACAAAAAATGAAATGGAAGTTTTGAAGAAAGGCGTGGAAGTGAAGATGGACGGTTTGAAGAAAGGCGTGGAAGCTAAGATGGATGGCATGGAAGCTGGCATGGAATCTAATATGGATGACATGAAAGACAACATGGAAAACATGAAGAATGATCTAAAAGCAGACATGGAAGGTTTGAAAATTTTGATACAAGAAATGTTTCCTAATGGTGAAAAGATAGTAGAAGAAACTCATGATGAGAACAAGATAAATGTTCATCGTGATTTCATAAACTCTAATGTTGGCGGGAAGAACCACCATATTCCAAAAATGGATATGAGAAAGTTTGATGGAAAGGATCCTGTAACATGGATACTACAGATGGAGCAATATTTTGATCTCCATAATGTGCAAAACACACAAAAGGTACGCATTGCAACTTTACATTTAGAAAAAAATACATTTGTATGATATCGATGGCTTTGCTCCCGTAAAAAAATTGTCACTTGGTTAATTTTTACGGAAGAAATGATAGCACATTATGAGGATACAAAGAGCAACACCTTCTTTAGCCAATTGATAAATCTCAAACAAAAGGGTTTAGTGGGGCAGCACATTGAGGACTTCCAAAATTGAATATAAGGGTAACTGATATTCCAGAGGAACACAGGATTGATCTCTTCATAGGTACTCTAAAGGATAACATCCAACATGAAGTTCGTGTTTTGGAACCTGATTCATTGGAGAAGGCATTCAGGTTGGCAAGAAAAGTTGAATGTAAAATTATGGCGACAAGGAAGCCTACCACTCAATTCTATAAAGAAGGAAGTGTTGTTATGCCTAGATTTCCACAACCTACAAGGTTGACACCACAACAATTGGAAGAAAAAAGAGCAAAAGGGCTTTTCTACAGTTGTGATAGAAAATACACTAAAGGTCATAAGTGTGCTGAGAAGAAATTATTTTACATAGATTGTGAAGAAGAAGAAGAAAATGAACAAGAAGAGGATATACACCAGGAACCAGCCCTAGAAGTGGAAGAAATGAATCCGACCATATCATGTAATGCACTGGTAGGAATTACCACTCCTCAAACTCTCAAGATAGAAGGACATATCAAGAAGAAAAAGGTAATAGTGTTGATTGATTCAGGTAGCACCCATAATTTTATTCATTGTAGGGTAGCCAAGGAATTAAATTGTTTCCTATACCCAGCACCAGAATGTCAAGTGATGGTTGCAAATGGAGGAACTATAAATTTCTCTGGAAAATGCCATAATATCAATCTAACCATGGGGGAATATGTATTGACTAGTCCAATGCTTTCCATTCCTATGGGAGGTGTCGATGTTGCACTAGGAGTACAATGGTTACAATCTTTGGGGATGGTAGCTTTTAATTTTCAAAAACTTTTCTTGAATTTTTTTTCAGAAGGAAAGGAAGTCAAATTATGTGGTATTGCAGGGAAGCCGAGAAAGATAATAAGCTCTAATTTCATGACAACACTTCTAAAGAAAGAACAACGAGGCGTATTTGCACAATTATTCTCACTAGAAGTTCCAACATCAAAATCATCTATTTCTGCAGATCTCCAACAAGTCTTGGACAATCATTCCAAGGTGCTTGAAATTCCCAAAGGACTCCCACCTATTCGTGATCATGATCATGCTATTCATTTGATTGCAGGAAGTGTTCCTCCAAACATCAGGACTTATAGATATCCTTATGTCCAAAAAAGCGAAATTGAATGTATGATTGCAAAAATGTTAGAGGTGGGTATAATTCAACCTAGTCAAAGTTCTTTCTCTGCTCCTATAGTATTGGTACACAAGAAGGATGGATCATGGCGAATGTGTCCGAATTATAAGGAGCTCAATAAGCTCACCATTAAAGATAAATTTCCCATTCCTTTAATTGATGAATTATTGGATGAATTACATGGAGCAATTTATTTTACCAAGTTGGATCTTCGTTGAGGATATCATCAAATTATAATGAAGACTGAAGATATTCCAAAAACAACATTTCAAACTCATGAGTGTCATTATGAATTTTTGGTCATGCATTTTGGCCTTACCAATGCACCTTCTACATTTCAAGGGTTGATGAATTCCATTTTCAAAACCTTCCTTAGAAAATTTGTGCTAGTATTTTTTGATGATATACTAATCTACAGTAGGTCTTGGAAGGATCATGTTGAACATGTTGACAAGGTGCTCAAACTATTGTAGGAGAAACAATTATATGCAAAAACATCCAAATGTTTCTTTGGAGTACAAGAGGTGGAATATCTGGGTCATATTGTATCTCACGAGGGTGTTAAAGTAGACCCTAACAAAATTAAATCCATTAAGGAATGGAAAGTCCCCACAACCATAAAGCAATTGCGAGGATTTCTCGGGTTAGCAGGGTATTATCGCAAGTTTGTTAAGAATTATGGGAGAATAGCAGCACCTCTAACAACATTATTGAAGAAAGATGCATTTTCATGGACTCCTGAAGCAACTAAGGCCTTTGAACATCTTAAAGAGGCAATGTGCCTAGCACCGGTCTTAGCTACGCCGGACTTCACAAAAACCTTTATTGTGGAATGTGATGCCTCAGGAAATGGAATTGGTGCAGTTTTAATGCAGGAAGGAAGACCCATTTCTTTTGAAAGTCTTCCAATCAAAGGAAAGTATTTACAGAAACCTATTTATGAGAAGGAAATGTTAGCAATACTGCATGCACTAAAGAAATGGCGAACTTACCTAATGAGAAGACACTTCAAGGTAAAAACTGATCATGATAGTCTTAAACACTTTTTGGAACAAAGACTATCTTCAGAAGAGCAGCAAAAATGGGTCACAAAGATGTTGGGTTATGACTTTGAAATAATCTACAAAAAAGGAAAGCTTAATGTTGTTGCGGATGCACTCTCAAGAAAGAATGAAGAGGTGGAAGCATTGCTTTGTGCCATTTCTATTATCCAACCAGATTGGATAACCGAAGCAAGAGATGAATGGAAGAAGGAAAAAGATGTATGGACACTCATTCAAAAGTTGTAGCAAGATCCTAATACATCTGATACATTTAGTTGTAAAAATGCTTCCCTATGGTACAAAAATCACTTATATCTTTGTAAGAATTCCCAACTAAAACAAAAGATTCTTTTGAAATTGCACACTTCTCCTTTAGGAGGACACTCGAGATTTTTAAAAACTTACCACAGGGTGAAGAAATAATTTTTTGGGGATGGCCTTAAATCTGATATTCAAAATTTTGTTGCGGAATGTTTGGTTTGTCAGCAGAATAAAGTTGAGACAATTAAGACTCCAGAACTTCTACAACCTTTATCCATTCCAAGTCAATGTTGGGAGGAGATTTCAATGGATTTTATCACAAGTTTACCTAAGTCCGAAGGAAAGAGTGTCATCATGGTGGTAGTTGATAGACTTACCAAGTATGCACACTTTTGCGCATTATCTCATCCATTTAAATCAAGTACAGTTTCTACTACATTTATGGACACAATTTAAAAGCTACATGGAAGCCCATGGGTTATTGTGAGCGACAGAGATCCCATTTTTACTGGAAATTTTTGGATGGAGTTTTTTTCTTGTTTGGGTACTAAATTAGCTCATAGCTCATCTTATCATCCTTAATCTGATGGTCAAACTGAGATAGTAAATAAATTTTTGGAAGGATATCTTCATTGTTTTGTATCTGATAAACAAACACAATGGTTCAAGTGGTTACCTCTCGCTGAATGGTGGTATAACACTTCCTTCCATACTGCGGAAAAAATGACCCCATTTATGGAACTTTATGGATATCATCCACCATCCATCACATCATCTTTAAGGGGAAATTCGAAGGTTCAAGCAGTGGAAGATCACATCGAGCATCAGTAAGAAGTTCTCCAACTCTTAAAGGATACCCTAAATTTGGCACAAAATTGAATGAAACAACAGGCGGATCAACATCACAGCGAGAGAAGTTTTGATGTAGGAGATTGGGTATTTTTATGGCTACAACCATACAAACAAATTTCCCTCAAGCAAGCTAAGAAGGATAATAAATTATCACCAAAGTACTATGATCCTTACAAGGTGTTGCAAAATATTGGTACTATGGCATACAAATTGGAGCTTCCTGCTTCTTCGTGAGTGCATCTAGTTTTCCATGTTTCATGCTTAAAGAAGGCTATAGGTGTAAATCTTCTAGTTCAAAAAATATTTCCATAACTTGATGAGGAAGGAAAAATCATATTGGAACCTGAAGCGGTCACGGAAACAAGAACTCGATAGCTACGGAATCAATCAATTTCAGAGTATCTCATCAAGTGGAAGAACTTACCCACTGAAGATTCTACATGGGAGGATGAGAATTTTATACAGAAGCACCCAGAGCTACTCAAGCATTGAGGACAACACTTTTTTGAAGGAGAGTGGCATGTTAGGTCCCTATATTACTAGTATAGTCCCTTATTGTTGTTAGTGTAACCCCCTTATTGTTATTATTGTACCCTTGTAACCCCCATTTTGTTATTATTGTGCCCTTAAATTATTATTGTTAGGTCGGCTAGGATTACATTGTGGCCCACTAGTATTACATTATGGCCACATGGACTCCTATATATAGAAAGGAAGTTTTGTAAATTGTATCATCCAAGAATTGTTCATTTATGTAATGTATTGGAGGTTTCCCCCTCGAAGTGGCTTATTTCTAAGGCGTTGATATCTCTTTTCTTCTATTTTTGGAGCTGGTTACACAACAACTTTTCTCAGTGGAGAAAGAGCATTATATTTCTTCATGATCTTGACCATATGAAATATAGATATAGAGGGGTTTTGAGCAGTTGCTTCCCCCATATACATCTTTTGCTGTGCGATTGATTGTTTCTTTATCTTACTTGTTTATGTGATTATGCAATCGAATTTTTTTGTCATTGTATAAGGATTTAATATTTCATTTTAGAACATTACAAAATCATATTGAATCTTGTTGTTAGATTTTCTACAATATATATGGAGAAATTTATGGAGAAGGAATTAACATAATCTAATGACATTAAGTGGAAATAAAGGGCTTGCAAATCTAGAATGATGTTTGGACAAATCAATACCTAAGATCACTAATTTTGGAAGGTACAAGAAGGAAAGAATGTATATTTGTTGGAGGATGATTGAATCAAATTACAAATCTTGAGGAGAAGGGTAGTCTCCAAGTAATAAGGAAATAATTCATTTAGCGAGGAAAAATCATGGTACCTGCCTAGTGGCAACCCCAACATAATCAAAAGAGATAAAAAAATAAGATACCTAAATAAAAAATGCCAAAATTGGATAGGAATTAGGTGGTTGATATATTATGGAAGAATTTTCAAGACAAGAAAAATTTAATTCAAACAAGACAATATAAATTAATATGGGAATACAAGTATATGGGTAACTACAATCTAAAGGAATCCTATAACATTTTAATTTGGTATACTACACTTTTAAATGATACAAGATGGATCAATATCTAGAACCTAAAATTATGGTTGAAAGTCTTCTTGTTTCATTGTTAAGTAGCTCATAGGAAAATCAAATCTTGGGACAAATTAGTACAAATGAAAGTTTTTTTGTACCTTCATTTTCTCATCTATTCATACAAGAATTAGAATCCCTAAAACATCTTCTCAATTCTTGTTCCTTCTCGTAAAATCTATGGGACAAAGGAGCCCTCATCTTTCATCAATTGGATAGAGATAAAACCAATGTAATATCTACTGTTTTTAAATGGAGTTTTCAGCCACATTATAATAATCAAAGCATGGTAGTTACTTCCAAGATTCATATTGTGGTAGGCATGGAAGGAGAGGAACAAAAGAATTTTCAAATACAAGGAGACATAAAATTGTTCTGGTAATTCACAGGAAGCTAGAATCCTCAATTCCCTAGGTATATATCTCATGGTGCAATTTCCTTCTCTCTAAATTCCCAAAATAAAATGCAATATTCCCATATCGTGAAACCTCCCACCTCAAGGATAATTAATATTAAATTTTGATGGAAACTCAAAAGGAAAGGTCAACCTATATAGTTATAGATGTATTTTTATAAAAGGGAAACATTCTTCATATTTATGTTAGATAGTTATGGATGTATTTTTATAAATGGGTAACATTCTTCATATTTATGTTAGATAGTTAGGCATTTATAAAAAAAATTCAACTAAATTTTATGCATTGGAGTATGGGATCTTTGTTGTTTTATGTAATGTATAAAATTATATAATCGTTAAAAGGTTTTCATATCTTATATTCAACATGGTAAAAAAATATAAACAAATATTCTCCCTCTAAAGTCTTGATAAATTGGAGAATAGAAGGAAGTCTAGAGAGAATCCTTGCACTTCTCTTGTAGATATTTATATCCATTATGTCCCATATAAGAAAAATAGGGAATAAAATAGGGAACAAACTAGCTAATGAAGGACATTCTCTAGAGAAAAATGCATTTTACATTCAATGGACAAAATTCAGCCATGAACTACTCATATCAAGTTGTTTGAAATGGCTCACTAGGACATGCTACCCTCATCACTCATTACTAATAATTTTGGCTAAAGTTCCATGATGAATAATTTCCATAAAAATATAAGGAGGGTGGTGGATTTCTCTACCTACCAAATCCACAGAGTTAGTATCCATGAAAGAATTGAAATAAGTTACAAGATGATGGAGGTGTTTCCTTTTTCCATTGAATTTTGCATCATGATGACCCACCACTATAGGTATAATGATATTTTTGAAGCGATATTTGTTAGAAAGGCATTCATACTAATTTCATGGGAAAATGTGGCAATTTGGTTCAAAAAAATGTAGAATGATGGAAACAATGGTACTTTCTAGAAATCATAACACTCGATATCTCATAATTATTTCGCTCTAATCAATAAGGTTGTGGATATATAATAAGTTGATTGCTCATTGTCTATTGTTTATTAATTTTGGTCATAAGTTTGAAGGTTTAGCTTTTGAATGGAATAGGGACTTGTGAGCTTTGGCATGGGAAGGTCTCTTCTCTATGCTTAATATCTTTGAATTTTTTACTCATTTCCTCTTTGTTATATCTAGTTTAATTTGGTTCTATTAAGACCCTAACTTTCTAGCTAAGTTTTGAGTTACATTTTTTAACCAGTTTGGTAGACTCTTCTCATCATTTGCACCTCAAATAACATTATCATCTACCTCACACTACAAAATTCATCATGAACTTTATTCTTCAAATATTATTCCTCTTACGAGCAGCAACATTCTATCACTCTCACCGTTGCAAGTGTTTCATGGATAAGATCCCTAAATCCTAAACATCCTTCTTAGACTTCATCCTTAGACCTCTTCATACTTAGCCCCATATATTCTAGACCTTAGCTCTTGCTCTCTATATTATATTTTCTTGATGTGACTTGTGATGTGTACACTTTGAAAGTCCATCTCTATATTATATTTTCTTGATGTGACTTGTGATGTGTACACTTCGAAATTCCATATTAGTTTATTTATAGCAATGAATTGATTAAGACCAACACATCATAATATTATGATTTAGGCCGATAGGATGCCTTGGAGCACCTTTTTGGAATAATAATGCGAGCCACTAAAAAATCACGGGATAAATCCATGATCTCAATGAACAATTGAGGGCTAGATCATAGTACTAAATGTTGGAATATTGCAAATTCCAACATGGTATCGGAGCCAATTCAGGCTATTTGAAGGTCAAATAAGCTGAAGAAAAGGAGTTCTAAATTGCAGAAGCCTCTCCAGCAGTGTGAAGGTTCAATCAAGAAGAATTCGAAGGTATTTCTCTATACAGTTCTGTGTTACTGTTGCAGTACAGTTAGTTAATTTAAGCACACAGTCAAGTATTTTTAAATCATAGTTAAGAGTGCAGAATGGCTGGAGTCAGCACTGGTATGGGTATGGGAAATATCCATCTCCCACAATTTAATGGGAAGAATTATGACTACTGGTCAATAACTATGAGGGCTTTATTTGTCTCCCAAGATTTATGGGAATTTTTTGAGGATGGCTTTGAAGAGCCAGCAAATGAAGTAGAGTTTCTTCTTTTAACTCAGGCAGAAAAAGAGATTCTGAAGAGCAATAAGAAGAAAGATGCCAAGGCTCTTTTCTTCTTGTATCAAGCAGTACATGAGAGTGTGTTTCCGAGGATAGCAGCAGCTAACAGATCCAAAGAAGCATGGGAAACTCTCAAGACAGCTTACCAGGGCATGGAGAAAGTGAAGACAGCAAAACTTCAGTTGCTGAGGAGAGACTTTGAGACTCTCTGTATGAAAGAGTCAGACTCTATTGACTCATTCTTCACTCAAGTGATTGGAATGGTCACACAAATTAGATCACATGGAGAAACTCTTGAGGACAAGAGGATTGTTGAAAAACTCTTGAGAAGTTTACCCTCAAGGTTTGATGTGATTGTCACCACCATAGAGGAGACTAAAGATCTCACAAAGTTTTCAGTTGATGAACTACATGCATCACTGATGACTCATGAACAGAGACTGGGTAGGAATGAAAAATCATCTCTTGAACATGATTTTAAGTCCCAGATGTCTTTCGGAAGAGGAAGAGGGCAAGGCAAAGGAAGAGGAAGAGGCAGAAGCCAGAACAGAGGTGGAAGGAACAATCCAGCAAATGCTCAAGGAAGGGGCAACAATCCAAATCAGCATCAAGGCCAAGGCAGCTAGCAAAGTGGATAGCAGAATGATCAAGGACAAAGGTATGATAAATCCAATGTTCAATGTTACAATTGTAAGAAATATGGTCATTATGCTAATGAATGTAGAAAGAAGAAACAAGATATGAGAAGTGGAACTAGTGCAAACTTCACTAGAGAAAATAGCAGTCAAAACAATTTGTTTTTAGCTTGTAATATGGCTGAAGAAAAGAATGAGGATTTATGGTTTCTAGACTCCGGTTGTAGTAACCATATGACAGGAAATATATCAATGTTTTCCATGTTAGATGAAAGTGTGCAGTCACAAGTCACACTAGGAACTGATAGCAAAGTTTATGTTATGGGAAAAGGAGATGTGAATGTTTTAACAAGATTAGGTGCAAAGAAATCCATAGCAGATGTGTATTATGTTCCAGGAATGAAGTGTAATCTCTTAAGTATTGGACAGCTTGTCCATAAGGGGTATAATGTTTTCTTTGATAATGATGTTTGTACCATCATGGATAAACCACCCAGCAATCAGTGTATTGCTGAAGTGAAGATGACAAGGAACAGGATGTTCCCTCTCAGAATGAGAGCAGACTTGAAGAATGGCGAAGAGAAAGTAGCAGTTGCACAGGAGACTTTCCAAAGCGAACCAAAGGATGATAATTGGTTATGGCACTTGAGATTTGGTCATCTCAACTTTGGAGGTCTTAATCTGTTGAACAGAAAAGGAATGGTAAGTGGTTTACCATTGATAGAAAAACCGGGCAGCCTTTGTGAAGGTTGTATTCTTGGGAAACAACACAGAGAAATTTTTCCTTCCGGGAAAAGCATAAGGGCAAAAGCACCCTTAAAGATTGTCCACTCAGATGTATGTGGACCGATGCAAACTCCATCACTTGCTAGCAGCCACTATATCTTAACATTTATAGATGAATTTACAAGAAAAACTTGCGTTTACTTTTTGAAAAAGAAAAGTGAGGTGTTTGAAAAATTTTGCAATTTCAAAGCACTTGTTGAGAACCAGAGTGGGCTGCATATCAAAGTCTTAAGGACTGACAGAGGAGGTGAGTATATATCTAAATATTTCCTACGTTTTTGTAGAGAAAATGGTATTCACAAACAGTTTACAACTAGATATACTCCGCAGCAAAATGGAGTAGCCGAAAGGAAGAACCGAACCATAATGGACATGGCGAGGAGTATGCTTAAGGCAAAGCATTTGCCTAATGATTATTGGGCTGAAGCTGTACATTGTGCAGTGTATATTTTGAACAGGTGCCCTACAAAAGCAGTCATGAACAAAGTGCCAGAAGAGGCATGGAGTGGCACAAGGAAAAGTGTCACACACATGAAGGTTTTCGGATGTGTGCCTTATGCACACATTCCGGATCAGCTAAGAAAGAAGTTGGACAGCAAGGGGGAGAAATGTATTTTTATTGGATACAGTGATGAATCCAAGGCATACAGGTTATATAACCCATCCACCAAGAAGTTTCTTGTGAGCAGAGACATTCACTTCATTGAAGAGGAAGCTTGGGATGGAAGCATAGAGAAAATAGTAAATGTAAAACACTATTTATCTCATGATGAAAATGATGATGAGTTGGCTGAAATACATCCCCAAACAGCAACACCAACAAGAGAGCAGCAATGTACACCCTTGAGGAGAAATGAAAGTGCTTCTCCAAGCACACCACAAGGAGGAAATTCAAGTGCTTCTTCAAGCATTTGTACACCTACTGAAAGAGGTAAGAAATTCAAAAGTTTGAAAGACATTTATGAACAAGATATAGCTAATGAAGGTATCAATTCTTTGTTTGCTTTATATTTTCATGTTGATGATCCTGTTCATTTCGAAGAAGCCATCAAGGACAAGAAATGGATAGAAGCTATGGATGAAGAACTTAATGCCATAGAGAGGAACAAAACTTGGGATTTGGTTGAACTCCCAAAAGGTAAAGATGTCATTGGTGTTAAATGGGTCTACAAGACCAAGAGTAATGCTGAAGGCAAGATAGAGAGACACAAGGCAAGGCTTGTCGTCAAAGGCTATAAGCAGAAGCATGGCATAGATTATGAGGAAACTTTCGCACCGGTTGCAAGAATGGAAACCATGAGAGCTGTGTTGTCCATAGCAGCACAAAACAGGTGGAAAGTTTACCAAATGGACGTGAAGTCAGCATTTCTGAATGGAGTGTTAATGGAAGAGGTTTACATTGATCAACCTCTCGGCTATGAAAAGAAAGGCCAAAAGAACAAAGTGTGTAAGTTGAAGAAAGCTCTTTATGGGCTGAAGCAAGCACCAAGAGCATGGTACAGTAGGATAGACTCTTATCTACTGGAAAATGGTTTTGAGAAGTGTGAGGGAGAACCCACCCTCTACATCAAAGAACAAGACGGTAAGATCTTGATTGTAGTGTTATATGTTGATGATGTTATTTTTACAGGTAATGATGATTGCCTTATTGAACATTTCAAAACAGTCATGAAATAAGAATTTGAAATGACTGATATGGGTTTGTTGAGATACTTCTTGGGAATAGAAGTAGAACAAGATGAAAGTGGGATTTTTATCTCATAGGCAAAGTATGTTAATGAGGTACTTGAAAGATTTAACATGCAGGAATGCAAAGCAGCAATCACTCCCACAGTGATGGGATTAAAACTCAGTAGAGAGGACAGCAGCAAGGATTTTGATCCTAGTTTATACAAAAGCATAGTTGGCAGCCTCATGTACTTGACTGCAACTAGGCCAGACATAATGCATGATGTTAGTTTGATTTCCAGGTTCATGGAAAAACCAAAGGATGCACATTGGCAAGCAGCAAAAGGGATTTTGAGGTATGTTAAAGGTACTAAAAGGTTTGGTATTTTTTATACTACTTCAGAATGTTCAGATTTAGTTGGATACACAGACAATGATTGGGCTGAAAGTGTTGATGATCGGAAGAGCACTTCCGGTTATGTTTTTCACATGGGTTCAAGAGCCATTTCATGGGCTTCTAAGAAACAACCCATTGTAGCATTATCTACAGCAGAAGCATAGTATGTGGCAGCTACAGCAGCAGCGTGTCAAGCAGTTTGGATGCGGAAAATGTTGAGAAGCTTATGTCAAGAACAGGTAAAAGGGACAGTGATATTTTGTGACAATAGCTCAGCTATTGCATTGTCTAAAAATTCAGTTTTTCATAAGAGGACAAAACACATTGACACCAAGTTTCATTTCATACGGGAATTGGTTAGCAATGGCGAGATTGTTTTGCAGCATTGCAAAACGGAGGATCAATTTGTAGATATCCTCACAAAGCCACTTGCGCAGAAAAGCTTTGAACATTTCAGAAAATGCATGGGTATGCAAGAAAACCCAGCAGTTGAAATTAAGGGGGAGTGTTGGAACGTAAATTCCAACTGCGGAGTTGCAGGCGGCAGTTTGGACAACCAGCAGATCAGCGGCAGCACAGTTGATCAGGCGCAGAAGGTTATCATGGTGGCAAGTTTGCTGAGATCGACGGTTTACGGGGGTTCGACCAGCACGGAGGTTAACACAACTATACCCCCCGCAGTTGACCGATTGGTTGGGCGTTGACCACAAACGTGTGGTTGTGGTTCATTACGGGGGGTCACCCATTTGATGGGTACGGCCAGAACCATACCCCCCGCAACCACCAGTTTGAGGTGGCTCCGCCACATGCGCTCAGTGCGCCACCAATCAGCCACCACCGCGGAAAATTCATTGCAGCCACCAAATTCAAAATTCGACATAAATTTTTTGAAACGGTGCTGACAGATTTTAATGAGGCCATTTATGAATTTTTATAAGCGGTGAATTTTGGCAATTTGTCAACGAATGACATTTAATGAAGTTCAGATATTTTGTATATATATTTATAAAACATAATTTTTTTTTTAGTTGTTGCTGATATATATAGAACAGAGCAGTTCTATTTTTATGTAATAGAGAGCACAGCAGTGCATTGTTTTTTTTTATTAAAAAAAGGACAGAGACTGCAAAACAAAATATACACAGCAGAGTATATTTGTTTTTAGAAAAAAAGAGAGCTATTATTTTTAATAGACAGAGACAGTGAAGTTTTTTTTACACAGCAGAGTGTAAAAATCTGATTTACATAGCAGTGTGTTTAATTTAAATTTTCTGTGTGAGACAGAGAAGAGTGTTTTATTTCTGAACTGTGTTTGTAGCAGTCAGATTTTTATTGTAATTCCTCTGCAATGAGGAAGCATTGTAACAAGTTTTTTTTTTAATAGAATTTTTTTTTATGAGAAAACTCTGTTACTGTGAGTGCAAATTTTTAAATATTTTTTTAAATAAAAACAAATTTGAGGTCAAAATACTTGCACTGTGCATTTACGTGGGAAAGAAATATGTAAACAATTTCTAAATAATTTGTAAATTGCAGAGAAATTTTTTTAAATCTGTTTTCGATAAATTGTTCGCCCATAGGCTTATATATTTCAATCTCCGGTGGAGGGGGGTTGTTGACTTTAATTTTTTAATTTTAATCGACTAAAAGGATACATTCAAGGGAATATGATTTGTCCCAGTCCATTCTCCACCGCTAAGGCGCAAGGAAATTCGAACGAACAAGAGCGCAAACCGACCAACAAAAGCATTAAAAAGTACATTGAAAAAAAATGTTGGCTGCCGCGTGTTGCATGAGGCGCTCGTCCGTCGGTTGGCCATGGTTTTTACATGTCCGCCTGTTTACCCACGCAACAGATCTTTATCTGTCCGCTTGTTTTCCCCATAACCATTGCCTGCATCTTGCCACACCAAGCACAACAACATCTGCCAAAGGTTTTGGGTATGTGCCATTACATCTTTCAAGTGTTGTATTATTTTTAAATTTCTTAATCTCATGGTGATTGAATTTAACTTTTGTACCATTGCTTTTACGTCAGGATTGGTCTCAGTGGATGTTAACCATTATCATTATTAGTATTGTTGCATTTTTATGTTTCAGTCATTTATGCTATTGTTCTGCTGCGAGGCTTTCAGTTTTTCCTTTCCACTTTTTTCAGATTTATTAATGTATTGACATAGATTTTCTCAACCCATTTGTACAGTTGATAATGCCATCCATCCTATCACATTAGTAAATTTTATCTTTAAATAACGATATATTACCATAGGAAAATAGGTAGTGAAACATAGAGTGACTATCAAATGCATCATCAATATTGTAGTTCTCTTGAAAATTACATCGCAGAAAGATTGGAGAAATTTCAGTAAGGAGTTGAATACAGGGCATCTTCAATTTAGTGTATAACATTAAATTAGTTGCATGTTGATTTTATCTAACAAGATCTACGTTGCAGATTGCATACCTGTGAAAATTGTTGAAGTTATTTTCAAATGATTTTGTATTTGTGAGAGTACAATGCTGAAATCATAAGCAGGGTAATTTTTTATTTTTTAATAAATAGATGTCTGTCTATTGTTCAGAAAACAGTAACCTTGCATCATGAAAGCAGTGTTCGTTGCTCGGAAAGCAGTAAACTTTTATCATAAGAGCAGTGCAGTAAACTTGTGCAGTGCTTTCTTTTTACTCGCATAATTGTCAATGATGAGAAATTGAAATTGTGAATTGCTTGCATTTTACTCATATAATTGTCATTGAAATTCGAAGATAATTCAAATTCAAAGATAATTCCAGGATCCGTGGACAAATCATAATAATAATATTCAGAACTAATTAAACAAAGCTATATCAAAATCTAATAATATTAAGAACCAATTAAATAAAGGTATATTAAAATATTTTTCGAGCTAGTCATGATTATATTTTCCCCTCCAAAAATTTAGAAATCCAATTTAATTCAAGGCTCATTCCTCTCATTTTAGTTTATGTGTTTCTTTCACACTCATTTTAGTTTATGTGTACGATCCACATCAGTCACTGAATTTGTTGTTCATTCTAAAATACACGATATAAGATGCTGAAATTGTTCATAATGAAACACATAAAATAATAGAGTTGTTGTGGCTTTGGAGAGGCCAACATGGGAATGAAGATTAAAATTATAATGTAATTTATCCATTGTATTAAAGGATTAACACATACAATGGATTGACACATGGGCATCCAAGTAGGGCATCGTTGGTCAGACATCCATGCAAAGCACCATTGAAACATGTGGACATTTATGAACACCACTGTTGTCTCGAACATTATGAAGGAGAAACCTAAGGAATAAAATCTTTTTTTTGCCATAAATGCTGCATCATCAATCATAGAAACTAGATCACCAACCAGTTCGTATGTTCATGCCCCTTTAGCTACAATAACACTGCATCATCAATCGACGACTTTGCTCATATATGCCCTTTAGATACAACAACTAGATGCTATGTTCGTGTCCCTTTAGACATCTTTAGACATAATAAGCGGGCAGGTATAAATAGAAGTTGGAAAAAAGGAAATGGACAAAAAGGCATTTGCAACAGAGGTGGGAAAAAAGGAAATGATAGAAGTTGAGAAAAAAAGAAGTCAATAGAGGTTGGAAAAAATGAAATGGACGAAAAGGAAGAAGCAAATGTGCATAAAGCACTTGGAGTATATGATGGAAGATTTAGATTTAAAGGAGAGGCTCAGGTATTAACTCAAACAGATTTTTCAGGAAACATTGATATGCAAGATGGGAACTTGCATATTGCAAGCTTTTTTCATGAAAAGCTATAAGAAAATTTAAGGAAAAAAAACAACTCGTTGTTGGTTTGCCATGATGAATTTCAAACTACTACATCTGAAATTCCATAGACAAAGAAGGTACTCCCTGTTATTGATTTCTGAGCTAAAATCATTGTTTCATCTCAACAAATAAGGTATTCCATGTTGTTGATTTTTGAGTTGCAATTGTTGTTTCATCGGGCCAAATTCAAATTAAATCACCGTGGATGCAACATTGTGAATATTATTGAGTTGAGTTTTGCATAATTGTTAGATTGATTAACTCAATAATGAAAACATAATGGATATTTTGGTGTTTGATCTAATTTCTTGCTTTCTGTGGTTTCCCATTAAACAGTAGTGTCTCAAACTTGCTTCAGTTAATCGACAGGAGGGCGTAGGTCGGTGGCCACTTAGATCATATTTACTTATTAAGCCTACAATTACATATGAAGTGATCAACAACATCAGCATAAACATTGGGGTTAAGACTTGCAAGAACACAAGATACTCTAAATATGAGTAAATTTTAGAGAAAATTTAATACTCCAATATTTTTGAAAATTTAAGACTTAAAATTCAAAAGAAAATATAGATCAAACATAAACCGACCTTTGAAAATTAAAAAATAAAAATTTAAGAGAAAATATGAGTAGATTTTAGGCCAATCATAGAAAATATTTATAATGCTTCAGTATTAATTTAAAATGCTTCAATATTCAAGAAAGTTGAAAAGAAAATATTGAAAGTTCAAGATTAGACAAACCAACTCTTATTCCAGCTTTTCTAGATAGTATTATAGCATGAGTTTGTTTTATTCAGCCTTGGATGTGTTGGGAAAAATACTGAGAGCGGGGGGGTGAATCAGTATTTAGGACTTTATCAAACTTTTTACTTTTTCACTCTCTAAAACCCATACGCTACTTTGCTGAACCAAACTAGCGTATACACGCGGATATCCTTCATAAAACTCGCGTATACACAGAGATCTAATTATGCCATTAATTCTTCACTTATATCATTCCATCATTCATTCATTAGATGTTCAATAAATAGTTAAACATGTGCAGTAAGAACAGAATAAACCAACACACATAAGCATCACACATGAACACCAGGATTTTAGGTGGAAACCCAAGTCGGGAGAAAACCACCGCTGCAGTTGCTCAGCCTTCAATATTTTATTATAGAGAAAACATCTTACAACATGTGTGCTGGCGCAGACTTGACCAGCACGCAGGCACCCACCTGCGCTCGTTTACCAGCCTCTCCTGGAAGGGAGCTACGACCCCCTGACTCGTTTACCAGCCTCTCCTGGAAGGGAGCTACGACCCCCCGATCTCGTTTACCAGCCTCACCTGGAAGGGAGCTACGACCCCCGATCTCGTTTACCAGCCTCACCTGGAAGGGAGCTACAACCCCCGATCCTGATTCTGACCTCACGCCGAAGGAGCTACGACCCCCTGATCTCGTTTGCCAGCCTCACCTGGAAGGGAGCTACGACCCCCTGACTGAAGGCTACAACCCTCAGCACCTCTATGGACCACATTTCATCAATTTTCACACTGGATCCAAAGCTTCCTTTAGGACACCACTTGCAGGCCACGTTTCATCATATTTTCAGACTAGACCCTTTCCATACTTTTAAGCACAGTCAACCATAAAACAGATACATATAACTCACTGACAGATATCAAATCAAAACGTCGAAACCGAGATCGGACATTTCTTGCCTAGGACTTTAGCAAACTGGTTTCACCATTATCTTTCCTTTCTTTGATGTCGCGTATATACGCGCTTCCATTCACATAAACCAGCGTATACTTCAGTACATATTGTAGGGAAAATTTTATTGCGCATACGCGCTTTTTCTTCAGCAAAGCCGCGTATATACGCGCTTATTCTGCGGCAAAGTAGCGTATATATCTTCAACCATTACAGAGCTGCATACTTCTTGAATCGAATATATGAGTTCAAATTTACCACTTTTTACTTGAATGAGATGTTCGCCTCATCTCGGATCTAAGCCTTCCATAAACGGTCTGTGATTTCATTACATTCGAGATCTAGATATTCCCCGCTTCATCATTTCTTCATAGGTGCATCATAGATTCCTCCTATGTCAAACCTTTACCCTGTGGAATATACTTCATAGAGAAGTATTCATTCAAGCTCTGACATCTTGCTCCCACACTCATGATTTGCACAATGAATTTCTTCTCCTTATATAGGTTTAGCCTTTTTCAATACCATGAGCCCCTTTTTCAATACCATGAGCCAAAACAATACCATGAGCCCAAAACTACATTACTTCCGATGGTATTCCTGGACGGGGTCATTTAGACGAATCATAACCAAATACAATGGGTCAATACCATGGTGGTTACCCCTGATTTTGCACTTTTTGAGCGCTTTTGCCCATACGCGACTTGGAACGTTGATTCCCGCGTGCATACGCGACTTCCCCTAGACAAATCCGCGTATGCCTAGAGACATACTCTTTTCATCATAGATCTAGCACATACTTAATTCCTTTCTTCATTGCCTTCTGTATACACTGTAGATACATCATATTTAGTTCATCAAGACATATTCTATCAAGCACAACTTCATCAAGTAAGTTGCCATCATCTTCATCAAGTGGGTTTCCTTTCAAGAGCAACACTCAGCATCATATTGCTAACAAACATCATTTACCAAGACCATCAAGTCAATAATAACTTCATCAGGTGGATTGCCATCAAGGACAACACATGTCAACACTCGCATGTCTTCATCTTCATTCAGTGGGTTGCCATCAAGGACAACACTCTACATCATATTGCCAACAATCTCCCCCTTTGGACTTGATGGCAACCACGATGGTGTTTAGTTACCACAACAGATAGGTATATTAAGAATACAATGACACCATGTCACATTCTCCATTTTTGACACCATTCAAACACCAAGTCACTCTCCCCCTTTGACATCAAGTGAAAAGGGCGGACCAAAAACAACATACTCTCCCCCTTTTCTCCTCATGTGGAAGAAGCGTTCTGCAGATCTGATATATACTGAAGTGACCAAGCTCCCCCTGAGTTCATGCTGAATCTTCAAACAAATTTTTCAATGAAGTACATGACTCTATGAACTTCCTATCACCAAAGACTCATACTTACATCAAATATCCAACCAAGTGGATTTACATATGAGACTCAAGTACCCAACCAAGTGGGTTTACACATTTCAACTCAACTACCCAACCAAGTGGGTTTACAAAATTTGACTCAGCTACCCAACCAAGTGGGTTTACAAATTTGACTCAGACCTTACATGACTAAATATTACAATTTTACATCATGGGTCTCAACATGACCTTTTCATCAAAAATACAAATATGAATTTTCATAACCAATACCAAAAAGACCTCAAGAGAGATCATATATCAGAACCACCATAATGCCAAAAATGCGTTATACTCAGCAAGACTAATGCTCCCCCTAAATCTGTGCATCAAAGCATCCTTTCCATATGACTAAGGCTCCCCCTTAGTTAGTGCATCCTGAACACTTTCACCAACAAATCATCAAGGCATATTTATCAAAACATTAGAAATAGAATTATGAGAACTGGAACACCACCAGAGACCAAACAGTATCAGAGATACCAAACAGCACTGCAGCTGTGCTGAAGAGAGCTGACTCCAAACAGAAAATTGTCAGCAATCAGTCATACGTGGTTTTCTGTGCATGAACTCACGTATATACGCCACTGTGTTTCAGGAAACCCGCGTATCCAATGCCATCTTCTAAATTTTAACCAGATCTGATCCTCTATGAGAAAAAGCCAGTGTTCAGCTTCTTTCTGAGATATTTGTATGCTTCCCTGGACTACAGAACAGTGTAGTTGTGTCTTCAAGCGTCATCCACCGGTTGTAGCATAAGCCCATTAGTATCCAAGCCTTCAGATTCTTTGCAGCATCAATACAATCTTTCCAAGAGAGATTATCATACCAGAACACTATTTTCAACTCTGTGTCAATCATCTATGTGGTCCAATATCACCATGATCTTCAAGATTTAACATGAAGTAACATATGTAGGCAAAAGATCTCAACCATAGTAACAAACTCTGCATGATCTATTCTTATTTCTGAATCAAACGACATCCAACTCATCCATGTGTGAGCACAAAAGATACTTATCAGCAACCAGGGCTCAAAATCTCATCATAATAAACCATGTACCAAGCCATCATCATTTGATCATGAGTATTACAATAACCAAAGAATGAGCAGTCATAGTGCCAACAATGCAATTATTATTCAACCTGCTGCTCCCCCTGAACCAGTGCTCCTCCTTAACTTGCGCAACCTGAATACGTTCATCAGCAAGTCATCAACAACAATCTCTGCATGATCTGTCCTTATCTCCAAACTATAAAACTTCCAATCTCAGCAATGAACACTCTTCATCAAAAAGCAAACAGGACTCATCCATAATCTTCAACATAAGACATCAAGTATCATATCATCATTATTTAGAACTGAGAAATTAGCTGATACAGAGTCAATAATACAGTTTTTAATAATCAGACCGATATTCCCCCTGAACCTCTGCTCCAGATCTTCAGATATCATATAAATTCTCTTATCATCAATGCATATGCGACTGTGTCTGCTGGAACTCGTGTGTATATGCGAATTTTGTTCATAGAACCCACGTATGAAAAGTGAAGCATAGAAATTTTTTCACATTCCTTCATCTTCCCCTGAACTTGTACTTCCTGTACCTGTCTTCTTCATATCAGATGCTCTGTCAGAAATACACATAACCAGAATAATCAAATCAACCATGAGAGACATCATACATTTGCTCCCCCTGTGACAATACATTACTAAATCTCATAATGTATCCCACATCATTCCTGCAGTCAATCAGAGAAGTAAGCTTCAGAAGCGGATGACTGCAGTAGGGTCACTATTCCCTACGTTTCTGATCGGTCCTCCATCTTTTTCCAGATTTGTTTGATCTTTCTATTTGTGTGCTGGAAGTTATCCAATTTCTGATATCTGTTCAACCTGCATTCCTTTTCTACATGTCCATACTTGTTACAAGAATAACATCTCATATGTCCAGAAAAATAAGCATAAGAATCATAATGAGTATTTCTAATCTTCCTCCTTTTACAATCAGCTGCTTTGTGTCCATATTTGTTACATGAAAAACAATATCCCTTGAAGCTACCAGAGTACCTTTCTAATAGAATCTGTTTGTTTGTGGCTGAATTGTTCTGCGTCTGCAATTTGCTGCAACATGCCCATAATTATGACATTTAAAACATTCAACGTTCTTGAATGACTTCCTTTGAGAATTCATGATTGTTGGTTGATCTTTTGTCTCTTTCAACACTTCAGGTTTTGCATTGACATCCTCTGAATTTTTAGCACTTCCTTGTGAGCTAGATTCTCCTTTAACAGTTTCATGGAAACCAAGACCAAGTTTGATAGCGGGAGACCTTTGATTACTCAGAATATTGTCCAAAATGTTAGTACTATCTTGAAACCTCAAAAGTTTAACCTTTTCTTCTAATTTACCTTTGAGAATGTTTACCTCAACCTCCAAGGCTTGACATTGCTTCATCAAGCTTTCTTCTTTCCTTCTTCCATCTTCTACTTGATCCTTTAGATTTAGAATCTCTTCTTTCAACCAATTTTCGTTTTCTTCACATGTTTGTTGCAGCTCTTCATTCTTCTTATTTGATTTTTCCAGATCTTCTTTGAGAGAGATGATTTCTGCTTCATGGCCTTCCTTTTCAAATGACAAAGGTTCTTCATTCTTCTTATTTGATGCTTCAAGATCTGTTTGTACAAAGATGATTGCAGCTTCAAGTCCTTCATTCTTCTTGCTTGATTTTTCGAGATCTGCATTTAGATCGTTGATTTCTGCTTCTAGTTCTTTAATTTGATTGGATGCATAAGTATGAAACCTTTGATACTTGTCCACCTATCCATTCAACATTTCTATTTGATCTTTCATTTGAGAGATCATCTCTTTGTAGATAGAATCTTTCTTATCAATTTCCTTTTGTTGTTCTTCAACTTTGATCTTGATAGCTTGTTCTACATCCACAACTTTTCTTTCACTTTCTACACCATTGCTTGCACAAAGAAGATTACAAGGGCCCAAATCACTATCAGATTCATCTTCTTCAATTTTCTGAGATATCTCCTTGCTTCGAGTAGCCTTCTTCTTTTTCCTCTTTGCCATGAGCACTTGTAGAGCTTCGTCAGAATCCGTTTCATCTTCTTCAATTTTTGCTATACATGATTTCTGAGGTATCTCCTTTCCTCGAGTAACCTTCTTATTTTGCTTCTTTTCCATGAGCACTTGTAGAGCTTGGTCAGAATCTTCTTCATCTTCACTGGACACTTCATCATCATCTTCATTTACATAATAACTCTTCCTCTTTTCAAAATTTTTTCCTTTACCATGTTTTTCTTTATAAGGACATTTAGCAGCATAGTGACCAACTTTTCCACACTCAAAACATTTGAAGGGAAGCTTACCTTTGAATCTTCCAGTTCCTAGTTGGAGTTTTCTCACGAAATTCGCTTCTTCTTCATCGGATATATAGTTGGATTCTTTGACAACTTCCTTTTCTTTTCCTCTTGCAGATACCTTAAAAGCAACTTCTTTGATTTGAGAAGGACCTCCTTGTCTCATTTCAAAAGCAGTCAGAATACCATGTAATTGAACAATAGTAAGAGTTTGTAGATCTTGCCTTTCTTCAATAGCTGAAACTTTAGAGTCAAATTTTGAAGTCAAGGATCTTAAGACTTTTTCCACTAGAGTAGTATCGGTTATGGTTTCACCCAAATTTCTCATCCGATTTACAATATCATCTAGACGAAGAAAGAAACTGGCAACACTTTCATCACTATGCATCTTCAAATTTTCATATTCAATTCTAAGAGTTTGGAGTTTTGCATTTTTTACCTTTGTGTCTCCTTCATAGCTTAGAATGATTTTATCCCATATTTCTTTTGCTGAATGTAGCTGCATCACTTTAGCAAATTCTGATTCAGACATGCTTCCTAACAAGACATTCACTGCTTTGGCATTGATTTCATACTTCTTCCTTTCTGCTGCATCAGTAGGAATACTTGCTAGGTATTGATAACCTTCTTCCACGATTGCCCATACATCTGCACCAAGACTTTGCAGATATGCTTTTGTTCGTACCTTCCAGAATATCAGATTGCTTCCATTGAATAGAGGTGGCTTTATAGACATCACTCCTTCTTGACTTCCCATTGCGACGAATCTCCTTCAAGCGATCAAGCTTCTGCAGAAGAACCTGCTCTGATACCAATTGTTGGGAAAAATACTGAGAGGGGGGGGTGAATCAGTATTTACTGCATATTCAAAACTTTTTACTTTTTCATTCCTTAAAACCCATACGCTACTTTGCTGAAGCCAAGTAGCGTATACACGCAGATATCCTTCATAAAACTCGCGTATACACAGAGATCTAATTATGCCATTAGTTCTTCACTTATATCATACATCATTCATTCATTAGATGTTCTATAAACAGTAAACATGTGCAGTAAGAACAGAATAAACCATCACACAAAGCATCACACATGAACACCAGGATTTTTAGGTGGAAACCCAAATCGGGAGAAAACCACCACTGCAGTTGCTCGGCCTTCAATATTTTATTATAGAGAAAACATCTTACAACATATGTGCTGGTGCAGACTCCTACCAGCACGCAGGCACCCACCTGTGCTCGTTTACCAGCCTCTCCTGGAAGGGAGCTCCAACCCCCTGACTCGTTTACCGGCCTCTCCTGGAAGGGAGCTACGACCCCCTGATCTCGTTTACCAGCCTCACCTGGAAGGGAGCTACGACCCCCTGCTCTCGTTTACCAGCCTCACCTGGAAGGGAGCTACAACCCCCTGACTGAAGGCTACAACCCTCAGCACCTCTATGGACCACGTTTCATCAATTTTCACATTGGATCCAAAGCTTCCTTTAGGACACCACTTGCAGGCCACGTTTCATCATATTTTCATACTGGACCCTTTCCATACTTTTAAGCACAGTCAACCATGAAACAGATACATATAACTCACTGACAGATATCAGTAAACCAGCAGAACAGATCAGACATTTCTTACCACAGACTTCAGCAAACCCTAGTTTGCATACGCGCTTTCCTTTCACTTATGTCGCGTATATACGCGCTTCCGTTCACATAAACCAGCGTATACCTCTGTACATATTTCATTGCGCATACGCGCTTTCTCTTCAGCGACGCCGCGTATATACGTGCTTCCTCTGTGGCGAACTAGCGTATAGATCTTAAATTATTATAGAGCAGCATACTTCTTCAGATCAGATATTCAGTTCAGATTTACCCTTTTACTTCAGACAGATGTTCGCCTCATCTCAGATCGAAGCCTTCCATAAACAGATCTAGCAAATACAAATACATTCCAGATCTAGATATTCCGCTTCATCATTTCTTAATAGGTGCATCATAGATTCAGATCTATTATCAAACCTTTACCCTTGCCATACAGATATACTTCATAGAGAAGTATTCATTCAAGCTCTGACATCTTGCTCCCACACTCATGATTTTCACAATGAATTTCTTCTCCTTATAGGTTTAGCCTTTTTCAATACCATGAGCCCCTTTTTCAATACCATGAGCCAAAAAAATACCATGAGCCCAAAACTACATTACTTCCGATGGTATTCCTGGACAGGGTCATTTAGACGAATCATAACCCAATACAATGGGTCAATACCATGGTGGTTACCCCTGGTTTTGCACTTTTTGAGCGCTTTTGCCCATACGCGACTTGGAACGTTGATTCCCGCGTGCATACGCGACTTCCCCTAGACAAATCCGCGTATGCCTAGAGACATACTCTTTTCATCATAGATCTAGCACATACTGAATTCCTTTCTTCATTGCCTTCTGTATACACTGTAGATACATCATATTTAGTTCATCAAGACATATTCTATGAAGCACGACTTCATCAAGTAAGTTGCCATCATCTTCATCAAGTGGGTTGCCTTTCAAGAGCAACACTCAGCATCATATTGCTAACAAACATCATTTACCAAGACCATCAAGTCAATAATAACTTCATCAGGTGGATTTCCATCAAGGACAACACATGTCAACACTCGCATGTCTTCATCTTCATTCAGTGGGTTGCCATCATGGACAACACTCTACATCATATTGCCAACAGGATGTTGATTCAACTTGATAAATGGGTTATGGAACCAGAACTAATTTGACCTCTGCTACCTTAAGCCGCTAGTGCTTCCCCTTGAAAAAATGGAATTTTTGGTAATGTTGCTGAATTTGTTACTCTATATGCACCCACACTAGAAAGGGCATACCAACCACACCAAAAAACCAACAGAAATGACAAAAATTGTCATGTGGTGGCTACTATGGTTAATTAATTGGGGCTACCTCTATCACGAAGAACATAAAGAAAATGAGTGCACTTGAAGATCAAGTACCATAGACCTTATTGATCTGAGACCAAAAGTGATGAAAGGACAAAAGAAATGGAGCTTGTGTTGTTTTAGTAGTTGTAGGAAGTTTGACAGATGGCTAACATGCCAACAACAGGTTGAATCTTGATAAATGGCTAACAAAACTGCTTATACAACACTATTTAGGTAGCCTAAAATTAAAACTTAGCATAAGATAATAATACTTAGAAATTTTCCAGACTTCGACCCCTCTACAATTGTCATCACCAAACTTTCCATCTGGGTCAGGCTCCCAAACCTTCCAGCACATCTGTGGCATTTATCTATTTTCTTAGCCATTGGAGACATCTTAGGCCGCTATCTCGCTACAGATACCTTAATAAGGGAGAAATGAATCTACACCTACGACAGATTATGTGCAGAAATAGATATCAGCAAAGGATTGCCGATCATATCAACCTCAATATTGGGGACTTCCATTGGACCCATACCTTGGATTACGAAAATATAGCCTTCCGTTGCCGCCATTGTCATCAAACGGGGCACCTCCAAAATGCATGCACCCAGTTCCTCGGCAAAAAGAAGAATCTGAATCGCAAACCCACATCCAAGAGCTGGAATTCCTGTGTTCCTCCCCCCATGGATGATACAGACTCCTCCAGCTCGGATCAAGAGGAAATTGAAGTAGATGGGGAGAATGTTGAGGTTCCGATGGATGCTCCCCCAGCCAGTGATGCGGATCCCTCTGCCCCTCCGATCTCTCAGAAACGCTCCCACGTGTCTTCTTCCTTGGACTCGGATAAGGATATTCCGCCCCTAGTGCCGGATAGTTTACAATTGGTCATGGCCCAGCCAAGCTCCACTGGCTGGGTCAAAGTAAGCAAGAAAAAAGGGAAAAAATGTCGTTTGGCAATATCCACCCACACTGAGTAGATAACTCTATCCAGCTCGCATTTTTCTGCTTTCCTTGTTATCTCTACTCATTCTGTAGTTGTCATTCAGGAGCAAGGTAGATAGTCTATCACCTACGGCTCCCATGCTTCTCAGCTTTGCTTGCTTGCAAGCCTAATTGTACTATATGTTTTTCTCTTAATAGAATTAGTCTTATTCACAAAAAAAAATACTTAGAAATTGGACTCAAAATTAAAACTTAGGATAATGTCATAAAGTTATCAAACTTAATGTTGTAAATTTATCACCAATGATAGATAGAACTTAGGATAATGATATAAAGTTAATACACTGCTCACATTAATTAAAACCAAGCTGCAATAAGAGGTTCATTTGCTTGTCTAATTAAATAGCAAGAAAAATTTATTTAAATTTTACAATCCTTCCTGCATTGCTCAATATCGTGGAAAATTGTGGCTAAACAAGGACTACATGCAGCCTGGAGTCCCTGCTGGTAGATAGTTTTGTTATATTAGATAGTTTTCCTTTCATGCTTATACCATGTCAACCTTCAACTGCCCAACCCACCAAAATAAGGGAAATTATCTTCCAACTTTATCACTTCATTGTCCTTTTGGTTTGGTGTTCGGCTTTTGACTGGTACATGTTCTACTCTTAAATTTTTTCATTCCAATGAATATTTGAAAGAGAAAATGATCTTGTTTCTTACCCAAAATAAGGACCCTAAATTTTAATGTACTGCAATGGTTTTAAAGAAGTGAGCAAACCCTTATTTCCCTATTCGAATGGTATTGTATCAATCACTGCAACAAAGGTCTTCATTCCCCAGGTAGTGCTAGCAATGGTATCTTCTTGTCATTAAGTCCCCACAGGATATTGGAAAGGAGTTATTGGATCCAGCTACACGTCAACAATAGATATTCATCCACAAAAACCTTGATTATTAAAGAGAAAATGGGCGCGGTTCAAACAATTGTGTTCCATAGATCAAACTTTTTCCAACCAAGAACCCCCTTCTTAATTTGTAAGAAAAAATTTCTTATTATTGGGAAGGCTCTCAATCAACTTATTTACTATATGTAATAAAAACTCTCTCTCTGATCTTTGTCCCTCCTAAGTCACCTCTAAGCGTCCTACCTTCATTAATCGTCATTCTTCCATATAAGCCCAACCCAACCTCCTATTTGTAGATTCTCAAGCTTCAACATCCCAACGAAGATTCCAAAGCTTCAACAACCCAACGAAGATATGGAGAGAGTCAAACAAAAAGGCAGATTCCCAAGCAAGAGTAGCCCAGCTAAGATATGGCAAATGCAAATGCCCAAGCTAGCTCTAAGAAAAATTAGCTCGTGTCTGTTGACAACTCCATAAGCATAAGCAAAACGAGCTAGTTGCAGGTACTAGTCTCTGCCGACAACTTCTTTGTGTACTTGTTGCTCTAATAGAATGTCTAATTGCATGTCAATTATATGGTATATTGCATGGATTTAACAACTCCATTGTGCACGTGTTTCTCTAATAGAAAGTCTAATTGCATGTCAAACTGATAGTATATTGCATGCATTTTTTAACTTTAATACTTGAGCACTATTTTTTTAGTGCATTTTCCAATAGTAGCTCAAATTAATCAATTTTCTTTGATTAAAAACATTAATTTAAATATAAAAAACTATGTATCTACAAATACAAATATTTTCAAATTTTACAAATGTTTACAGTACTCGCCAAACTCCTATCTGCGGATCTAGTTCTTTTACTTTGTGTCACTCCTTGTTGATGTGCTCTAGATATTTACAACATCATCTCAAGAATAGATGCCCTTTAGAATGAAAATATAGATTTAATTAGATGTTCTTTCCATTTCTATTATACAGACAGTTATAGACTAGATACATCATTTTTATCAGACCATCTCTTGTTGTAAATTGTACAAGTATAGACAATTATAAACTAGGTACATCATTTTTATCAGACCATCTCTCGTTGTAAAAATCTTCGCTAATTTATTTCTTTCATTCATTCTTCTTGTATTTCTGATTTCTAAATCAATAATTAGTAAATGAGGCGACCGATTAAACTTATGGATGTGACTGATGAGTCTCCAATCTGTGGAAATTATAATTACAAAATAGGAAAGAGAACATGATGGGTCCCCAATCTACAACAACTTTAGTTTCAAAATAGGAAAGAGAACATCCAACCTGTCCAATAGATCAGGCTAAAGGTTGATTCTACTCCAGATGATTATTTATGATTATAGCTTCTCTTGACATAAAAGTTGGGTAATAGATTGCTTGTAGTAAGTGCATATTTTCTAATCATAATATATTTCTAAAATGTGTCAAAAAAATGAATCCTAATCCAATCAACTAAAATTGTTAACCCAATCGATTGCAAATTTGAAATTCTAAACCATACAGAACTCGGAAAAAAAATTCTAAACAGAAGTCAAGTGCAGAAATCCAAATCCAAATCCAATAGCATTAGAGGTCGGACCAGCTTCCCTTAGCTAGTTCCAGTTTCGAGATAAGAAAGACCTTCTAATATGAAAAGCTAATGCGCTAAGCCCAAAACCATCAGGTCTTTCATCTGTATCGCATATTCAAGCACAAGACTAACCCTTGTTACACAAACATTAGGAGAAAATAGAAATTACATTTTGAGATAAACTGTATCACTGCTATGTACAAAATACCAAAAATATGGCACTACAGTAAGGACAGAAGAGCATACAGAACATGCATTTTGGGTTTGGCAATTTGCAGGGCATAACTGGCCAATTTTGTGGTTTTGGGTGCAATTAAGCGGCTCTTCCAACCAGCTCCAAAGAAGTGCTTGCACCCTGGAAAAACTCATGCTCCCATAGCAAGCTCTTGCACCTGCATAAGTTGGAAGTCACAGGAAACAAATGTCATCTCCAAAAACTTGCGGGTTCTCTCCCAGAAATGTAAGTTTAGGTTATGTTTCTGAAAAATAAAAATTCTAAATTGAACTGAAGCACAGAACTCTAAAAGAAATTTTAAACGCCACAGCACTAAATAACAAAACTGTGGCACTGCACTCCAGTAAGGAAAGCAGAGCATACATTTTGGGTTTGGCAATTTGCACAAACTTGGCAGTTTTCTGGTTTTGGGTGCAATTAAGCGGCTCTTCCAACCAACTCCAAAAAATTTCTTGCATCTTGTACAAACTCATGCTCTAGCAAGCTCTTGTATAAACTAGTGCTACGAGAGCAAGCTCTTGCACATGCATAAGTTGGAAGCCACAAAAAACCAAATATCATCTCTAACAAAGCACAATCTCTCCCATAAATGTAATCTTCAATCCTATTTCTGAAAAATTGAAATTCTAAATCAGATTCAAGTACAGACCTCTAAAAGAATATTTATATGCCACAACATTAGCACAATTTTCTCTTCAATTTGTTCCACAAATTTGAGCGCTCCAATCCTGCTGTAAAACATCGGTGAATCACTGCTATGTGTAAAAATAACAAGAGAAAATAAGCATTACATTTATTGATAAGTTGTATAACAAAATGAGCACTCCCTTTCCATTAAAGAAAACACAACTTACATCAAATATTTGGGGTTTCGAAATTTGCAGGGGAGCACTGCACTTGCAGTAAGGAAAATACACCATACATTAAAGATTTGGGGTTTTCAATGCACTCTATATTAAATGTAGTTGCAGTAAGGAAAGCACAGCATACATCAAAGTATTGGGGTTTGGTAATTTGCAGGTAAAAACTGGGCCATTTTGTGGCTTTTGGCGCTTAAGCGACTCTTCCAACCAACTCTAAAATAGCCATTGCATCCTGTACAAACTCGTCCTCCCACACCAAGATGATGTTACCAAGTTGTGCTTCGAGCCTTCAACAGCAAGCTATGCATATGAAGTTGAAAACCACATAAACACAGATGTCATCTAATCACAAATTGCACACTCTCCAAAAATTTTCATATTGAGTTCTATTTTGAAACCAACGCCAGGAATGTGCGTAAAAACCAAATATGCGAAAAGTTTTTAGACTTTGGTTTAAAAAACCATTGGTTAAAATTTTTTGCCCATCTTTGAAACTTTCGTTATTCTTAAAATAGCATGTGAAACCTTCACTATTCTTGAAATAGCATGCAGATTAAGTGACCTGTCCCAATAAGAGGTCAAATTTGAAATTTCGCTTAAAATTGAAGTGAACAAACAATTCTTATTGAAACTTTGGTTTAAAACGATGAAAACAATTAAGTTAAAGCATGATTAATAGCTAGTCAGCGATCAATCGATCGCTATAGTCCAGGTAGGGACTAATAATACTTAGAAGTTAGACTCAAAATAAAACTTAGAGTAATGTCCTAAAGTTATCACCAATAATAGATAAAACTCAAGATAATGATATAAAGTTAATACACTGCTCACAGTAATTAAAACCAAGCTACAATAAGAGGTTCATTTTCTTATCCAATTAAACAGAAAGAAAACTTTAGTTAAATTTTACAATCCTCCCTGCATTGCTCAATATCGTGGAAAACTTTGGCTAAATAAATAACATAAAAAAGTCAACCCGATTAATATGCCTTTAATCGCATAGGGATCGCTATATACCTACCTAGACAGGAATAATAAGACACACAAGAAAAATCAACAAATTAAAATGGTGAAAATGCTCAAGTCAACCCAATTAATATGCCTTCAATCGCATAGCAATCGCTATATACCTACCTGGGCAGGAATAATAAGAAACAAGAAAAGTCAACAAAGTAAAATGGTGAAAAAGATTGTTTACCTGCATACGCTGGTAAAATGTTGAAATGCTACAACTGTCCTGAAACAATAGCGACAGGAGATCGATTCCACCTGAAGAATTCTCACCACAGAAAAATCCATTCCATTTGTTTATGCCCCGATAGAAGTCTAACTTTCCCTTGGATTTGAATATTTATGCAAAATAAAATGAAGTGGACAACGTTACCAGCAATATATATTTTCTACTGAATTGTAGCTGTACCATTATTTTATTTAGGAAAACTTTTCTCTCGTTGTACATTTATTTATTTTATTTAGAAATGCTTTTCCACGAGATTTCTATCCATTAAATCATCCTGGTAAAGATAGGAAGACAATTTAAACTACCAAAGGGTTTAGTGTTTAAAATGAAACTAGTCACAGTTTGCTTTTCAAAAGGAATACAAGTTAAAGACAATCGTCATACCAATGAAGAGAGTTCATAAGGACTTTTACTTTATATATACGTAATCTATGAGAGCATACAATTACTAATTCTTCTTTGAATTGGTTAGACGTCAATCTATTGGTTTAGTTTGTTTATTATAAAATTAGTATAAAAGAAATTATTTATATATGGAAGAAAATACAAATTAATTTTTTTTAAAAGGTTGTGTTAATTATATAAATGAGTAATAATTGTTTTAAATTTAAATAGATTAACAATATGATGACAAATGAAGTTAACTTCATATAATGAGTAAGCCGTGTGAAGGGATCTTTGGTTTAAATAAGTATAAAATATCTAGAATTTTGATTTATATATATTAACTTGTGAAATGGAAAACATTGCAAATTAAAATGATAACTAAAAATATTAAATCAAGAATCTAACATTTATAGTTATTGAAAGATATTGCTTTATTGATTTCATCTACATACGTTAGTATATTGACTTGTGTATTTCTATATGGACTCATTATTAGTTACAACTCGCTGTGTCAATAGGTTGATGTATTTAACGAAATAAATTGTAAATAAGTTTATGATAATAAATAATACACATTTCTCAACTTGCTTGCTCAAAAGGAAGTGGTTTAGGCATCTAAGATATGTCAACTTGGTATATCTATTCACCCAAAAAGAAACAGGTTAAAAATCATAAACAAGTTACATAGTAAAGTATAGGAACTTCTCAACTTGGCAACATACGTGCTCAAAAAGAGGTCGTTCAAGCTTTTGAGATATGTCGACTTGTTATATCTACTCACTCGAGAAGAAATAGGTTAGTGAAATGTATGTAAGGTGATATGAATATAAATTCATACATTTTACTTATGAGTTTGCTAACGTGGAGTGTCTTCTATTTACTACTAATATTGTCTCCAATGTCTTCTATTTATTACTAATAGTTTTGCAAGAACCAGTTATATATTTCTCATCATTAATATAAATGAACATATTAATATTAATATCAATATTGATATTGATATTAATATCAATATTGGTATTGATATTAATATCAATATGGGTATTAATCTTTTTGGTTTATTATTCCCTAATATTGCCTCATGGTCCTATCTTACATAGTGACAACCATGGTCAACAATCATCCAACGTCATATTGTAACAAAGATTATGTTAATATGAAAATCAACACAAAAAACCACGATCCTATGTCTCATTGTGACAAATATTGTCTTGATATGAAAATCAATCATGGTCAAACATTCTCAACCATGGTCCAACATCACATTGTGATAAAGATTATCTCAATATCAAAATAAATCACAGTAAACGAAGGTAAACCATGTTTATTTTAGGGTTTCTATATCTTGGGTTTATAATATTAATCCCTTCGGTTTAATATTAATCCCTTGGGTTTATAATCCCTTGTATTTTAGTATTAATCCCTTGAGTTTATTATTCCCAAAAATTATCTCATGGTCCTACACCACATTGTGAAAACCATGGTAATGCATTCTTAACCATCATCCATTGTCACATTTTGACAAAGATTGTGTCAATATGAAAATATGCCATGGTTAGCCATGGTCAACCACGGTCCAATGTCTCATTGTGATAAATATAGTCTTCAAATAAAATAAAAATCATGTCCAACCATGCTCAACCATGGTCCAATGTTGCATTGTGATAAAGATTATCTCAATATGAAAATCAACCATGTTAAACAATGGTAAACCATGTTTATTTATGGTTTATAATATTTATGTTAGGGTTTATACAACTTGGGTTTATAATCCCTTAGGCTTTTAATATTAATCCCTTAGGTTTATTATTCCCTAATATTGTCTCATGGTCCTACACCACATTGTGACAACCATGGTCAACCATCATCCAACATTGCATTGTGACAAATATTGTGTGAATATGAAAATCAACCATGGTCAACCATGGCCCTATTTCTCATTGTGACAAAGATTGTCTTGATATGAAAAACAATCATGGTCAACCATGCTCAACCACGGTCTACCTTTCCATTGTGATAAATATTGTCTCAATATGAAAACCAAAAATAGTAAACGATGGTCAACCATGTTCATTTTATGGCTTATATTGTTTATGTTAGTGTATTTATAGCTTGGGTTTATAATATTAATCCGTTTGGTTTAATAGTATTCCCTTGGGCTTATAATCCATTCGGTTTTTAGTATTAATCCCTTGGGTTTATTACTCTGTAGAATTTTCTCATGGCTATACGCCACATTGCGACAACCATTTTCAACCATGGTCAACCATCATCCAACATCACATTGTGACAAAGATTGTGTCAATATGAAAATCTACCATAGTTCATCATGGTCAACCATGGTCCAATGCCTTATTGTGACAAATATTGTCTTGATATGAAAATCAATCATGGCCAACCATGCTCAACCATGGTCCAATGTCGCATTGTGATAAAGATTGTCTCAATATGAAAAAAAACCATGGTAAATGATGTTCAAACATGTTTATTTAGGTCTTATAATATTTATGTTAGGGTTTATATGATTAATCCTTTGGGTTTAATATTATTCCATTGGGTTTATAATCCCTTGTGTTTTTAGAATTAATCCTTTGGGTTTATTATTCCCTAAGATTGTCTCATTGTCCTACGCCACATTGTGACAACCAAGGTAAACCATGGTCAACCATCATCCAACATCACATTGTGACAAATATTGTGTCAATATGAAAATCAACCATGGTTAATTATGGTTAAACATTTTCCATTGTCTCATTGTGACAAATATTGTCTTTATATGAAAATAAATCATTGTCAATTAGGCTCAACCATGGTCGAACATCGCATTGTGATAAATATTGTCTCCACATGAAAATAAACCATGGTAAATGATGGTCAACCATGTTTATTTAGGGTTTCTAATATTTATGTTAGGTTTTATATAGCTTGGGTTTATAATTTATATCCATTGGGTTTAATATTATTCCTTATGGTTTACAATCCCTTATGTTTTTAGTATTAATCCCTTGAGTTTTCTATTCCCGAATATTGTCTCATGGTCCTACGTTGCATTGGGACAACCATGGTCAACCATCATCCAACGTCACATTCTAACAAAGATTGTGTCAATATTAAAATCAATCATGGTTAACCATGGTCAACCATGGTCCTATTGTCTCATTGTAACAAAGATTGTCTTGATATGAAAACCAATCATGGTCGACCATTCTCAACCATGGTCCAATCTTGCATTATGATAAAGAGTGTCTCAATATGAAAGTTAACCACGGTAAGTGATGGTCAGCCATGTTTATTTTAGCATTGATAATATTTATGTTAGGGTTTATATAGCTTGGGTTTATAATATTAATCCATTGGGTTTAATATTATTCCCTTGGTATTAATCCCTTGGGTTTATTATTCCCTAAGATTGTCTCATGGTCCTATGCTACATTGTGACAACCATGGTCAACGATAGTAAACCATCATCCAAAATTGCATTGTTATAAATATTGTGTTAATATGAAAATCAATCATGGTTAACCATGGTTAACCATGGTCCAATGTCTCATTGTGACAAAGATTGTCTTGATATGAAAATCAATCATGGTCAACCATGCTCAACCTGGTCCGACGTCGCATTATGATAAAGATTGTCTCCATATGAAAATCACCATGGAAAATGATGGTAAACCATGTTTTAGGGTTTATAATATTTATGTTAGGGTTTATATAGCTTGTGTTTAAAATATTAATTTGTTATTTTAATATTATTCCCTTAGGTTTATAAAGACTTTGGTTTTTAGTTTTAGTCCCTTTGGTTTATTATTTCCTTGGATTTATAATATCCATACCTTTGTTTTATTAATCTAAGTGTTCATATTCCTACGTTATAATATTATTCATAGGCTTTATAATATTAATCTCAAGGTTTAATATAAATCCCTTAGGTTTATAATCATGGTCAACTATCCTCCAACGTCACATTGTGACAAATATTTGCTCAATATGAAAATCAACCATGGTTAATTGTGGTCCAACATCGCAATGTCAGAAATATTGTCTCAATATGAAAATATTTTTTGGTCAAATTTCCCATTGTGACAAATATTATGCCAATATCAAAATCAATCTTGTTTATTCTAGGTTTTATAATATTTATCTTTGAGCTTATATTATTCCCTTGGGTTTTTAGTATTTATTACTTGGGCTTATTAGTCCCTTACATTTACTAATCTAAGGGTTCATATTCTTACGGTAAAATATTATTCATAGAGTTGATAATATTAATCATAGTAATATAAATCTCTTGCATCTCTAATCACGGTTTCTAATATCTATGTTAGGGCTTATATACCTTGGGTTATACTATTAATCCCTTTGGTTTAATATTATTCCCTTAGGTTTATAATCCCTTGGTTTTTTAGTACTAATCTCTTCGATTTATTATTCCTTTTAGTTTATAATATCAATCCATTGGGTTTATTGATCTAAGTGTTCATATTCCTAAGGTACAATATTATTCATGGTGTTTATAATATTAATACTAGGGTTTAATATAAATCCATTGGGTTTATAATCATGGTCAACCATGATCAACCATGGTCCAACATCACATTTTGATAAAGATTGTGTCAATATGAAAAAAAACCATGGTCAACTATTGTCAACCATGGTCAACTACTGTCAATCATCATCAACCATAGTCCAGTATCACATTGTGACAAATATTGTATCAATATGAAAATCAAACATGGTAAAACATGGTCCAATGTCGCATTGTGACAAATATTGTCTCGATATGAAAATCAAACATGGTCAACCATGGTCAGTCATGGTTCAACACCGCATTATGAAAAAGATTGTCTTAATAGGGAAATCAAACATGGTCAACCATGGTCCAATGTCACATTTTGACAAAGATTATCTCAATATGAAAATTAACCATGGTCAAGCATGGTCAAGCATGGTCCAACATTGCATTGTGACAAACATTATCTCGATATGAAAATCAAACATGCTCAACTATGGTTAGACATGGTCCATCGTCACATTGTGACAAGGATTATCCTAATATGAAAATGAACCATGGTCAACCATATTTATTTTAGGTTTTAAAATATTTATCTTAAGATTTGTATACCTTGGGTTTATAATATTTAATCCCTTTGAGTTTGATATTGTTCCCTTGTGTTTATAATACCTGGAAGTTTTAGAATTTATCTCTTAGGTTTCTAATTATTATTAAAAATAATAATATTAGTTAATTAATGTTAATTAGTATTAACAATTATTATTTTTAAATGTTTCATTAATAAAAATTCATTAACAATTTTAATTGAAATTAAATAACTTTTTTAATTAATTAATTATTTATATTAATTAATTAATTGAAAATTTTTAAAAGTGAATGAATGAGTTATTAATAAATAATATTAATTTATTATTACTCATTATTAATGATATTAAATTTTACTATTATTAATATTAATATTTATTAGTGGTAAATTTTATTAATATTAATATTAATATTAATACTAATATTGATTATTCATAAATTTTATTAGTATTAATTAATATATTAATATTAATATTAATATTGATCAATTTATTGTAATAAAATTAACTTGATTATAATAAAAAATTATTACAAATAATTAATATGAAGTAATTAATAATAATAATATTTTATTATAAAAAATATTTATTATTATTTTCTTTCAAAGAAAAAATCAGCAACTTTCTATTAATGAAAATGAAAATTTACATTTTGTAGATGCAATTAAGAATTTAGAATGCCCACAGGACCCATGTGCTCATGCACACAACACACAATGTAGAGAGGCTACCAGAATATTAAAAAAATAAAAATAAAATTATAGAGTACCAGTGGGGTTGGACTTTTCTTGCTTGCCTTTTTTCTTTTAGACAATCTGCAAGTCCCCGAATGCGAGGAAGAAGAAACCAAGGCTAGCTCATTATTCCTTGTGGAATTTTCTTTATCCGAATCTGAGGTTTCAAACACATGCGATCTTTATTTGTACATGTTCCTGTTATTATTCGAGTTTCAGTTGGCATGGGATCAACAATGGTGAGAGGGTTATCCATCTGTTGGATGACATCCTCTTTCCCTTCCTCTCTCTCTTGTGCTCCTTTATGTTCCTTTGTTCCTTGGGTTTCATGTTTTTCTTCCATTTCTTCTTCATCTTCTGATAAGGGACTATGAGGGAACTACCAACCTTTTGGCTTTTGAATTTTATTTTTTGTACCTTTCTTTGCAAATTTTCATGTGCTTTGAAGATGCCCTATTCATTAACATATCCTGCATTGGAAAGTTGTGTTTTCAAAATCTAGCGGTTGTACCCACTTGAAACCTTTGTCTATCATGTTGATGATGTTGGGAAGGCCTTTACTTAGATCCATTTCCACACAAATGCGAGCAAAGGTAAAAATGACTTTTTCGATTCTTTCGATGTCCATCTTAACGAATCTTCCCAAACAGTTTCCTATTCCTTCAAGGACTTGATGGTGCCAGAAAGGAAGTGGAAGGTTGTGTAGTGTTACCCATACCACATTTTTTATACTACCATTGTATTTGCATCAAAACTGGAAAACCACGGGGTTATAAATAGACCTACCCTTCCCCAAAACCATGGACCATCGAATATGATAGAGTTGAGATCATTTTGTGAATAAAATTGAACCACAGAAAAACCTTTTTCGCATAAATATATATCGCATGTAGTGGTCGAGTTTGTTTTAATCCACTCAATTAACTCATCAAATTTTGTCCAGATACCATTAAAACGACCAATAATTGCTTTTGATTGGAGGGTTTTGAATATATTTCTTACTTCTGGTAATTCGATGGTTATCTCTGGTGCTTTTTCCAGCTTATCCACCATATAGGAGCGTGGGAGATTTTGGATTTGTTTGTCCTCTAAGACCGCTTTCCCATTTAAGATGTCTTTGAAAGAAGTCTAGCCTTTTCCTAGGGACGATGCTTTAGCTGGTAAAGGTGTTCCAGGTACCCCTCTGTGAAATATGGATATCTGGATGATCATGGAGTTCCTTTCAGTCCCGTATTTTGTCAGCTATATCTCATCATCCACTATTTTGTTAGAAAAAAGCAGAACTTGGGCTGATACAAGGATGCCTGTAACTGTATGGCATTTCTACTTCAAAATTTTCACCGATTCTAAACTCTGTACCCATATTAGTTTTGTGAACCCTAATACAAATTTTAAAAAAAATCTGAAAAGACTCCTCTAACTCTGTGTTCTCATGATCTGCTTTCATGATTTTTTTGGTTCCCTCTCCATCTTCAATCAAATTTTCCTTATGAAAACAACAGATTGGTTGACGGATACCTAGATTTGGAATAAAACACAGTAGATATAAGCTAACAAAAATAGATCTAGGGTTGATGAGAATTTGATCCTGATTTCCAGAAGCCGATCCGGGCCATGTGAAAGGTTTGCTGAGTAAACGAAGCCCTTTTGCCATTGAAGCCCCAAGGAAAACGTTAGTTGCTTCCTGAGATCTAGTGCCAAATACCTTGCATTTTTTGACCCTATTGTGTACTTCTTCGGCGGTTAAAAGCGGATCCTGGATCTGCGGATCTGTCTATCGAGAGGCTTGGCCATCATTACCAAGATCTGCAAAACCCTTTCCCCCCCTTGAACGTGGGTCTCTAATCGTCGTCACCATATCTGTATAATGGAGTGAATCAAGTGTCACAAAACTCTAGTTGTGTACAAAACCCATGATAGAATGCAGTAAGAGGGATGCGAGGGTCCCCAGGTGTGGATTCCAGTTCATCCAGGCGTTATGAGCCGTGTTGTATCAGCGGGCCGGCCAACCTATACAAAGTTTTGGTGTTGAAATCCCCCCATCCAGGGTATCTCCACCTAGTTCTTGCGAGCCTCGATGTGGTGGCTGCTGTGTTATTAGCAAGCCCAGCATTGTGAACCCTTGCGTCTCTACCTTGCATCGTGCACCCAAATAATATAGATATGAATTTATTATTATTATTATTATTAATTAGTTAATTATTATTATTTTATTATTATTATTTATTATTTATTATATATTAATTTTAATATTATTGATATAATTCTATAGATATCAATTACATTTATTAATAAAATTGTGCTAGTTATAATTTAGTTACAACTATTTAATTAATTTAAATAGTTGCAATAATATAATTATAACAATAATATAAGAATAAAAATAATTATAACATAACTAACAATAATAAATTAACAATAATATAACTAAAAATAATAACCAAAGCAGCGTTCATGAAAATAATAATATAGATATTAATAATTTTTATAATAATAATACTAATAACATTATTAATATTAGTAATAATAATAGGAATCTGTCTTCTATGAAAAATGTCATTAACCTTTCCTCTTTGGATTTTGATTCCTTTTTTTTCCATCTTCTTAATAAAGGGTTGAATTTTGCCTTGGCCCCTAGGAAGATTCTCATTAATGACATTATCTGCAACATAGAGTATGGAATCAAGGATCTTCCTGATAATATTAAAGAAACTATTAGGCAAGATTGCTCCATTTTTATTAGGAAGGCAAAGCCTCTGAGAAGTAATTTGAGTAAGCTTGAGTTTCTTGCCCTTAAATCCCTTAGAGGAAACCCTGACATTGTCATCCTTAAGGCTGATAATGGTGGTGAAATTGTCATTATGGATAAATCTGACTATGTCAGCTAGATGGTTGACCATATTTCCAATATTGGTAGTTATGTTAAGCTTAGAAAGAAACCCCTTAAATCTATTTCTAAGGGGGTTTCCCTCGCCATTAAGCCTAATCCCTCTCTTAATCCTCTCTCGAGGAAGCTTATTGAGAGTAATCCCCTCACCCCTAGGATTTATGGCCTTCCTAAGATTCATAATCTCGGGGCCCCTTTAAGACCTATTTTTAATACAATAGGTGGACCCTCTTATCAGCTGGCTAAATTCTTAGCCCGTAAGCTTAAACTGCTCATGGCTCTCACTAATTCTTATGTTAAGGACTCTGCTTCTTTTATCAAAGAGTGGAAAGACATTAGGCTTGATCCTGGGGATTTATTAGTCATCTTCGATGTTGTCTTCTTATTTACAAAAATCCCCATCCCTAAATCCATTGATTTCATTAGGAGGATCTTAGACCAAGACACTTCTAAATTGGTTGGCCTTTGCCTCACCTCAAATTTTTTCAGTTTCCAAGGTGAGTTCTATGAGTAAACTTGCGGTGTTGCTATGGGTTCCCCTCTTTCCCCTATAGTGGCTAACTTATTTATGGAGGATTTTGAAATGCAGGCCTTGGCTTCACCTCAATTTCGCCTGAAGAAATGGAATAGGTTCATGGATGATACCTGTGTCATATGACCCGATGGTCGCGAGAAGTTAGATTTGTTTCTTAATCACCTGAATTCCCAGTCTGATTACATCAAATTCATGATGGAGGTGGATGGCTGCCTTCCCTTATTAGATATTCTTCTCTCTATAAGGGGTGATGGTTCCATCTCTCATGAGGTTTTTTGCAATAAAACTCATACTCAACAGTATCTTCATGTTGATTCTCATCATTTTCCAGCTCAGAAATTTGGTGTTCTATGTACTCTAGCTACCCGTGCACTTAGAATATCTGATAATAGCCAATCAGAATCGGAGAAGTCCCATCCTCTTGACGTGTTTGAGAAGAATGGGCATAGTACATCTCAAGGTCTTAAGACCTTTAAAAAATCCTTTAAAGGCTTAAGAGACAAGTCTACTCGGATGGATCCTATCTTCAAGGTTAATCTTTCATTTATCCAAGGGACCTCGAACAGAATTGCCCATGTCCTTAGGAGAAATAATGTGTCCTCTTCATTCAAACCTCTCTATACTATCAATAATTCTCTCGGATCTGTCAAGGATCCTATAGACCCAAAGGACTTGAAAGGGGTTTATATGGTTCCCTGTTCCTGTGGCACTCCATATATTGGAGAAATTGGTAGATCTATTAGACAGAGAATCTTTGAGCATGTTGCGGACATTAGGCACAATCAATCCCGCACTTTTGCTCTTGCGGAACATGCTGAAAAGTGTGTCACCATGTATGCATTGAAAACTCCAAATTCATTGCTAAGGTGGATCATTTCCGTCATAGGAAGCCGAGGGAGGTTATTGAAAATGAGAGTCATTCTAAAAATCTCAACAGAGATGATTGGTGGAAATTAAGTAAGAGTTGGACTCCTGCCCTCTCTAGGTGATTTGTCCCCCTTGTGTTGGATTCCTTTCACCTTTTATCTTTATTTCTTTCTTGTCTCTCTAGTTTTATTCTTGTCCCTTTGATTTTAAAATTTTCCTCTCTTATCTTTTCCCTTTAGTTCTCTTTTCTTTCGTTAATGTTTTTATTTAATTATCCTCTTAAATTTTTATTATAATATATATACTCTTTCTTCACTTATTATATTAAATGATTTTTAATCATTTTATTAAATTATTCTAGATTATTTTTTAGTCTTTTATTAATATTTCCTAAGATCGCAAAAAGTTTAAGGTTATGCACTCTATTATTATTTACCCCTCCTCCCTTATTATATTAACTATAATTCAATCATTTTTATTAACTATAAAATTTTAAATTATTCTTTAACAATATTTATTAATAACTTAAAAACTTTTAATATTATAATTTATTAACTAACCAAGTCAAATAACTGGTGGTAGTTCAGCTAGTTTTATCAGCTATCACCATGCAATTACGCATTCTTACTATTTATTCAATGAGATCAATTTCCTTCTTCACCTTGACCACACTAGACCAAATCCTAATGATATGATTAATTGGAAAGACAATTATCTACATTATCAACAGAAAAATCTTAGATCTAACATTAAATAAAAATTTTGAAAAATCAAAATAATGATAGCAAATTATAGATTCTAAACTCAATAATTAACCTACATAGAAATAATAACTTTACAATGCACAAATAATTTGGTAAATATCTGATATACTACTGGGCAAAACATAATGGTAAATATCTGATATACAACTGGGCAAAACATAAGATATATCCAAAGAGCAACAAGCGTGTTCAGTCTGCCTGCTTAGTTTCACCTTTTGCAGGTAACCGCATAGGTTTTCCAAACTTTTAGAACGTAAAACGTAAATCTAGTTCTCCACGAGAATAGCTATCTCAAATTAGGAATTCTTCCCCAGCCTTTATAATATACAGTAGTACTACAAGATTAATGATCCTTTGATACAAGCATTACAGAATGCAGTGTACTGCAAAAACGAATCCCAATCACGATCCACATGGTGTAAACGGGACTATAACTCTGTTTTTGTTTAACCTAACCAGTGGCACCAAACTTGCACTTCCCTTTTATCATTTTTCACCTGCCGCCTATGACTAATCTCCGCAATGCACTCTCTTGAAGAGACGTCCTTGGAACCTTTGTTGCATAACCCTAGGTTCTGAAGCTCAAAGGTCCATGTACTTTGGAACATGGAGAAGGTCTATTTGGCCAGGTCACTATTCTGCTTTACCTCCAACCAAATGAGACGGACGGAACAATCTTTGGAATTTTCGACCTCGACAATCTTCCCCACTCCTTCCATTCCAACTACGACAGCTACTCTGGAAACCCAGCCTTCCTGCGATATCCATGTCTTGAATGTTCATATTCACTTTTTTTTTTCAAACTTTGAAATATTTGGCTGCTACTAGATGCAATTATTTCTTAAATACTACTAACTAGCTAGTTATAACATATATCTAGAAAGTAGAACCTATTGAATTGGGGAACAAATCGTTCACCAAACCATAAGCAGAACTTTGCTTATGTATGTATTGTTCATAAACCATTTGATACAGCTTCCCAAGATACAATGAAAATTGAACTGAATGCAGGAATAACTGAATTGAATGCAGGAATAACTGTAATCGCACGGAAGACGAAGAGGGATGCAAGATTGCTTCAAACAATTGGTTCCCTCAACACTTTAATCCTCGGATTCCTTTACTTTGCTTCTCGATTGGCAGCCCCATCTACATGCTCTTCCGCCGAAAATAAAGCGAATAACTTTCACTTTTGCGACGGAGGATATTATGTAACTTGCCTTTATTGACGCGAGCGAATATTGCTACAGGAGAAGCGAAGCCACGTAAAAGCGAATATACCTGCTGTTCCGCGGAAAGTTAAAGAAAATCCCATTCGGTTTTGCAACGAAGGATTTGGTGTAACTTGACTACCAGAGGAAAGCTCGCTCTACGAAAAATGAACAATGATTTACTTTTTCTCAAGCATGACCAAATCATTTGTTCATGACCAAATCATTTGTTCAAAGTGAAAGGTATCCCCACCACGCGAAAAAGAAAAGCCCGAACATTATCTTTGAAAATAAAATGGGTTCCTTCAACTGAAAATAAAATGGAATCATTTTGTCTGATAGTGTAGACTCTGCAGGTTGACATCGAACGTTGAATTTATTTTATTTACCCTAAAAGAAAGTTATCCGATTACTGGTGTTACACTATTCCAACGAGTTGACCAGTAAATAATCTAGTTGTTTTCTGAATTTTTTTGGAACTTTTTATTTGTATTTTTTAGGTTTAATTTTTTAAAAATTTGGTGGCAATTTATTTGATAGATAATTTTTGCACAATTAAAATACTTTGGAAATTTTTCAGAGTGTTAAATTCATATTTACAATTAAAAAATCAATTTAAATAATACAAATCAAAATTTCACGTTATTTTTTCCACCAAATTTTAACTCTTAAAAATCGAAAAAAAACAAAAAACAACTCCTTAAATAATTTATAATTTGAACAGAATGACAAATGTCAATGTAGTACACACCCAAAATGTCTATGTTGGATTATAGAAATTTATCTGATTGTTAGTCTTACCCTACACCAATGAGTTTACCCTACTCCAAATGACTTAACGAGTAAATAATTTATTGTTTAAACAAAAGGCACATGCCACCCTGTGTGGCATGTCATTGTATTTTTTTTACAAATGAATTGTATGTATTTAGTTTCTTTTGCTTCTTAATTTTATTTTATTTTTAAATACATTGAATATTTAGTTTTATTTATTTTTTAAATTTGCTTCATCATAAAAAAATATATGAAGAATGATCACTAAAACTTTAAAGTGCTAAATGAGAATAGCAAAGAAGACATTACTAAACTTTCCTCTCAAGGTAGCAATTGTTTAATTCAATTTCATGAATAACAAGTTATTGTGTTTTGTTTTTGGGAAAAAAACTATAAATGAAGCCTTATAGAAAGAAATGAAAAATTTTCACCAACTTAATATTTCTGATTTGCTAAAGAAATCAATTAATCTCACCACCAATTTTTAAATTACAATTTATTATCAAGAATTTGTTTTTATCCAATAACATGAGTTAAAAAATAAAGAAAAATTAAAATAAAACAAAAATTATTTAAAAATATATATATAAAAAATACACATACTGTCTATATATAATATTAATATTATAAATGTCCAAAAAGATAACTGAATTAGTAATATTTGTATTATAAAACATGGCATACAACATGAAATTTAAAATTCAAATGTCTTTTAAATTAAATTAAAAAAAAAAAATTACATATAAAATATACATTTAAAAAATACATTCCTATTTAATTTTAATAAAAATATTAATTATAAAATATAATAAAATAAATTATTTTATTTTAAACTATTTCAAATTGTACTAAAAAACAGTCATAAAACAAAATACTTTATTTTCCTACCTAGAATCTTATATACACAACATTTTCATTATATCTTTTAAAAAAATGGGTAACAAACCAGCATTTATAAAATGTTCTAATTAAATATTACATCGCTCTCATGTTTAACTAGAGTTATTTTGTAAAACAGGTCCCTCTTTGACTTTTTCTTCTATAACACATTTCTTCGTTTTATTTTAATTGTTAAAAAAAATTGGGACCTTTGCCTTTTTTGCTATAATATATTTCTTCTTTTTATTTTAATTGTTAAATAAAATTAACATGCAACATCAAACACATTTTTGAAAAAATATTTGGTATTTAAAAACGTCAATCAATAAATTCTCCACCTGAAATGGTATTCCAACAAAAGCCAAACTAAATTGATAAAATATCTACAGACCTAGAAATAGCGTCTGAACACTGAGCTCAGTGAATTCATAAGATAGAAGTTTGAAAGCTCGAGTCATTGAATTCACAAGATAGAACGCTGAAACCTCAGGTCACAGGCGCGAGGCACCTGAAGGATAGCTTCAATTAAGGTGACCTGACACTTCTTGGTGAAATCCTTGATCTTAGGTAACATAATGTAAAACAAGGTTTGATATGACAACTGTTGAAGGTTGCAACAAGAAACAATGAAATTGGCATCCGGAAACAACATCCTTGATCCTAGTGAAAATTAAGCACCTACACTAAGTGGGGCCCACACAGGTTATTTTTAGGTGGAAGTCTATTTTTAGATGTATTAGCAAATTATATTTATAGATGATGTATATTTATAGATGGTGAGAAAATTCTACTTAAAGATGATGGTCTATTCATAGATGTATGTGCGAGTTCTATTTATAGATCGCATGTCTATTTATAGATGCATGTTGGCTATTATTATCCCTTAATAATAGTTGGACAATAAACAATAATATTTTCTCAAGTGGCAAGTCAGTTAGCTAATTGAATTTCAAGTTAAGAGGTTGGTTGGTTGGACATGCAAGTGGACTTGAGTTGTAACAGAGTGATTCTAGTTGTAATAGAGTTGGATGTGTAGTTATGTGAGTTGTAAAGAAGCTTAACTCAGTTAAGTGAGTTAAAATCAGGCGTGCTAGTTGTAACTGAAGATACACTAGTGAGAGATCAGTGAATTAATTATTAATTAATTCACAATCAGTGGTCTTACATGCAACTGAAGATTTACTACTTTTAACTACATTCATGTCAGATCCAGTGGAGACGCAGTTGAGATGTAGGTGAAAGGGACATATTGAATATTAGTTGTGACATTAGTGGGTACACTTAGGCAACCACACACACATTGGACGTGCCTATGAGTATTTCACAGTCAAGGTAAGGAATTATCTCAATCATTCAAGGATTGTGATCAGTAGGGATTGTGCAGTGGAGGCAGGCTGTCAAGTGGCAGTAAATTGACGCATGTATTTTCCAATTCTCGTATGAAAGTGTGAGACGATTGTATATTGTACTGAGAGATATTGGATTAGAGTTTTGTATGAGATTGTTTCATGATCCATGATATATACATAATATATGATAGTGGGGTTTTTAAATTTATGTTTTCCCGATAAAAAAATTTGGGTTATGTGTGATTGATCTTTCTTCATGTGTTTGCAATTGGCAATTAAATTTCCGCAAATATTTTCAGTAGAAGGATTATGTATTTAACAGTGGCATATAATTGTTAGATCAGGAGAATCCAGGTAATATATAATTGTATTAAAATTTCTACATGGTATCAGAGCAAAGAAGATTGCAATATTGAAGTAGTAGTTGAGTTTCTTGGTGGAAACAATTCGAATTTGCTGCAAGAATTTCTTGGTGCGACAGTTGAGTAAACATCGAAATGGATTTCAATGGTTTGTGGCTAGAGCATGCACTCAAGGGCAACTCAAACTACATTGCATGGAAGGACAAGATGGAGGCAGTGCTTGAAGATAATGGCTTGAAGGAATTCATCGACAGTGATGTTCCTAAGCCCACTTCGACAGATGCTACATTACTTGACGCCTGGCAAAATAAAGTAGTGAAGATGAGAAGGATTCTGTTGGAAGGTGTGTGAGACCATATTGTCTCAAGCCTTCATGGGAAAGTCACTCCATTTGTTATGTGGAAGGCTTTGACGGATCTTTTCCAAAGCAGCAGCGACCATAGGAAATTGGCGTTGAAGGATAAACTCAGAAAGATCAAGATTGATAAGGACGACAATATTACTAAGTATCTCACAAAGTTTGTCCAATGTCGGGATGAAATGGGGAGTGTGGGAATCACGGTTGCTAATGATGATTTGGTGAGCTTGGCTCTCTTGGGACTTCCTAAGAGTTGGCACAGTTATCAAGACTCTATCAAGAGAATGGAAAAACTGCCATATCGGGAACGATTATGGTTGGATCTAGTGCAGGAGGAGTTCAGGTGGAACACTAAAGATGGCTCTTCATCAAAGCATGATGATGAAGAGTATTTCTCTTTGGCTATCAAGGTGAAGAAGGGGAATGGGAAGAAATTCCATTCTAAATATGAGGCCGATGAAGATGGCAAGGAGCACAACATGTCCAAAGTGAAGTGTTTTCACTGTCATGAGTATGGACATATTGCCAAAAATTGTCCACAAAAGAAGAATAACAAGATGGCTGCTGGAGCTGCAGCTGGTGAGGCCCTTGCCTCACAATTTGAGCTTGACTTCTCATTGATCACATACATGGTGTCAAGTGCATTGGGATCGGGGTGGTACTTTAATAGTGGTGCTTCCTTTCACATTACAAGAGATAAGAAAATTTCCAGTGACTTGGAGGAGAAAGATCTCAAAATGCATATTGAGTTGGGTGACGATGGACAACACAGTGTGACTAGAATTGGTACCATTACATTTCGGAGGGTGTCAGGTAAACTGTTTCATTTAAAAGATGTAATGCATGTACCAGGTTTGAAGAAAAAGTTAGTCTCAATCACAATGTTAGAGGATAGAGGCTATGATGTTGCCTTTAGTGAAGGAAATTTTTTCCCGCAACAAAAAGAAACAGGGCAAGCCAATAAGGTTGGGATTCGAGTTAGGAATCTCTATATACTTTATGTAGATGGGATTTATACAGATTTTCCTACTGTTTGGAAGTGTGAGAAATCCATGCAATTGACCCTTGAGAGGGAGTTGGATTTGCATGCAAGTAAGAGTGAACCTCGGGATGTGGAGCAACCACAAGATGAGGATCATGGAGTGGAAGCAACCACTTATGCAGAGAAATTTTGTGCCAGATGGGAAGAGGGAATGCATGCAGCTATACCACCAAGTGAGAGGTGGGGAGATGTGCATGGATAATCCCAGGAAGAAATTTCTGGGCAGGATTCATTGAGATGGTGTGGATCTCATGAATCGAACCTACTTACGAGGAGCCCACAAAGCAACAGTAGTAGGATCGTTTGGATTGATGTAGTTAGATGTCATGAGGACATGAAATCAAAGTGATAGTGTTGGATACTGGAGTGCGGATCAGAGTTGGCAGCAAGTGCAGAGTGCATGGATGCAAAGGTCAACAATGTAGTGGATCCTGAAGACATGTGCAGTTGGTATAAATAGAAGTCAGAAGAATTTGATGACAAATGCATTATACTGATTGAGTTGATTGGTAGATATTCAGTTTCGGAAGTGTTGCATGCGTGAGAAACACTAGAGAAGAATTGAATATAAGAGTTGCAAGGCGCATGCATGGAGTTGCATGGCGCATGCAAAGGTTGTAGGGCGCATGCATGGAGTTGCATGGCGCATGCAAAGGTTGCAGGGCGCATGCATGGAATTGCATGTCACATGAAAAGACATTCCTTTCTTTTTGAGAGGGAGTGTTGAAGGTTGCAACAAGAAATAGTGAAATTGGCATCCAGAAACAACATCCTTGATCCTAGTGAAAATTAAGCACCTACACTAGGTGGGGCCCACACAGGCTATTTTTAGGTGGAACTTTATTTTTATGTGCATGAGAAAATTCTGTTTATAGATGATGTCTATTTATAGATGGTGAGAAAATTATATTTATAAATGATGGTCTATTTATAGATGTACGTGCGAGTTCTATTTACAGATCGCATGTCTATATATAGATGCATGTCGACTATTATTATCCCTTAATAATAGTTGGACAATAAACAATAATCTATTCTCAATGAGCACTTGGAAATAGTTAACTGAAGTGGCAAATCATTTAGCTAAGTGAATTTCAAGTTAAGAGCTTTGTTGGTGGGACATGCAAGTGGACTTGAGTTGTAACAAAGTGATTCTAGTTGTAATAGAGTTGGATGTGTAGTTATGTGAGTTGTAAAGTAGTTTAACTCAGGTAAGTGAGTTAAACTCAGTTGTGCTAATTGTAACTGAAGATACACTAGTGAGAGATCAGTGAATTAATTATTAATTAATTCACAATCAGTGGTCTCACATGCAACTAAATATTTACTAATGTTAACTGCATGCATGTCAGATCTAGTGGAGACCCAGTTGAGATGTAGGTGAAAGGGACAGATTGACTATCAGTTGTGACATTAGTGGGTGCACTCATGCAACCACACACACATTGGATGTGTCTATGAGTATTGCACAGTCAATGCAAGGAATTATCTCATTCATTGAGGGATTGTGATCATCAGGGATTGTGCAATATAGGCAGATTGTCACAAGGCAGTAAATTGGCGCATGTATTTGTCAATTTTCGTATGATAGTGTGAGACGATTGTATATTGTATTGAGAGCACTTGGTTTAGATTTTTGTATGAGATTTTTCCATGATCCATGATATATACATAATATATGATAGTGGGGTTTTTAGCTTTATGCTTTCTCGGTAAAAACATCTGTGTTATGTTTGATTGTTCTTTCTTCATGTGTTTGCAATTGGCGATTAAATTTCTGCAAAGATTTAAGCATAACGATTATGTATTTAACAGTGGCATATAATTGTTAGATCAGGAGAATCCAGGCAATACATAATTGTATTAAAATTTCTACAACGACAACATTCCAATTTCCCAACTCCACTCCCATCACTAAATATTTATAAATAATCCTTCCATCATGTGGTGGTGATTTTCTACTCGCAAATGTTACACATTACACAAGCTCCTGAAACCTACATGCACAAAAAAGCTTAATGCGTCGAAGTACCGGGGTAGTTTGAATAAAAAAATTAATAACTAAATACCACATACGCATTAACATACCCTAATATTTTTATCCAAATGAAATTTCCCTAAACTAAGTAATATTCTACGCAAATCATCCAACTGTGGAACAAAAACCATAAATTAAACTGATAAAAGGAAAATAAATTAATTTTGAAACAAAGTGATCTTCTGATTATACCTTGATGTTATCAACTCTATTGTGATCGAAATATCAATATGCCTAAGAATCAATGCAAAGATTAAATTTATGGACATGAAAATCAATGCAAAGTTTAAAATTATGGAGAAGCATATATATGAGTGATTAAAAACATCCAAGACAATCGTAATGGTGGGAAAAGCATAAATATGGGAAAGCCATAGACAAACTGCTCCTCATTAATTCCTTCCCGACCTGGCATGAAGACCACCTGTCATGAGCTCTATTTTCTTTGCTTGTATTTTGCAAGGAAACCTTTATCGAGAAAAATAAGGGGTAAATCTTGATGTTTTCTATTGGTATTGGGAAGAGACATTTGGAGTCAGGTCATGGAGTATTGAATTTCCTCCTTTGGGCATTAGGGTCTTCATACTATAGGAGAGAAACCATGGAAGAGGGAAACGTATACTGCAATTCTCGATGCTCTAGCAAGAGAGGCCAAGAAGGACTAACAACTTACAAGCGTCGAAGGTAGATATGTGCCAATGGTACTAGCAGTGTTTCCAACATTATTACTCAGCAAGGAAAGAAAAGAATCAATAATGATTTCATTATCATATGGGAGGTAAGCCAAAAAATTGAGTTTGTTTATTTAGGTATGCTACCAACACAAGAATGCACTCTCCATTCTTAGACAGAAATCCATCCTAATGGGACATAAACTCATTATTGATTTTTTCCATCCCCTCATGCTCTCCAACCCTAAACCATTTCCTGAGCATCTTTTCTACCTACAAAGAGAAATACAATAATGTATACAATATGATCTCAACACCATTAGTTTTGTTTAGTCCTTGAATAGTAGCTAATGTTTTCATCTCTCACAATATCCTAAGTTTTCGGGTTTGTGTTATATTCTTTCCACGACTAGTCACGCATGGGGAGGTAAGAAGGGGGGTGATAGCCCCCCCTGTTGGGGTCCGAGGCAGTGCCCCGGAAAAAAAAATTTGGTCCTTAATTTCCGGGGGGTGGACTCACCCATGGTTTTGTGCATGGGTTTGCACATGGTTTAGGGGCATGATGGTTTTTGGCCCCTGGTATTTTGTAGATCCAGTCAAGGGAACTACGGTTATGTTCTAATCCAAGGTTAATGGATTGGGGTTTATGTTGCTTCGGCATGTATATATATGTGTTGTAATACTAAAAGGAATATAATGAAAAATCAAGCTGGCCATCCCAATTTGGGACCTAGGGGAAAATCTCTGTGTTTATTTGTTTTATGTTTTATGCTCTCATTATTGTTTATTTTCTATTTTGTAAGATTTGTTTGTAGATAATTTCTGTACAGGGTTGAAACCTACATTTGGTATCAGAGCAGTTTTGGCTTCAATGGGACTCCTTTGCTGCTAAGGGGTTTTTTTCTCGGTCCTGAGGTTGACCCTGTTCAATGGGAGATCTATAGGATCCATTCTTGTGGTGAAAGAAGATGGCGAGTGGCGGGAAGATATAGATCGGGAAATTTAATGGTCATAGTTTTGAGTTGTGGAAACTCAAGATGGAGGATCTGCTGGTGGATAAATATTAGTGGATCACTGTAGATCTAGGTGCTAAACCAATGAAAATATCAGATGAATACTAGAAGAAGCTAGATCGGAAGGAAAAGAGCACAATACAGTTGTGTGTCTCAGATTCAGTATTTTTGAATGTATCTAGGGAAGCTACGACGAATACCTTGTGGGACAAGCTAGGGACTTTGTACCAATCTAAGTCTTTGGTGAATAAATTGTTCCTATGAAAAAATTGTATAACCTGAGGATGAAGGATGGAGACTCAGAGACAGAGCATCTGAATGCCTTCAATACTGTGGTAAGTCAGCTGTCATCTGTTGATATTAAAATCTCAGATGAAGATAAGTGCATCAGTTTTTTGTGTTCTCTACCAGATTCGTCGGATATATGTTTCATTCATAGATGATTTTTCAAGGAATAAATGGATATATTTCTTGAGGAGGAAATCTGAAGTCTTTGACAGATTTAAAGAATTTAAGGCTCTGGTGGAAAACCAAACAGAGAAGAAGATAAAGGTGCTGAGGACAGATAATGGTGGGGAGTTCTACAAGAAGTAATTTGAAGAGTTCTTTAAGAAGTGTATTATAGCACAACAGAAGAATACTCCATACACACCTCAGCAAAAAAAAGTTGCAGAAAAAATGAACATAACGCTGATGGAAAAGGCAAGAAGCATGCTCAGTGGTATCAGGTTAGGACAGGAATTATGGGAAGAGGCAGTGGAGACTGCATTTTACTTAGTTAATAGATCACCTTCATCAAGGTTTGACGATAAGACTCCACATGAGGTATGGACTGGTAAGAAACCCTCTCTTTCAAATCTCAGGGTATTTGGATGTGATGCATATGTACATGTTTCAAAGGAAAACAGGAGCAAGTTGGATAATAAATCTGAAAGGTGCATCTTTATTGGGTATAAGGATGGTTTAAAGGGTTACAAGCTTTGGAACCCAGAAACAAGGAAGGTTGTGTACAGCCGAGATGTGGTGTTTAGAGAGGTGAAATATATTGTTAAACATGAAGTCCTACCAAAGGAACCTAAGAAGATAGAGTTTGAGCTAAAGGAGGATGAGTTGGACTCTACAACAGAAGAAGACTCAGAAGAGGAAGAGCCACTAACTCCAGTTATGAGAAGATCAGTTCAGGAAAGAAGAAAACTAGAAAGGTATAGTCCATTTGCTTTATGTTCAAATTTTGCTTTAACTATAACTGATGATGATCCCAGAACGGTTAAGGAGGCAGTAGATTCAGAGGATGGAAAACTCTGGAAGGAGGCCATGGTTGATGAAATGGCATCCTTGCATAAAAATGAGGCATGGGATCTGGTGGAGTTGCCAGCTGGAAGGAAGCCCATCGGGAGAAAATGGGTGTTTAAGAAGAAGATGAATGTAGAAGGCAAGGTGGAGAAATACAAAGCTCGGTTGGTAGCAAAAGGTTAGTCCCAGGTGTCGAGAATTGATTTTGGTGATATTTTTTCTCCTGTTGCCAAAGTTACATCTTTTAGATTACTTTTATCTGTTGCCATTGTCATCTCCAACAACTTGCGTGCTCTCTCCCAGAAATGTATGTTTAGGTTATGTTTCTAAAATATTATAATTCTAAATTGAACTCAAGCACAGAACTCTAAAAGAAATTTTAAACGCCACAACACTAAATAACAAAACTGTGGCACTGCACTTGAGTAAGGAAAATAGAGCATACATTTTGGGTTTGGAAATTTGCACAAACTTGGCAGTTTTCTGGTTTTGGGTGCAATTACGCGGCTCTTCCAACCAACTCCAAAAAAATTCTTGCATCATGTACAAACTCATGCTCTAGCAAGCTCTTGTACAAACTGGTGCTACGAGAGAAATCTCTTGCACATGCATAAGTTGGAAGCCACAAAAAACCAAATATCATCTCTAACAAAACGCAATCTCTCCCATAAATGTAATCTTCGGTCCTATTTCTGAAAAATTGAAATTCTAAATCGGATTCAAGTACCAACCTCTAAAATAATATTTATATGCCACAACATTAGCACAATTTTCTCTTCTATTTGTTCCACAAATTTGAGCGCTCCAATCATGTTGTAAAACATCGGTGAATAACTGCTTTGTGCAAAAATAACAAGAGAAAATAAGCATTACATTTATTGATAAGTTGTATAACAAAAGGAGCACCGCCTTTCCATTAAATAAAACACAAATTACATCAAAGATTTGGGGTTTGGCAATATGCAGGGGAGCACTGCACTTGCAGTAAGGAAAATACACTATACCGATATTGCAATATATGATATCAGAGCTTTTTAATTTCGAAGGATTGAAATCAGAGGTTTTAAATTTTAGAAGTTTTATATCGGGACTTATAAAGTTTGGAAGATTTGTATTATAAGGGAGGATGTGAGGTGAAGTGGGGTCCAATTGGAGTGAAATTAAAAATTATACAAAATTAACTACAACTACTTTGTAATTTTGAAATTTTGGGTTTAGTAATTTCTTTTAAAATAAGGAACTAGAATAAATTACCGAGATCCTGAAATCACATTTTTTAACAGTTCTAAAATTTGGGTGGGCAATTTTGTACGACCGTTAGTGAAAAATGAAAATATTAGTAAAACTTAACTAGGAGTTAATATTTACAATCAATTACTAATTTTTATTACAAAAATTAAAATATGATACATTTTGTACATTTTTTAACTCAGGCGACAAAACGATCAAACTTCAAAGGAGTGCCATTTTCAAACCGGATAATCAAATGAGATGAAACAACTATTTATAGGAAGCTTGCTAAAAGTCAAATCCAATGAAATGATCAAAATAGAAATCCGACAAAATTGAAAAAATAGTAAAATTGTATGAAAATTAACCAAAAGAAAGTAATAAAAGGCGATTTAGCCAAAAATGAATGGAAAGGGTCCCCATTATTTAAAATTAAAATTCAAAAATGGGGGGTGTTGGGTTTTCCTTACAATATTGGCGACACATTGGGAAGAACTCGTTATCCTTGGTTAAATATAATGAACATTAATTTGCCCAAAGCTTAAAAATAATGGAGTCCACTGAATCATCAAATAATAAAAAAATTCCATTGATCCCACATAAATAGATTAAGCAATATTAGTTTGAAAGGATAAGAACTCAAAGCAAACTTGAGTAAAAATCATATATCCATATTTTAGGAAAAAAATATTTTAAAATTACCTCGTATGAGAAATAAAATAAGGTACAAACATGAGTATTTTTCTTTGATAAAGCACATATCCATTGTTATGAATGGTCTCTGACATTACTTTTCTACTAGCGAGCCAGAACAATACCCCGACAAAGTTTTATTTTATGACATACAAGCCTAGCCCTGCTGCAAGCGAGCATCCATAGCCCCGACGTGTTTACTTGTATTTCCTATGCTTCCTCTTTTAATCACCCTTTTGATAAGTGCATTTGAAAGCTTTTAGTTTATGACATACTTGAGTGAAAAAGGTTGGATGGTAATAGAGACTTATGATAATGAATATAATACTTTCATAATGTTGAATCCAAATTATTTTCTTGCGACTATCAATGAGAGGCTTTTATAAAGTGGAAGGGTGGGAGGGATCCAATGAGTTAAAATCAGTTTAGTTCTTTCCTTGAAAATGTAAACTATATCACTTATAAAAGATGTGTGTTCCTCTATGAAAAATATTTAGAGCAAGAGGGCCTTATGGTTCCATAAATATATACCTTTAATGATAAATCAAATACATTGAAAATAGAGAGAGTGAATATTTTCCATGTATGACAACCATTGTTAGGTAAGAAAATTCCTTCTACATAAATCATTGCGGAGTCACCAAAATCAAGCCAAAAGAAATTGTAAAAGGAAAAGAAATCAACAAACTGTAAAAATGTAAAAATAAAATTTCAAATTTGAAAAACAAACCCCAACAGGAATACTTATACAAATTTCTAAATAAAAGAGTGAAAGAAGATAATCATGTGAATGTTCATCTTTAATTGAGAATCTAGTAAATTTTATCCTTAGCAGATATAAGCAATTAAGATTCCAAACCATCAGAGAAATAGTAGTTATGAAGTAAAATTCAACCCAAATGAAAAGTCAGTGTCTGCTGCAAATTTTCTTGTTTCAAAGAAAATACTACAATAAAAAATATTAACCATTTTCTGATAAAAGTAATGCTTAAGAAATATATTAAATATTCTGAAACTCCCCACTTTATTTGTCCCAATGAAGATCATTACTGCTGCTCCAAAACTCAAAAGTGAACAAGGAGAATGAGTTCCAAATATGATCTGGTAGAGGCGTGAAAAGTTTATGGAGAGCTACAAAAACAGAGGTTAATATCAGAAAAAATTAAAAACTAAACTGAAACCAAAAGGGAAATAATGAAAGTGGGCATATGAAACTTACCAATGGAAGTAATCCATTCAAAACATTACCTCAAAGTTATGAATTTTCTCCAATGACGGATAACATATTCTTTCGATTAGAATTAAGATCATGAAGGAGTTGAACTCTTTTGAAATCTGATTGACCCAAAATCATTATTTATTGAATCTTATTAATGCACACATTTAACTAGAATAAAACAATGTTTCATGTCCTAGGAATCTATGTAAAATCCATCATAAATTAGAATGAAGAGATACTTCTTTATGATTTTTAGCAAGGATTGTTTTCTTAATATTCCAAATTTCATATGCCCTCCATGATTCTCATAAATTTTCTAGAATCAAGACCAATAACACTGTAATACATATATGTAGATGGAGAAGCCTTGAAATTTTGTATGCTAAATATAAAGTGATATATCAAAATTGAAATATAAGATAAATAAATAAAAAATATTTAACCATGTTCCATTACCTTTACCTGTTCCAAATTTCTTACCGATTGTTGCATTACCAAAGTGGTTTCTCAAGTGTGACTTGAAAAGAAAATGAATATGAAAAATAAAAGATAATTTAGATAATAAAACATGCATCCAATAATTATTTAAATAAAAAAACATAAACGAAGCACAGGTGATGAAATTTCTCATTAGCCAAGCAGTTTGTCGAAAAGAGTAAAATAGGCCCATGTGCATACACCATGAAGAATGTATATCTATATAATAACTAAGTCATCCTGATGAATGAATACTTGGGTTTGACAAAATTATGAGTTAAATATATTCAATGTCTCTACCACCATGATAATATGAAAGCAAAATATATATAAAAAGATAATCAAACGAGACTTCATGTGAACATAGTGAAATATCAGAATGAATTGATGAGAGACTTATGAAGATTCTTAACCCGATATTTTGAAGTTCTTAGTTTCTGAGAGAATTAAAGTGAAAGGTAAGAGCTCAAGTTTTCCAAAAATTCTTAATGAGAAAAACTCTGATACAACAAGTCCTGGTTATTTATAATATTAAAGGGAAGCAAGATCTTGGAACAAAAATTTTATTTAACTTTTACAAAAAAAAATTACGATATTGATCATTCCCGACAACGAATGCTTTTTAAATATATAATGTATGAAAATTGTCTCTCTAGTACATTAAACATTCACACATCAAAGGTAAAAGTTTCATAAGAGTTTATAAAGTAGTTGTGATGAATTTCACTTTGATAATGAGATAATTTGAAGTTTTGTTACATTTACTTGTAAAATAATCTTCCAAGGAAAGTGTAGAAATTATACAAACAATATGTATATCAATGGATTCAATCTGAATCCTTATTCAAATCAATTGCCTAAAATAAACACGATTGCCAATCACAACAAGTAAAGAAAGAATAGAATCAATCCGAAATAGATATTTTCCCGATGAAATATTGTTTCTCAAAACCCCTCTATCTTCTATTGTATATTCACCAAGGAATCATGAAATAATTACAATGCACTCTTCTCACAAGAGTCTCTTGCACTCTCAAAACTATCTCACACTGACCCAAACAAAATCAACCAACACTTAGCCAATTTGTTGTCTCTAATGAGCCTTCCTTGCTTGTGCAATTAATGTGGAATGCAATCCCTATTCTTTAGGAAATTCAGCCTTTCAAAACTACGCAATGCTCATGGGAAATCCTATGGTTGTCTTATTGCATGCAGGAAACCTATTAATGATACAACTGATAGTTAACATCCCTTTAACCCTTGTCTCAACTAGGTCTCCACTCGAACTGACATGCATGCAGCTATTAATATTAAATCATCAGTTACATGAAAGATCATTGCATGTGAATTAAATCTGGTTTAATTCACTTGATCTCTCACTAGTGCAACATACAGTTACAACTAGTTCAACTGAATTTAACTCAATCAATTGAGTTAATTGATTTATCATGCATTAAACTAATGCACTAACTGCAACTCGAACTCCACAACTAATAGTATCACTGTGCATACCTCACTAACCACCATCAACTCAAAATTTGTGAGCTAACTGAGTTTATCACACTCAGTTAACTATTACAAGTGAATATGAGATAAAATTACATTTTATTATCCAATTTAATTAAGGGAAAATTAAATTAGCCACACATTTCTTGTTGACTTTTCAACACTCCCTCTCGACAAGAAAAGGATTATTAGCTACCCTGATCCTGCCTCTACAGTATTCGAATTTTCTCCTGGTGAGTGCCTTCGTCAAAATATCTGCATCCTGATCTTCTGTGGGAGTGTACTGAAGTAACATAATGTGCCTCTGAACACAAACTCTGAGATGGTGGTACAGGATGTCTATGTGCTTGGAAATATTATGGAATACTGAATTAACTCAGAGTTTAATGAAACTATGGTTCTCAAATTGTATCACCGTCGGATCCATCAGAGAACCAAACAAACCAACCAGAATATTCCTCATCCAGATGGCCTCACATGCAGCCTGAATTGTTTCCATGTACTCTGCCTCGGCTGAACTAAGTGCCACAAATATCTTCTTCCTATTGTACCAAGAAACTACTATCAATCCTATGTTGAAGATCCCTCCTAATGTTCTCTTTCTATATGATGCACTGCCTTCCCAATCTGCATCGGTGAAGCCTTGAAGCTTCACTCTCTTTGTACGTATGTACCATAATCCATAATCTGTAGTGCCCCTAAGATATCTAAAGACATGCTTCCTCACCTTCCAAAAGAGCTTGGTCGGCTTAACCATAGCTTGACTCAGCTGGTTAGCTACGTATAAAATTTCTGGTCTAGTATTCACAAGTACATCAGTGAATCCACTAGCTTACTGTAAATAGTAGCATCCACTACCTCTCCTGAAGTAGCATCCTGCTTCTTTCAATTTCCCAAAATAGGAGTCTCCATGGGTTTACATCTCTCCATGTGAAACTTACTTAAAATCTCTTTGGCATAATTTCCTTGAGAAACAAATAGCTCACCGTCCCGCTACCATATTTCCAAACCAAGGAAATAGTGAAGGAGTCCCATGCCCTTCATTTCAAACTCTCTTGCAAGATCCTCTTTGCAAGAAGTTATGAACTGCTCATCACCTATCAAAATTAGATCATCAACATACAGTATGATAATTAGTAACTTACCATCAACCACAATCTGGTACAGGTTCACATCTGCTTCACTTTTGGTGAAGCCCAACCCGGTGAAATAATTGTCAATTCTAGTGTACAAAGCATGAGGTGCTTGCTTTAGCCAATACAATGCTCTCTTGAGTCGGCACACATGCGACTCACTGTCAAATATATTAAAACATTCCCCCTGCTCTATGTACACTTCTTCCTCAATAACTGCATTAAGAAATGCAGTTTTCACATCCACCTAATGTATGTTCCACCCCATTTGCGCTAAGAGTGCAAGGATAGATCTAATCCATGAGTACCTCACAACCAATGTGAAATTATCCTCATAGTCAATCCCTTCAACTTGTGAGAATCCCTGGGCTACAAATCTAGCCTTGTACTTCTACACACTCTCATCTACCGCTTGCTTCACCTTATAGATCCATCTAGATCCAACCACTACTTTTCCGACCGGTGTTGTGACAACTTCTCATGCACTATTCTTCACAGTGGAGTCATACTCCTCAACCATGGCATCAACCGAAATAGGTTCCTAAACTACTTCCTCAAAGGAGGATGGTTATGTCACAATAAACTTTCTCATAAGAAACATGTATCTAGTAAACCTATCTAGAGACTGTCTCTGTCTGCGCAGTGAAGTAGGTGCTCCTACATGTTCTGCCGCATCAAGTCTCAATCTATCAACTTCCATGGTGAACCTTCTACCATTTGTGATGGATGGATTTGCATGAGTGTTTTTTTCCACTCAATGATCCTTCGCATATGACTTCTCCACATCTTGAGGTTCATTCTTTGGAACCAAGAGTTCCTCAGCTTCATGCAAATCCATCTCCCTCTCAAGGGATAATTGCATGGCTTTCTCCTCACAAAATTTTATATCTTGTCTCACAACAATCATCTTTTTGTTTGGAAAATACACCCGATAGCTCTGTGGAGTATTAGTGTACCCCAAAAATATCCCAATCTCAGCTTTTGGTTCGCACTTCTGCCTAGAATATTTGGTCACATGGTAATAGACAGATGAGCCAAAAATTTTAAAATATGAAACATTAGGTTTCTTGCCAAAAAAATCCTCCTCTAGTGTACGCATGCCAAGTATCTGATGAGGGCTATGGTTTTGCACAAATACCATTGTGTTGCATGCCTCCACCCACAAATGTAATGGTAGGCCCTGATCATACAACCTTGCTCGTGTTGCACGCACAATTTTTATGTTCTTTATTTCTGCGACCCCATTCTGGTTGTGGGTTATGAGGCACAATCAACTCTCTCTAAATTACTTCTTTGCTACAGAGGTTCTTGAATTCATTGGATATGTACTCACCACCATTGTCACTCCTAAGAGCCTTCACATGCTTCCCCTTGTCTTTTTCCACCAGTACTTTGAACTAACAAAATTTTGAGAATGTTTGATCTTTCTTCTACATGAAATAGATCCTGCACTTTCTAGAAAAATCATCAAAAAATATCACATAATACCTGTGCTCTGTTTTTGAATTTGTAGAGAATGGTCCACATATGTCTGAGTGAACTCTCCCAAGTATTTCCACTACTCGGTTCTCCTTCTCATGAAAAGTGGCTTTTTCATACTTCCCCATGGTACATCCCTTGCATGTGTCTATTTGCACAAGAGTACCCTTGGGAATACCCATAGAAATCTGTTGCATGACCTTCAGGGCTCCATGGTGTAGATGGCTCAATCTCCTGTGCCATAACTCACCCTCATCTCGGCTCACCACTCTATATGCCTTACCCATCAATGTCGTGCAACGATCTACATAGAGTTTATAGAGATTCTTCACACGAATCCCAATATTCTTGGTTTGTCCTATGGCTTTGTGTGGAATGAAATATTTCCCTTCACTAAAAACCACATCATAGCCTCTATCCTCCAACATTGCGATTGAAACTATATTCTTTTTAAAGCTTGGTACATGCATTATATATTTTAATAAGAATGGTTTACCTAACTGTCTCTGGAAGGTAACTGTACCAATCCTAGTAGCACTGTACCGCTCGTCAACACCCATTTCGATATACATCTAGAGATCCTTCTCCTCCAATCTACTGAAAAGTTATTTGTCTCCCATAATGTGTAAATATGCACCACTATCCAAGTACCACACTAATCCCATCGCACTTGACACCATGCATGCGATGAGCGAGAAGTCAAACTCAAATTGTGAGGCCAAAGCCTCACCAGCTGCAGATCCTGAAGCCTTCTTTTTCTTCTTCTTTTGTGGACAATTAGTGGCATAACGTCCATGCTCATGACAGTGAAAACACTTCACTCTAGACATGTTGTACTTCTTGCCTTCTTTGTCAGACTCAGATTTGGAATAGGATTTCTTTCCCTTCACGTTCTTTGCCTTACCATCCAAGGCACAATTTTCTTCATCATCTGTCTTAGATGAAGATGCATCCCTAGTATTCCTCCTGAATTCTTCTTGCACCAAATCTGACCAAAGTCGTTCCCAATCTGGCAGCTTCTCCCTCCCATTGAGAGAATTCTAATAACTATGCCAAGTCTTGGGAAGGCCTAAAAGAGCTAGGCTCACCAAGTCATCATCCGTGATAGTAATTATGATGCTCCCAAGCTCATCTCAAGATTGGAAAAACTTGGTTAAATATTTCGGAATAGTGTCGCCTTTCTCCATTTTGATTTTCCTGAGCTTGTCCTTCAGTGCCAATTTTCTATGATCACTGTTGCTATGAAAAAGATCTATCAAAGCCTTCGACATTGTATATGGATTCGCTTTTCCATTGAGACTTGAGACAATGTGGTCTCGTACTCCCTCCAATAATATCCTCCTCGCCTTTTCGACCTTCTTTTCCCAAGCATCAATATTTGTGGCATATGCTGCAGTGGGTTTGGGAATGTCATTATCAATGAATTATTTCAACCCATTGTCCTCCAGAACTACTTCCATCTTTTATTTCCACGTAATATAATTGGAACTACCCTCGATTGCATACTCCAATCACAAGCGATTGAAATCCATACTGATCCTAATCCACTTGTCGCACCAAAGAATACTTTTGCAAATTCAAATGTTATTCAGTCACAAACTCAATTTCTTCACCACTGTAGTGATTTCCTGTGCTTCGATACCATGTAGAAATTATACAAACAATATTTATGTCAATGGATTCAATCCGATCATGCGATATACTAAAGAAAGATATTGAATCCTTCTACAAATCAACTGCAGAAAATAAACATGATGGCCAATCACAAAAAGTGAAGAAAGAAGCAAATAAATCCACAACATGGATATTTTCCCAGGGAAATCTTGCGCTCAAAACCCCTCCATATTCTATTGTATATTCACCAAGGAATCATGAAACAATTACAATGCACTCTTCTCACAAGAGTCTCCTCCACTCTCAAAACTGTCTCACACTAAACCAGATAAAATCGACCAACACTTAGCCAATTTCTTGTCTCTAATCAGCCTGCCTTGCTTGCACAATTCATGTGGAATGAAATCCCTATTCTTTAGGAAATTCAACCTTCCAAAACTATGCAATTCTCATGGGAAATCCTATGGTTGTCTTACTACATGCAAGCAGCCTACTAATGATACAACTGATAGTTAACATTTCTTTAACCTTTGCCTCAACTGGGTATCCACTAGAACTGACATGCATGCAACTATTAATAGTAAATCATCAGTTGCATGATATATCATTGCATGTGAATAAAATTTTATTTAATTCACTTGATCTCTCACTAGTGCAACAAACGCTTACAACTAGTTCAACTGAATGTAACTCAATAAATTGAGTTACCTGATTTCTCATGCATTAAACAAATGCACTAACTGCAACTTGAACTCCATAACTAATAGAATCACTCTGCATGCCTCACCAACCACCCTCAACTCAAAATTCATGAGCTAACTGAGTTTATCACACTCAATTAGCTATTACAAATGATTATGAGATAAGATTACATTTTTTTTGTCCAACTTAATTAAGGGAAAATTAAATTAGACACACATTTCTTGTTGACTTTTCAACATAAAATAGTATGATATTTAATAAATATGACAATAAATTAGGTGTAAAATATCTTGAAAACCTTTTTGAAGATAAAATTAACTTACAAACCTCTAAGAAAATAAAATTCCAATGAAGACAATGAAATAGATTCCATTTCCTTTACTACGTATAATGGACATGACAGTGAAGGAAAAGGAAATGTGGATCTCAAAGACATAAATTTCAGAATTTGTTTTAAATGGTTTGAATATTATACAAACCTAAGAGTCCAATAAACTATCAAATTTGAAATTCTGGGGAAATATCTTGGAAACATGAAAAGCAGAGGATCGGGTTTCTAAAATTCACAAATTAGAGGCCCTACATCCCTTCGTAAGAAAGAAATATCACTAAGGTAAAAAAATATGAATGATTGTAATGCAAATGGTTTATTTCAACTTGGCACTTGTAATATTTGGAACAAGCATAGATAAAATCATGGATAATATCATTAGTGAGAAGGGTTTTGTATGAATTTTCCTCTGTTTGTAGTAAAATCTTAGCAATAAAGATTGTAAGTGTTTCATTTAAGGTACATCGATGAGAGGTAGAATATGATTATTGACTTAGATTATAAGTGAAAAACATAAATTCATGTAGGTCTGCACGCATGAGCATATCGAAAGAAAAATATCAGAGAAATTTTATGGTTGTATCTTGGAAACATGTGATATTCTTAACTTCTAATAGGCTTTTATTATTAAAAATGTAAGGCTAAAAATATAAGCTGGAAGGGATATCAAAGGTCTTGTATTGGAGATTTGATATCGGGGGTTGAAAACAGTGAAAAATGATAGGAAGTTTTGATATATAAGTCCTGATTTGGATAGGAGGAGTTTATTGGAGTATCAAAGGATTGGGCGAAAAGAGATATTAGAGGATTGGAGGATCGAGATATTAGAGTATTTTGAGTGATGCTTATATTAAAAGTTCTAATATTCAGAAACTCTGATAATGCTAAGTGGAAATCCTGTGGGGTCACGCCTCTTAATGTATATAGTTCAAAATAAAGTGACCAACTCAACTTTTCCTTTTAATAAAATCCCCTTTAATAATTATATTAACTATCAGGAATATTTGATCGGAGAACAATTTTATAGGAACTTTTATTATGAGGATATTTATGATAATATAATGATCTAATATGAATCTTCCGATAATGTATTAAAGGCTTTTTGGGTTTTTAATGAATAGAAGAAAAACTAAAGAATCCTCAAATTATGATGAAACAAAAAGTACTTCCCTGAACATGCTGCAAATTTAGAAATGGTCGGTTGCTTGATCATCTCAAGTCCCCAAAATCAAGTCAATTAAGACTTGAAAAAAGAAACAAAACAGAAATAAGAAGTGAACTATGAATAAGAGAAACTAACAACAAATGAAGATGAAATTGTTAATTCATACCTCGAATAATATTGAGTATAAATTTACCTCATGAATCTTCAAGTTCTCCCATGTTTTTGTCAAAATTTGCATATGCCCAGCATTATCTACTTATTTAATCCAGAATGCTAAGTAATGAACTCTCATATTGCATTTACCTTAAATTTACATAGAAGGACAAGAGTCGTGATTATGAACCTTTAGAAATACTTGTGACCATAGGAATTCCTTGGAACTTCTTCATATATGATTTTAATACAAATTTTTTTTAACAATGTGATGAAGTTTTTCAAAAGAAATGGAATCAAGACAATGAAAAGTGTATATGATCCGACTATATAAGAAATTTTTATATGTTCTAAGCTAGTTTGCTAGAAAATGAAATGGGATGCTGAGTGAAAAGCTTGGGCTCATTAATTATTTATTGAAATTTTTAAATAATAAAATAAATGCAAATAGAAAGAGAATCTAATCTAAATTAATCTATTCCTATTACTAACTCAATGAAAAGAAACATGACTACGTATAGTTAGATTTCCAATGTAGCCATTCTTTGATTCTAACTCATGCATGTATGTATAGGTCAATCAACAGAAGTAAAACTGAAACTAAATTATAAAAATAAAAGTTCAACCTACTATGCACAATTAACAATTTCAACGAAATAAACTTATTTACAAAATTCTTAGCTTAAAATTGTTCCAAACAAATGCTTATAGGATCATGAAAAATAGAATGAATTTTAGTAAATGATTTGAAGAAGTTCAAAGGAAGAGGAAACATCATGCCAGCCTTGAATGATACATTTTTAAATATGGAAGTTTGTTGAACACTTAGCAAAGTCAGAAATATTCTTGAGCACTGGAACTACTAGATATGAGTGGAAATTTACAATATTGCTAGAAGTGTCACACTCCTGGTCAAAATATAATGATGCACTCTCAAGTTCCAGAATCGATGATAAACTTATTTTAAAATAAAAAATAAATCGGGCAAGCATGATCCTCAAATAAAATTTTAAAATAAGAAGTGGTTGATTTTATGCTTGAAATTCTGAAATTGATTTTCATATACACTTACTGATGCATCTGATGACTATTGAAAGTTTGAATGCTTAAAATTGCAATACAATGTGGTTAAAAATTCAAAAATGAAATCTGAATGAAAAATGAATTTTAACCAAGGTGATTAAAAATGAAGCAAATCCAAGTTTATATTAATGTTGCCAATAATGGTACAACATGGCTATGATTCACTTGTGAAGATTTATTTCCCACAAGCACCAGTAGAAATTATGAAATTAAACTCATTGTTTGCTTTCTTTTGCGGGAATGGGAATATTTCAAGCTTATGATCCAAAAAGGGAATTCATCATCGTAGGAATTAAAAATTGGGATAGTGTCTTGAATACCAAAATTAATATGATGATTGAATGTTTGAACATTAGAATGGACCGAAATAAATCCTTGATTAAAATTATCTTTGACTTCAAAAATATATTCCTCTAAGGACTCAGACAAAACCATTTCCGAAGAGAAAATAGGTTGAGTATTTTGATTTTCAAATTCATCTTCATAACTAAATTCATAAGTGTTATTTTCCTCTGAATTAAAAAAATCTGAACCAAGCAAGTGATTGAATATAAAATTAAGATATTATTTAGATTTATTAATTGAATTATCAATTAAATTTTCTCTACCAATATTTAATAATTCATTATTAATATCAATTCCTCTGTTTTCTAAAATTAAATTTGAATTCAAAAGGGTTGTTGATTAATTATGATTTAAATTAGTATTGTTAAAGATATCATGGTAGAGAGAAAAATAAGAAGATGAAGATATATACTTGAAGGTTTCTTTATGCATAGATGATTTCTAATTTTCCAAATAGACAATTCAGATTCTTTTTGCATTTGATCGATTTGCAAATTGTTGTTGATTTGCTTCATCATTTGAAATTTATTATTAGCATATTGTGAATTAATTTCAAAAATAGATTGTGCATTGTCAAAATTCTTAGGTTGATTTAATTTTTGCTGATTTAGTTGTTACTCATTTCTACTAATAGATTGTACATTTTGTTGAAATTCTACTTGATGAGCCATATGTAAATATGGAGCATTTCTGGCATTTGTAATTTCAATTTGCGAAGAATTGAAGTTATCATTTTTAACAAGTGTATCGTATATTAACAAAGGATATAATTTCTTGTTCTTGACATTTACCACAAGACAAAGACACTAAATGTATGAACCATCCAATTAATTAGGATTGAGGAAGAAAATATTTGGATCGAAATTGCATTAAAATTAATTTGAATTTAACATAGAACATATCCAAAGTCTCACCTTCCATCCTACTTAATTCTTCTAACTAATCACACACCTTTTCATAATCATATTCCTGAGATGTGTGAAGGAAAATCTACGAAAATTCATCCCAACTAAGTACAGAAGAAATTGGAAGTGATAACCACCAGTCTTTAACTTTTCCTGTCAAAGTACGAGTGAACATAAAGCAAATTATATCTTCATCAATATTAAAAAAATTTCAACTTACAATAAATTTAACGAGATGATTAAGAGTAGATGTCTTACCATTGTATTTTACCTGAGACATGGTCTAGACTACTTTTACCGGAGTGGAAGTTGGATGAGGTCCATTAAAGAGATTCCAAGAAATGTTTTTACATGGAACCATAGTAATAAAATCAAATTTTAAAGCAAAAAATCATCAGAGACATAATTTAATATTGCCCTCCTTCTAGAGCCAAAAATTTTGTAGGCTCGAAATTATCTGCCTCAAAATTATAAGGGAGACCACTGGGTCCAGACCTCAAAGCATCTCCTTTTTTCGTTTGGAATGGTGGTTCCAACTAGTTAAACCAGGTCCAATTACCTTCTCTCTATATTTATCGACTTAAATTATGACATTTACTTACCAATAGAGAAGAGACATCAGATCAACCATCTTGTTGATCAGGAAATAAAGTGATCCTTAAGCTGAATTGAGGCTCAGTTGAGCCACAACTAATTTTTTCCTATTTGATAAGGGGACTTCTAGGGATGTAGAATTAAATCTAAATGCAAAATTTTCTTAAAATACAATCAAAAGGAAAGGTATTATGATCCTATTTAAATTATCAAGATAGAGATCTAACCCAACTGAGAGAAAAGTAATTAAATGATTAGGATTTAAATATGTATGGATTATAATGAATATCAAGCTAACAAATTCGTTAAATTAACTGATATTATGAATACCAAAACACAGTATCTTCAAATATCTATTAACTAAGATAATTAATAAAAAAAAATTAGGAACCAGTTCACAAAATGATAAATATTATTAAATCAGTAACTCGAATGATTAAACAATAATAAAAGGAAATAATTCACAAAATATTATTTTTTGTTAAGTCAGAATTATAAGATTGATTTTTGAGTAAATAGTTACTCATAAGTGAGAGTTCAGCTCACAAGAGCAGAGATAAACAATAACATGTTATTGAAGAAAATTACTCACATTGACAATAGTGTACAAATATGAATAAAAACAACATATTTATGCTATTATAAAGTGAAATCAGTATAAAAAACAATATTATTATAAATACCAATTTATTGAATCTATTTCTTTGGCTCCCATCTCCAACAACCTTTTACATTGCTTGAATTCTACTACAGACATCAATTTCCAGTAGTGCAAGCTCTACTCTTCATACATAGTTCAGAATGAAAAAGAAAAATTCTCAATTATCCCATGGATCTAAGATCTTTCTCTCCCCTCCCCTACCACTCTAAATCCCCATTACAATAGTGCTTTGAAGAATTACGTAATTGCATAAAAGAGAAGCCCTTTGCTCATTCTATAAACCACTATTTCTAATTTACAAAATGAATTCAAAATAGGAGATATTGTTGAAGAGTAATTATGCTCCAACAATTCTCATTGGTTCAAATTCCTCTTCTTTTATTTCTAGAGAAATCCCATTCATTTAAATCTTCTTTTCCTCATCTCTTCAACTATTTCCATGTCAAAACCAATCGAAATTTAGATTAAATGCAAATTAAAATAAAAAATATCAAATCTGGAAAATAAAACATCTCTAATAAAAACTTAAATAAATAAATAAATAAAAATAAATATTTTTTTCATTGATCCTTATAAATATTTAATTGGTAAAGAAGAACATAGATAAGTGGGTCTATATTTAACAGAGGTTATGAGAAAATGAAAATGCAAAAAATTCAACTCAGAAAATTAATTATATTTAACAATTCGAAGCTTGATATTGAGCTTAATTTATACTTATTAAATGATCAAATATGATTGAAAAAAAATCATTAATATTCTTCATTATTTTATCTATCCAATGAGTCATCATGTGCTTGATTTGGCCAAGTAAAACTCAACTTATGAGCTTCCAAAGTTGATCAATCAAAACTGCTAGAATTCTGGAAAATATGTTATTTGGAACAAAAATAGAATTTTTTTAAGTAAAATCTAATCGTAAATTAAATTACAATTATTTCTTAATTAATACTAATTTTATTGTAATTACAATATTAAACTAGATTAACTATAAACAAAATAAATTTTAATTTTTAAAAATTCAAATTAAAAGTTAATTAAAAATATAATTTTATATTAATAAAAACCATTTACAAAATTCAAAACCAAAGGAACAAAACTTAAAAATCCTCTACGTGTCATGGTGATGGTGACTCGAAAACGTTGGAGGGAGTAGTCAACGTGAGGTGGATGGTGTACGGAGGTATAAGGGATGTCACGATGACTTATGGAGGAGTGGGAGTCAGAAGGAGGGGAAACTTAATAATAAAAATTTCAGTCACAACATAATTCATATCGGAGATCGGAGGCAATACACATCAGAAGTTTTAAAACATGCGCACAAGAAAAACGCCGATATGCCGATATTGTGATATCAGATATCAGAGGTTTTGAATTTCGGAGCATTGAAATCAAAGGTTTTAAATTTTGTAAATTTTATGTCGGGACTTTTAAATTTCAGAAGATTTCTATTAAAACTAAGGATGTGAGGTGAAGTGGGGTCCACTTGGAGTGGAATAAAAATTATACAAAATGAACTACAACTACTTTGTAATTTTGAGATTTCAGATTTGGTAATCTCTTTTAAAATAAGTACTTGGAATAAATTACCGAGATCCCAAAAATGGAATTTCTCACTGATCTATAATTTGGCTACACAATATTGTAGGACTGTTAGTGAAAAATAAAAATAAATAGTAAAAATTAACTAGGAGTTCATATTTACAATCAATTATTAGTTTTTATTACAAAAAATAAAATATGATACATTTTGTACATTTTTTAACCGAGGCGACAAAATGATCAAACCTCAAAGGAGTGCCATTTGCAAACTGGATAGTCAAATGAGGAAAAACAAGTATCGATGGAAAGCTTGATAAAATTAGAATCCAATGAAATGATCGAAATAGAAATCTAACTAAAATAAAAAAAATGAAAATATTTTAGGATAATTCACCAAAAGAAAATAATAAAAGGTGATTTAGCCAAAAATTAATGGAAAGGGTCCCAATTATTTGAAATAAAAAGTAAAAAATGGGGGGTGTTGCGTTTTCCCTACAACATAAACAAAATCCTAACTCTTATTGTTTTTCCATTATTTTCAAACTCCCCCTTAATGGAGAAAGGAATGATTTTGAAGCCTATCATCTCCATAAAGAATTCAAATTTCATCTTCACAAGGGGCTTTGTGAAAATGTCAGCAAAATTTTTACAATTTTTACAATATTCAATAAATATTTCCTTAAACTGTATCTTTCCTCTAATAAAATGAAACTGAGCATCAACATGCTTTGTCCCTCCATGAAATATTGGATTATTTTCCAACATGATCGAGCTCTGGCTGTCACATTTAATCACTATAGCCTTGTATTTTTCTTCTCCAATATCTTGAAGAACTCGCCTCAACCAAACAACTTCACAAGTTGTTGCACGCAAATATTTATGCTTTTCCTCTGTTGATGAAAAACATACAGTATGATACTTCTTTCCGCTCCATGAAACAATCCCGGATCCAATACTTAATGAAAAACCTATAGTAGATCTTCTATCATCTGGATTAGCAGCCCAATCTGAATCTGAGTAACATGTTAGCTCAACATTAAATGAATTAGTATACTCAAGGCCATAATCAATTGTTCCTTCAAGATACTTGAGTACTCCTTTTGCTTCTTTCCAATGGATTTCTAGAGGTCTCGCCATAAATTGACTTAACACACTAACATAGTATGCTAAGTTAGTTTTGGTTGTAGTAAGATAATTCAAGCTTCCCACTAGTTATCTATATAATGTACCATCTACTTCATTTGAGCCATCATAAAACTGAAGTTTCACATGCTATTGCATTGGAGAAAAATAAGTGTTGCATTGATCCATATGAAACCTTTTCAGCACTTGTCTAATATAGTTACCCTAAGAAAAAAAATCCGGCAAACATCTCTCCACACTTCAAGACCTAGATAGTAATGTAACTCACCAAGATCTGTCATCTCAAATACTTGTGACATCTACACCTTAATTTCATCAATTAGTTTGACTGAATTTCCTGTAATAATTAAGTCATCAACATACAAAGAAATCAGTACTACATGCCCCTTTGTCTCAAACTTGGTATACAGATTTGGATCGCTTTGACTCCTCATAAAACCTTGTTGAATAAAGAAGGAATATATCTTTTCATACATAATGGATCATGAAACAATATCATACAAAAATCTAATCCAAGAACTCTCAATACAATATACAATCATCTCACACTATCATACGAAAATTGGTAAATACATGTGCCAATTTACTGCCTCCTGACAACCTGCCTCCATTGCGCAATCCTTGTTGATCACAATCCCTCAATGAATGAGATACTTCCTTGCCTTGACTATGCAATACTCATAGACACATACAATGTGTGTGTGGTTTCATGAGTGCACCCACTAATGTCACAACTGATAGTCAATCTGTCTCTTTCACCTACATCTCAACTAGGTCTCCACTAGAACTAACATGCATGCAGTTAACATTAGTAAATCTTTAGTTACATGTGAGACCACTGATTGTGAATTAATTAATAATTAATTCACTGATCTCTCACTAGTGTATCTTCAATTACAATTAGCACAACTGAGTTTAGCTCACTTAACTAAGTTAAACTACTTTACAACTCACATAACTACACATCCAACTCTGTTACAACTAGAATCACTCTGTTACAACTCAATTCCACTTGCATGTCCCACCAACCAACCTCTTAACTTGAAATTCACTTAGCTAACTGATTTGCCACTTCAGTTAACTATTTCCAAGTGCTCATTGAGAATAGATTATTGTTTATTGTCCAACTATTATTAAGGGATAATAATAGTACCATGACCTAGGTGCATGCTTTGGCCCATAGAAATATTTGTTTGATATGCAAATTAAATATTCTAGCCCCTTTTTCACAAACCCTTCAGGTTGTGTCAAATACACATCCTCCTTTAAATCAACATTCCAAAAATCATATTTTACATCTAATTGGTGAAAATTATGATGGTACTTTGTAGCTAATGCAATTAATAATATAATAGTATTTAATTTAGCTACATGTGCAAATGTTTCTGCATAATCACTTCCCTCCTTTTGTGAGTACCCTTTTGCCACCAATCTAGCTTTATATTTATCTATATAACCATATGCTTTAAACTTGGGTTATACAACCATTTACATCCTATGGGATATTTTCCTATAGGAAGTTAAATCAATTCCATATTTTAATTTTAATTATAGATTCATATACTTCTTCCATTTATTTTGTCCACTCTTCATGTTCATTGGCTTCATTAAAACGCATGGGTTATATGACATTCAAAACACTAGTCATGAGGGCGTAGTCCTTATACCTTCCAGGTACTCGAATCTGCCGACTAGATCTCCTTCTCACTTCATTGTTTTCACCTATGTTCTCTGAAAGTAATTCTCCACTTCTAGGTGAGCTCTGACTGCTAGTGATGTCCATATCACTAAATTCTTCCGCAAGATTTTGCTTCTCACTGACTTTTGTTTTTCCTTCTAATTTGTTATATTAAACTTTAGGAAGAATGTGCCATATTTAATAGTTGTTATCCTTTCTTCCTTCATCTTCCTACTCATGGAAAATTACATCTTTACTTGCAAACACTTTGTGAGTATAGGCATTAAACATTTTATAAGATTTAAATTTTGAACAGTATTCTGCAAAAATACATTTAATGACTTTACCGTCAAGATTATTTCTATTCTCCTTCAGAATATGTGTAAAGGCCTTGCACCCAAACAAATTCAAATTATTAATTTCTGGTTTGAACCCATAGAAGGCTTCAAATGGGGTCTTAAGATCAAGATAACTTGTTGGAATTATATTCTTTAAATAAACAATAGTACTAATGGATTCTGCCCAAATGGAATTTGTAAGGTTCTTACCTTTGATACCAACAATGTTCTGTTTTTCCTTTCTACAACATTGTTCTGTTGTGGAGTTTCGGGTACTATGAACTGCAACACTATTCCACAATCCTTGTCATACTTGGTGAAGCTCCCCTATTTGTACTCTACCCCTTGATCTGAACATAGGATCTTTATCAACTTCCCTGTTCACTTCTCTGCCATGGATTTTAATTCTTTGAAATACTAAAAATAATCACTCTTTTTCATGAGGAATTACACCCAAGTGTACATTCTACAATCATCAATAAACAACAAAAAATAATAGGCACCTCTTAGGGATATTTTCTACATGGGTCCAAAAACATCAGAATGCACAAATTCTAATACATCTCTTCTTATCCTATCAGAATTAGAGGGGAATAAATATCTGTCAATTTTCCCTAATGGAAAACTTTCACAAGCACCATATTCATTCTTTAACATAGGGAATCCTCAACCATACTTTATTTCTACAACAATAATAAATCATGATCATTACCTCTAATGCCAAAGAATTTTTGTTGACAAAGTTGTAAGAACTAGTGCTTGATGACTTTTTCTGGTAACATCAAGCTTGTACAAACCTCCAATGCTGACCCCTGAAGCAATAGGTTTCCAATGATCCAACAAATATTTCACTATGAAATATGTTTTGAATAATTAAACCTTCAGATTCTGATTTGTAATTGTAGACACATAGATCATTTTTTTCTTGATCTCATGCACATACATGACATTATGAATGTGTCTAACATTTCCATTTTCCAATGTTACAGGAATATCCCACATCCCTTCATCACGTCAGCGTCAGCGATCGTCTCCAAGATAGATATTAGCACCATTGCATACCTCCTTGAAATTATCATACCATCTCCCGTTACATTTCATCTCGATCGAAGCTTTGGAGTCCACAAACCATGTATTAGTATCATCTGTTTCAGCAGACAACCCAACATTAGACACAAACAACTTAATATTTTTGAGATCATAATTCAGGGTTTCTCCTGCAAAATGTCCTAATTGTCTTCTATGTTTATGCCTAGATTAATCACTTTTCTTCTTATAACAGTCTCTGGCTAGATGCCCACTTCAACCATAGTAAAAACATTTTATTCCAGAATCATTTTTTACAGATGGCATACCTTGATTTCATTTCGGAAATGGCCATTTCTGAGATGAGATTCCACCTTTATTTTCTCCTCCTTGTTCCCCTTTGAAGATTTTATTATTCACCATAAGTTCCAAATCTGGTTTATGAGGCTTCAAATTCTTACGCCTCTCTTCTTCCTGCAACAATATATCTGTCAATTCCTCAAAATTTGGCACTTTCTCCCTAGCTGCAAGACCTTTCATAAACATCTGATAATCCTCTAATATTCCATTTAAGTTGATTGTTACAAGACCAATAATAGGTACCGATTCTCCTATATCTCCTAGTTTATATTTCAGTTCTTTAATTATGGAAATAAAGGCACTAACAAATTCGTTATCTTCCATTTTAATGTACACGAGCTCACTCGATTTGTGTTTTTGGTTTCATACAAATCCTTTAGTGTATTCTAAGTTTCACAAGATGTATTGAAATCACGAATATGATGAATTATGTTATATTTAATAGACATCCCAAGCAGTACATTTTCTTTGTTTTCTCGCTTCAACCAATCTTGAATTGATTCAGTTGTTTTGCCTGCATCATTTTTTTCTTCTTCTCTCTTTGTAATGATCTAAGCGCCGTAGCCTTCCAAAACTGTTTGTAGATTGAATTTCTAGTCGATGTAGTTCGTGTCATCCAATTTATTAGCTTCGTTTAAGTATGTCTCTACAAGTGGATTCATTGTCTTCTCCTAATTCCTTTAAAGAGAACTTCCACTCAACCACTAACTAGGGCTCAACCACTCATAAAAAAATTAAATCCCTCTGTTTAAAAATATATAATAGAACAAAAGTGGTCTTTAAAATCTCTTGAAGCACACACCACCGACGACGCTCTTTTACAACGGGGGTCAACGCTCCGTTAAAATAACGCAAGCCCAAAGTTGTGCTTCACATGCCATGTTCTCGAACATTGTTATCAACGCCAGAGTTCAACGCTCCTTTCAATGTTGCTTGGGTGTGTTGCAACACAAAAAAAATGAGATTTCTGAATTTTTCCTCTTTCAACGCAGGTAACCTTCTACTGCAGGATGCGTTGAACAATATAATTCCATGGATCACAATTTTAAGCACCAAATCTATGTTTCTCTGTTGCACAGCGTCCGATCCACTACACTACACTCACTAGATTGAGAGATCCACTCATTGGATCCTTTTCACAGTCTGTTATTCTCACGTCCTCCATGAAATTCAACAAATAGGCACGCCTGCAACAAGCAGAATCCGCTAAAACAGAGGTTCATACGAAGTAAATTCCATAGCGTCGAGCATCTAGGTCTTCTGAATAAAAATGGATTTGGAGGAAAGCTACGTAATTCAACAATCAATGAGAAAATTTACTCTGACTAGGGTCAACGTCTAGATGCACCTCCTCCTGAGCCTGTCATCTCGAATGGAGCTATGGTTCCCTTCTCCTTCAATACAACTCATGCCTCCTCACAACACACTGGCTAGATCGGCTTCGAACAACACAATTGACGTAATGTTTGAGTCAACAACTACACCAACACCAGCACGACTCCACCAAAAATGTGCAAGAGAGATTTTGCTCCTTCATGCTATATACTACACCACAGTCAACTGGAAAAACTCACGTACCAGTTGACAGCCTCACCTGGTATTCCACGCAGGTCCAACGATCATTCATGTTGGCCTTCACACTGAAACTAAAAAAAAATGTGTCTTCGTTGACAAATATAAGTAGATTTTAAAAACTTTGTGACCTATCCCAACAACAAGGGACAAAAGCACCACAGTCAAATGTCACACCGACAATCAGTTCTCTCCACCTTTTGTTGGTGACTCCCTCTAACATGGACCAACACATCCACCGCCAATGCTCTGATACCAACTAGAAAAAATAGGAAGGCAAAAAAAATGAGTGAAACTGGTAGTGAGTGGTACCTGAGGCTTCCCAGAACACTCGCTCCATTCATTGAATAAACAAATCAACAATACAAATCTTATATAATTGTGTTTATTTAGAGAGATGAAATATCCTGGTAGAAAATAAGAACCAGTTCCTAATTACAACCAGAATCCTAACTATTATTGTTTGTCCATTATTTTAAAATCTAAAACATGCTCCAAACTCACCTTTATTATTAATTATATCCATGATTATTATAATATAAATATTTTAACTAACATTAAAAATTAAACCAATTACAATTTTTCATTAATTTCGCTATAAATATTCAAACTAAACTAATATGTATTTCCATATAAAAAACGAGACTTGTGTATATATAATAAAATGGTAATAAGAGTGTATTTTTCTGCATATAATTATGTTAAACATTAAACTTTTAATTCCGATGTCCATGTTGAATGTGTGAAAGAATGGTACTTATGTGCCTGTAAGTAACAACGAGAGAATATTATAATTTTTACTCTTATCTATAGTTTTCTTAAAACACGACATTTTCAATTCAACTAGATTTCGATATGTGTTCGTCTCCTTACTCCTTCTCCTGAACCATGATTATTTATTTTTATATTTTAAAGAATAATAGTTTTGATGAAGAGCCAAAATGAAACTATATCTAATATGAAGGAATATTACCTTGGAAGGGAATGCTTAATGTTGATTCTTATTTTATAGTTTATATAAATTTAAAAATAAAAATAAAAAAATGTAAGATGAAAAATGATAAATAAGTTAGGTTTGGAGTATGTTTTAAAAGTGTTTTTTTGTTTAGATGTATTTTTTTCTAACTTAAAGAAACAGGCTAATAGTCCAAGTCCTAGAGGCATGTTGTAGAAATGAAATCTCATCCCATTACGGATTGTGTTGTTTTCCTTGAATAATAGTGATGAGTCAACCTATATTTTTGGATAGAAATTACTGATAGTTGTCTACACTATTGGTTTGACAACTGAATTATAATATATTTTCCATTTGTTTAAAATAATATAATAACAGAATCTCCTCATAATTTCTTATTAAAAAATTACAATAGAAAATAATAAGAGTCTCATAACCAATGTTAATAAAAATTTCCTAAAGATCTTGAGAGGGTCTTGAGAACATTGTTCATAAAAACATGATGACGCTAAAAACTACCATGGAAATATTGAAAACAATGAACAAGTTATTAATTCTGATGGACATAACTAATTTTGACATAGACCCCAAAATGAAGCCCTCGTAGAGGAGGCCTAATATTATTTAAATGCTTCATATAAGAACAATAATGATCTACATTCCAAAGAAATAAAAGAAATAAAAGGATAATTAAATGTAGAATTTTGTGTGAATATTAGGAAATATTTTTTAAAATCATAGTTCCTAGGAAAAAGAATTTAGGAAGTGATTGAAATTGATAGTGGGAAGCCCGAGAAGTTCAAAATCAGCATTAAAAGTGATTAAGGAAACTACATGTGAATTACATCAAACATTATGTAAATAAGAATAGGAGAGACATTGGGCAGATAAAGGAATCAGAAAGACATTGGGTAGATAAAAGAGTGTGATCATTAGAGAATAAAAAGAATGATATTGGGGAGAAGATTGTGACATCTTGATGGAAGCTTCGACAAAATTATACTAATTAGTAAATAATCATAAAAACCTACCCAAAACAAACATAATAAGTCTACAACATATAATTCATAAGTTAATAAATTTAATATGCTCCATACTAGGATCTATATCATAAAAGAGGCATGGCATGAAAGCAATAAAATTAGTATTTGAGATGTAGTTTCACATGTACATCACATTATTTTTGGATTAAAAAGAAAACACGAAAAAAATTGTTGGCTAACAAGCCCTTCCAACAATATCGAAATAAATGGGTCATAGCTTATTGGATGAAGGATGAGGTGTTGACCAGATAGAGTGATACGTTAAAAATATTGTCTCATTACATATGGAAAGATAAGTTCTCTTAGGTACATGATAAATTGAGTGGTATGATGGTGATAGATTACAACATCTTAAGGGAAAATGGAGAAGAAAATATCTCAAAAACCAAGTGAAGGAATGTTGGGATTAATTATTACAATAAAGTGAAGAAACCACAATTGCAAAATGAGAATAAATTAACTCAAGATAGAGCCAATAGCATAGATAACGACCTAAACTAATAGAATTTAGGGAAAATATTTTGATTAAATCAATTCACGTAGTAAGTGAGAACACTTTTATCAAATCAATTCACGTGGTGTGAGAACTATCGATCACTTAAGACTTAAATAGTATTAGCATTATTAAACATTTTTTTATCTTTTATTTAAAAAAAGTTATACGATATAGATGTAATTAAAAGTTATTAAAATGTTCCAACTAATGAAACATTTACGTAATCATCAAATTTGAGTGCCCATGTCCTATAAACATATGAAGTTATTATAGGTTTATGTTAGGTTTTGTTGCATGATGAATTCTAAGTTATGAGTTTTGGTTGTCATAATAAGTGAAATTTTATAATCTCTACCATGAATTATTAGTTCTTTTTTTGCTAGGGATAATAACACTTCTTTTATGGTCAAATTATGTTGACCTTCAATTATTTTGCTGAGTTTTGTAATTTTATCTAATTTTTTGGGAAAATGCTCAATATTGCTATTTTCTTGTAAATTCAAAAATATTTTTCTAATTTTTGGAAATATTTTTTCTAATTTTCCATTGGCTAAGTAAGCCCTGATGCGACATAATTTCCGTGGTGTAGGGAATTTTATTTTTAATATTTGTAAGTGACCATTTCGTCCGTGAAAGCTCTAACATTGTTATGCTTGACATGACTGCTTCTCTTCCCAATGATGCCATAATTAATTGTAGCTCTAGTCCCTTACATAAGCGACGGGAGGAGGGGGAGGGAGAATTTGAACAAATATCCATAAAATTGATAGATTTTGTGAAGTGTGGAGGTGTCGAGGAAGAAACAAGGGTTGAAGGAGAGGCTGAACAAATCTCCATAACATTGATACATTGGGCAGAATGCAGTGGTGTAGAAGAAGCTTTATTACTTCGTACCTGTGCACTCCACACAATGTATTAACATTTATACTACATCTACAATACTATAGTTTTCTACTTGGAATTCGATCATTGGAAGAAATTAAGCCCACGATAAAATTTGATAAGGATGGGAGCCTTTTGGTGAATATACATGATTGTCACAACTCTTCTCATACAATACACGCCAAATTATTATTATTATCATTATTTCATATATGTATTTATAACACTAATACTACTATTACCATATATTCCTCTGCTCTCTTATAATGAACAATATATTGGTCCTTAACTTCCCGAACTAGTAAAAAATTTATGCCTTTGCATTTCTCTTCCATGAGCAGGTTAAAAGTATACCTTATTATATCTATCCCTAGAGAAGTTATCTCACTCACTTGGTACTTAGGAGATTCTTCTTAATTGTATGTTTAGTAGAAGCATTGAATATGTATGATTTGAATACCATCTTGGCACAATAAATATTATATGATATACAGCTACAATGGTAATGTTATATCGCTCTAGGTGGCTATATGGAATGTGCCTCTTAAAAGTTATGAAATACCCTGTGATATTTTTTTATACGTTTTAACTATGTAATATATATTGAGTTAACTCCTATGTACTAAAGTTATGTGATTTACATAAACCCCAACGCTAAATAAAATACTTGTTGCACTACTCTTCCCTGGGGAAATTAACCAAGCAATTACAGTTTTCCATGTCTTCCTCCTTCACATGGATGGAATATGACCACCATGGTAGCATTTGGACGGCTGGGATGAAGAGATATCCATCAAGGGTAACAATTAACCTGCATAACCCTAAACCCTTTTGATTCCTAATTTTTTAGTCACTACGCCCTTTTCGTTGTCGCCTTCTCCATCTGGTGGCATCGACGATTCGGCGCACCGCTCTCTACCAATGATCGACATCTAGCCTTTTGTCGACACATAGTGGTCGTGAGTCTAAGGAGGCTCTGTAGCCTTCAGCATTTGTTCCTCCTAGTGCTTTACAGGTAGATTTTCCTTCATATGTCTACATTGTTTCCTATTTTTACTTCTTATGGTATATCTATGGAGTAATACACTAAATTATTTTCACCTCAACTATATGTATTCTTCGGATATGATGATGGTAGGCTGGTGTGTTCGTCCTCGGGGGTGACACCTAAATAGGGACCTTCCTTTTACTGTTACTTCACCATTGTCTCAAGGTAACGTTTGATTAGAAAGTTTACTTCGGGAGTGCCATTCCTTTTGTTTTCTACATTTCTGTGCTACTATATATTTAGAGCTTCTTGAATTTTTATTCTTTGCTTTCTTACCTAGGAAATTTTGAAATGAAAACTCTTTAATGTAATGGCCTCAATTTTTAATGGTTATGCTAGGTGTGCTTCCATTTATGTTACTTGCATTGAACCTCCTCCATTTTTGGGTTTTCGGTGATGGTTTAGTTTTATTTCTTGTCGATTCAGTGGTTTTATGAGATAGCTTTAATGGAGGACTCATCCTCTCATACCAGTTATCCATTTGTGCCGCAAGTTTGTCCCTTTCTTTTGTTATTTTTTTTCCTACTTTCCTTCTTAGTCTCTATTACTGTGAATACACCATGATATACCAAGTTGTTCTGATTCCCTTTCCTTTTTTTTTACTTTTCTGGTGTAGATAGTAGCAAATACCAATTCTTCCATCTAAGTGACTCTATGGTTTGGACGAGGCAAGAAAAAAAACCTTGGTAACCTACAACATCATCGGTCATTATCAATAGAGAAAAAATGTAACTTGTATGAAGGGATAATGGTATTATCTTGCATATTATTCCTCCCTGAGGTAGATCGAGGTTGTGTTATTTCTCTTGGTCTATCACATTTATTCCCCTTGCAAGTTATATTGTTTTCCTTTCTATGTTCACAATATATTTTTAACGATCATCTCTTTCCTTAAATGTATCATTTTCTAAGTGGTAACATGTTTAAGTACACAAGCAATTAATTAATAACAGGTATGGAAATCACTCCTTCCCCGTCGCTATGCCTTCTCTGTTCCCTGGTCTCCACAAGGTAACATACATTATTTCTTCATTTTCCTACAGGTACGAAGGTGCCCCTAGAAGTATCTTGTTTCCTTATGAAGCTGTGAAAGATGGTCCTCACTTACCTTCGGTCTGTATGTCATTCAGGTTGATTCCCAAAATCTTCGGAGTTCAGTTCAATGGTCCTATACAAAAAAAATCATTTTGCACCAATGGTGTTGGTGATCCTAGGATATGCCAAGAGTCAATTTGAGTGTTATTACGCTAAATTATATGATTGCACACTTCTTTTTTTCTATAGTTACTAGTTGTAGTGTGGCATCCTGCTAATGTATGCTTTGTTTTCTTTTATGCTCTTTAGTTCTCTGGGTTCCCTGGTTGTTTTTAATGACTAAAGCACAATAACTCCTATTTATGAGGTTGTATTTTTCTATTCTTCAACACAATGGAGATAATGGTTAAAATCTCTCCCATTTGTTTCTCTTATGATTTATGTTCTAAATGAAAAATATGTTGTGTGAAAATTTGATTCGCTATAATGACCCTTTTCAGGGAAACTCTGTTACTATTTTTTTAATATAAATCAAAGTGTATACCAACAATCCATCTATTTATCTAAAATTAGTTTACCCTGTGTTGTCTAGTCTTACTGTGTCATTATATTAATATTCTAGGCTGAATTTATTTTTTCATGATTTACCAATACATTTTCGTTTAGTAGTTATGTATTTCTACCCTTTTGTTCATGAAAATGAAAGTAATAACTTCATTAATGTTATGGTTGAATTATTTCCTCTTCTTGTACTATGCTCTTATTTTAGTACTAAAAGATAACATTGGACTTTATCTCAGTTGTAATTATTATCTAAGGGCCAGGTTAGGCTTCCATATTATCTGGACACAACTCGACGTGCTCATCATTTCTATTTTTACTGCTTTTAGTTTTTTCTAAACCCTATATCTAGGGTACAGTCTTTTCCCAAGATAAATATCACCCAACGTATAGGCTTAATTTATCTATAGTTCTCCCATGGATCTATTCCCCAAAAATTCTTCTTCGTTTAGCTTTTATTTTTCCTTCTCATCTCCCATCATGCAATTAAATACTAAAGGTCTGTGTATACAAAGAAACATTTTACACACTACATATTTCTAAGATGGTGTTGTGCATAGCAGTATAAGTGTGAGGTTAAAACCTTGTAATTCACAAACCATATGTGACATCATTCTTACAACACATACTTTCTTTTAGAAACCATGCATGTAGCATCATTATTTTCAAGTGTTATAGTTTTATTCACTATTACCCTAAATTCTAGGAAAACCACAACAAAATTAGTTCGAATATAGTTGAATCTTTTACTTTAACTACATCCATGCCAACGATATTTCTAGTGTTATCATCGATGCTTATTCATGAACACCAAAATTAATATAACCATCAGTATGCCTAACTCTATAGTCTCACCATACAATAATATAACATACAATAATTCTAGATTTATCATATGTACATACTCTTTACGCCATCAAATAATATAACAAATAGTAATTCTATATTTATCATCTATACATATTCATTTACATATTAAATAATATACCAAACAGTGATTCGATCTCTATCATATGTACATATTCATTTTCACCATGAAAACACATAACATAAAATCTAACGATGAGGTTGTCGAAGACACATGGGAATCCCGCACCTTTTTCCACCCAATCCTAAATTGAGATCCTCCAATTCACCCCCAATATGAGATTTTCTTGCAAGGATCAACAACCTCCACTAATCCCTCAATAGATATGTTATACTTTCTCTCACATAATCAATTTTTCCTTGAGCGAAGTCCCACTTTTGTAGTTTTCATCGCCATTAGCCTCGGCTTTTTCCTTTAAAGCCCTATTTTCTCTGTTGCTGCTCTTTATCCTTATCAAATCTTAGCATATTTCCCTATCTAAGAGATTTAATGAATTTTATCTCTTATCAATTAAACCTTACCTGAAATCTTTATCATGGAAGATTTGTCTCAATCTCATTTACTAAAGAGATTTTTGTTTTTCTTTCCTTAGCAAGAATATCGTTTTCAAGTATCTATTTCCCAAGTACTTTCAGCCCAATTATTTATTAATTAATAAAAGTACTTCATGGATGTTCTACCATTCACTCTAACATAACTCAGTTTGAAACAAAGAAAACGGCATTACAAACGCAAAGAGGTATTACGATGATGGTAGTTAAACTGTTAGTATTCCTAAATGGAAGAAGTTTATTGAAGTACAACTGCTGCATTTTTTAAGCATTAATCAATGAATAAGCTATTACTATGTATTAATTTTCATCTAGCAAGTTGATGCAAATTCTTAAGTTGAGAATTTTTCCTCATAATTTTCTGCATTTGAGTTGGTTCATGTGGCTAACTAATTATGAACCACCTCTTAGTTGGTTGTTTTTAATAGATATTTTTTCTCTGGACTGGTAACATAATGTATCGATGCATTTTATAAAATAAATTCACTGCATATCAAATGCACAAATGAGATGAATTTACTTCTACATTCAAAGAGATTAAGTTTTTCATATATTGAAATTGCTAGAGATGACCTAACTATATAATATTACTATTACTTGCGTAGGTGGATGACAAAGTTAGACATTAGGGAGCTGAATTTATACTAGAGGTCTCGTGTGGAACTTTTCTTTTGTATAGGTGCAGAGATTTTCTGGTTATTCGGAGAATTTTTTGTTATACAATGCTGTCCACCTCCAAACTCATGGAGTTAAGATTCGCAACTACGAACTTTTCATTGATACTTACTACATTCTCTTTTTGGGTTATTACCAAGACCATTTCAAACATGCACATCTAAAAATATTACTTCACGGTCTGAACTCAAACAAATATTAAAATATTATTTCATCGTTCAAATTCCACCCTTTCTAGGAGACGAAGCAACACTAGCTTCTATTATTTTGATTAGAATACTTTATTTGGATGAAGTTATCATTGCCAGTGTGATTCTAATGTGAAGTGTAACTTAAATTCAAAAAATTGAAAACCTAAGTCAACTGAAACTTGAAAGGCATGACAACGTGCATGCGAGTTGAATGAAGAAGAATGCATTACCCACACAAATTTGAACAAATATTTAGTATTTTGGTAACACCATCAAACTCGACAAGGACCATCAATATAAATATATTTTAACTTTGTATTTAATTAGCAATGGTTTTACGTGAAATTTTAAGAAATCAAATTTTAATTTTGTCCATATGCATAATAATTCTAGAAATGTTTTAATACTGGTGTGTGCTTGTGTTTGTATATGCATATATGTATCTACACACATATATGTGTCAATGAGTAAATAAAAATATATGCACATGAAGTGAGTTAGAGGTATTTTGCATGGAATATTGGTTATTGCGTTGTACGTATTGTAATGGCATACGAAGAGTTGTAGAGATTAACTCTGTGAATTCCTTTGTGCAGAGCTTCGCATAACCAAAAGTTATTTGTACCTCAGCCATGGGTTATTACATCATTCCGTTACATTTTGGTTTAATGGGAAATGCATGGATAATTCTTCGGACACCTCTAGAAACAATGATTCATCTAAGGTAGACACATATTTCAAAAGAAAAACAAGAAAACTGTAATGTATGAATTCTCTAAGGTAGACACATATTTCAAAAGAAAAACAAGAAAACTGTAATGTATGAATTCTCAATTTCAAATCTTCTTATATGTTGAATAATGGTAGTGTGGTCAAGATAAAAAAGATATTAAAATTCTATGTAGTGGTAATTGAAACACAAACAAATATTGATAAATATAAAAAACCCTACCCTCATATCTTCATTATCCCAATAAAATCACTACATTTTTACTCAGAAAAATAAGAAGTTGGTTATTGTGATGTGTGTGTTGTTCTACTCATTCCATCACTCATTTGATTTATATGTGGCATGATTCGATCAAGGGTTGTGTCTTTTAGGGTAACGTGTCCCTTTAATTTCAAAGAGAGTCTCCTATCATATGAATAAGTCATCGTATACCCAAGCTGACTCTACCATGTGTTTATTTAATGCTTTATTTAATTCGACTCAAGCTTCTAAGTCTCTCATAAATTCTCACACATAAGATAAGGAACCGATTCGTGTCATAAAATTGACCAACATCTTCATCCTCTACTGTAATACTCAAGGCAAGGAAAAGAAAATCCAAATGATGTCCTAGTGACATATCCCATAGTTTCAGAACCAAAAGTAGGAGATCCAATCATAGTGATTCAAACCGTTCATTATATTGATAACCAATTAATTATTTGCAATCAAAATTTAAAGCGAAATGCTAACATTAAAATGATAGTTTAATTTATGAGATTAAGTTCAGGATTAAAACCTTTCTAGTCAAAATCAATCCAATGTGTTTTTCAGCAGTTTTATGAAAATGGAAATCATAGTGCAACACATTTTTTATATTATCTAGTGGGTGGTCCTTATGCTTTTTAAAAAAATACTAATTTAAAATTTTCACGTAGCTTACTAGATATCCAAACTAAATCTATCGTGATAGAAATTGAGATCCATATCTATAGGTGGAATTCTACAATTAAATATATAGTAGTGGACCTCTTAGCTTTAATTTCATCAACTTGTTAGTTGTTATTCAATATGGCATTTTCTAAATAGGCTCTATTTATTCTTGGTAGAGAGACAATGGTGAAATCATCCTCTTAGCTTCAATTTCATCAACTTGTTAGTTGTTATTCAATATGGCATTTTCTAAATAGGCTCTATTTATTCTTGGTAGAGAGACAATGGTGAAATCATATTTTCTTCTAAGTGGAAATTTTGGAAGCCTATCATCCCAACCAAACATCTTTAATAAAAAAATATTTTTCCGCTTGTAATATTTTTTATCGACAATTCAATTATATTCAAGGGTAGAATAAAAAAATAATTTCCTTTCTAGTTAGGTGTTCATGAAATAATTGTGAGGGTAATAAATATAATGTATTTTTTTCATAGTTATAGTATCCGCACCTCTACACAATGGTTATATGTGTGAAGGTGAAGGGTATCTTTAAAACAATGTAGTAAAGCTTGAAGTGTGGTCGAGACTCCATTTTTTAATGGTTCATTATTTTCATTGTTTTCAAAACAACCTTTATTTTTTCATTCTTCTGAGTTATGGATCCATTTTCATTAATTATTCTTCTAAATTTTGGAGTCATTTGCAATAACAACAAAGCGGGGAGATAATGGATGACATAAGTGGAAGTGAAAGCAAGGAGAGAATTCAACATACAAGCGAAAGTGAAGAAATAATGGAGGATTGAAGTGACGAGTAGATTGATAATGCAATGATATGGCAGAAGTTGCAGGGATTGAGAGTTATAGTTTTTGATCTCAACGATTTCATGTCACATATGTTTTCGCATGTAATCTACCTTGATACACTAAATTATTTGGGTGATTGACTATGTCTCTGTCAAGTGCCAACTGGACTTGTGGTTGAAATTGGTGATTATTCCATTCTCGAGTCATTGATGACTCGCTTAACTGCATAGTCATGTGGCTGTAATTTAATGGAGGCCATTCATTAGAGACAGTTTCAGTTCAGAAGTGGCCTCCTAAGGAAAAATAATAAAATAATCGTTAAAATAATGAAATAAGGGTTACGAATTTTGGAGGGAAAATAAGAAAACTACATTTTTTTAATTATATTTTATGGTTATCTCCTTATATATTTACCCAAATTTCAAGTGTAAACACTCGTTGGATGTTGAATTAAATTCCACATTCAAGGAGTACTCATTATTCATAGTTTTGAGAAGACCCAAAATGATAAAAATTGAAGATACATTAGAAAAGAGAGTTCAAATAAGAGTGATGAATTTTGGAGGGAAAAGAATATAACTGTTTTTTTTTAATTGTATTTTTTTCTTATCTCCTTATAGGTTTACTAAAATTTCTAGTGTAGACACTCTTTGGGTGTTGAATTAAATTCCACATCCATAAAGTACCCATTATGAATTATTTTGAGAAGAATCACAATTATAAAAATTTAAGACACATTAAAAATGTGTGTTCAAGACACTTTTTCAATGTATCTTCAATTTTTATGAATGTGTGTCTTCTCAAAAGTATGCATATTAGGTACTCATTGATGTAGAATTTAATTCAACATCCAATCAGTGTCTACTCTTAAAATTTGAGTAAACCTATAAGGAGAGGAGACAAAAATACAAGTAAAAAAAAAATCTTCTTTTCCCTCCAAAATATTTATATGTACATATTTTTAATTTAAATGATTTTTATTGGTTTACATATTATGACACGAAAATTTCATGGTCACTTTTAGGATGAAATTTTGTTTAATGACTTGTGGTTGTGTACTTAAAAAATAATAATTATCAAAGTATCATTATAATGTCATAAAAACAAGTGTGTTTGTGTCTGGGAGAATCGTCACATTGTGTGAAGTGCAGAGAAATGAGATTTCTTCCTTCACACTCCACACAACTGTATCAACGTTATGAGGATGACTCAACCATGGAGATTCAAGAATGTTTGATGTGGCATCATCATAGTCTGCTTGTGTGGATTTTTATTCATTACATTTGAAGAAAACAAAATGAATTACAAGGTATTGATCACCTTGTAATCATAATTACAATTCTAGTTATTGTAATTTTATGTGCCTCCGTAAAAATGAAAACTCTATTAATGTATTCCAAAATATACCACACCACATATACGATGATTTCATTAACATAACATGGTATACATCCATAAATATTATGGAATATAGGTGTTTTTTAGGGTGTGCCTTCCTATTGTCTGCATATATATTTTGTCTCTTCTCCCACCTCTTCGAATACCATGCAGAACCATCTGAATTCAAAGGAATTGTTATGATTGAAAGGATTTGAATCATAGAATATTCATATTTAACAACAACAAAAATCTTAGCAAGTGAAGAAACTCTCCTCAATTATATGCAGGATTGTTCTCCAAGACCTGCTTTTAGACAAAACATAGTGCCTATAATCCATTTACAACTGAGTAGTATCACAAATCCACATCACCTTCCACTTGAGCTCATCGTAATCACCATATTTTCAGGTTTTCGCCAGTAGACTCTCCATACAATCCCTCAAATTCATCATCTCATTATTTTCATCATTTTCACTTTTTAATAGTATTATAGACTGGCATTGGACAAACTTCTAATTTCTTTGAAAGGGAGACTAGTTGTGAAGTTATACATACCAAATATTGGGTTTCAAGTATGGTGGAATATACAATGAAGTCACATGTGCGAAGAGCACGAGAGCTACAAAAAAAATGATGGGGATGGCAGAGAAGGAGGTATTTAAATCTTGTTGGCGTACCATAAATTCATAGGTAAGCCCATTCCATTGCACCACTTGGATATTTCCTCTAACAATCTCATGATTAGGTAACTTACCACAGGAAACCAATAGTCCCATGACTATATTTCTTCAATATGATGCCTCTTAATTTTTAGTTTGAATCAAACACTTATTTTTCCCAAATTATTTGATTTATTATCAACTCTCTTTGTATCTATAGGATGGAATTGTATTTGAGTTGAATTCAACTTAACAAATTTGCATTCCTAACACTCGATTCTCCAGTGAATTCACATTTAATTGCAACAATAAACCTCCTTGCTTCAAAGTACTGAAGGTGTTACATGTTTGGCTTAGGCTTCGTTCTCAGCTTTTTAACATCTTGCATTAAGTAAACATATTATTTCTTCTTTAGTTTTGAATGTAAGGCTCAGTGGTAGTGGGTTTTCAAACAGATATGATCATCCTAGGATATTTTTTCAGGATTTAATATTTTTCTCATATATAGTATTGTAGGCGACTGTTCTGGTTTGAAAATTCATATGTATAGAATGTACACGGATATTCAACAAAAAAAACATGCAATTTACTATTAAAATGGTTATTTTTTGGCGAATATAATCGAGTTAATCATATATATGTAAAAAAATAGGTGATTTTTTAAATGGAATTAGCAAATACTTTTTTTTCAAAAAAATGTCCAAAAAATAGCCTAGTTGCGAAATTTCACTATTAAAAATTTCCCTACATCATTCATAAAAAATTATGTAAGAATGAGTATGTAAAAATATTAAGAGTATCATATTTGAGTTGATAGAATCAAGAGTTTAGTGTGTTGCAGAATGATGAAGGATCGATATAAACTATAAACATACTATTGGAACTCATATGCTTAACAAAAATTTTAACTGTAGTTAAACCCAAATGCATTAAAAAAACATTAAACTCTTCGAAAGCTCGAGAATTGGGATCAAACATACCTTTACGAACTGACATTTTACCTAACACATTAATTGTTTCTATCGATATTAATACATTGTGTGGAGTGTAGAGATGCAGAGAAAGAAAACTTATTTTGCATCTTCGCACTCCACACAATGTATTAACCTTGTGGCACTATCAAGCCCTGTCATGGTTTTAGTGTGAATTTCAGTGTCAGAGCACTCACTAATGATATACCTTTGGAAATGATTGTGCAAAATGGAGCATCCTCGAATAATTACAAAACATGGAGCCAAAATTACCTTAATTAATTAATTAGCAGTAGAGGAAGAGATTATGCTACATTGCAGGTATTAATCTTGTTCAATTTAGTATTGTATTTTTTCTCACAATGGGTTTTACCCTTTTTTTTTGTCCTGTCACTTAATTATTTTGTTATAATTTATACCATATGTGCTCTTTCATAGTTCAATTACGTAATAATATATTTATAAAATGTAATAATAATTCTAAGCAAAAGCCAGGAGAAATAACTATTATGATAAGGATTTTGAGTACCACAATTAATTACTAACATAATTTTTTTGTATTTATTTATAAATTATTTTAGGATAAACTTAATGTTATAATAGTGTTTTCTAAATTATTAAGTAAATTGGAAAAACCATATTTCAATTTAAATGTGTTTTTTAAGCTTCTGTCCAATCAAATCCAAATTCATATATATATATATATATATATATATATATATATATATATATATATATATATATATATATGAATTAACTTTAAAAAAAGTCTAAAACTAAAATTGACCCCTAAGTAGGTTCAACGGGTGATTTTCAATAGGTGATTTCCATGAAAATGAAGTGTTTTGTACCAAAAAATTTGATGCTCAAATCCCCTCAATTTACCTGTAGGGCATATGTGGGAACCTAAAAAACCTCCCCATTTTTCACAGAATTTATAAACAAATAACTTCTTAACCATTAAGCATAAAAACATTTGGTCACCAAAAGAAAACTAACAAACATGCATCCAAACACCATTGTGAAATTTTAACTCTTTTTGTATTCTTTAAAAACTTTACAAGAAAGGGAAAGACTAGAAAGAAGTGGATCTTAATTTTTACACTTATAACTACAACATTAATTAAATTTGTATATTCCAATAGTAAATATAACCTTACCGTATTCAAAGTAGCTATTATTATTATAATAATGACAAGTTTACTTTATTAAATGGTTTTTTATTAAATTCTACTTAAAAAGTAATTCACTAACTACCTCTAGCTCTATATGGAAATTTTTAACTTAACAATCTTGTTACCTGTATTACGCATCCCATCTATTAACAACATGTTCATAAATTATTAAACTAATAACTTATCATATTTATTTCTAAAAACTAGACATTTAGTTAGAAGTTGCAATTATCGTTCGTATTTCAGAAAAAAATCCATAATCTATCGTTCTCCCAGAAATAAAGACTATTTATATATAAACTTGTCTCACTTTTCCCAACATTCATGATTCAACCACAAAATAATGAATATATAATAATCAGTTAATGGATAACAGCATCTTAAATGGAAGTATTATATAGATTGACCATTATTAATCACAATAAATATTAAAAAGTTTTGATATTATCTTCATAATAACAAAACAATATGATAGATACTGACATTTATACAGATAATGGAAAATAATATGCTCAATATATAACATTCAACTAACAAACCGATCAGATAAATACAAAGGCCAACTGACCAGGTTGGATCTCCCTGAGTAGTTTCAGGTTTTACAGTTACCTCATAGGTTTTCCTAACTTTTCAACGCACTCTTTGACCAGAGCTATCTCAAATTAGAAATTCCAGGCCTCAGCAATATGCGGTACTACGATATTAATGATTCTTTGCCGAGAAAAATACAGAGATGCTAAACTGTCGAAACTAATGCCAATCACAATCCACATTCTAATTGCAGTGTCCCTTAAATGCACTGGCTTTTCCGGGATCAAAATGCATGTCGTTGTCAATGAGGCTACAGCTCTGCTTCTGCCCTACCTAACGAGTGGCAAACACCAGAGTTGCACTTACCTTGTGTTATTTTGCACCTCCACTTATGACCGCCTCCATATATCGGTGATCACAGCCTTTAATTCTATGTGGTTGCAAGGCCTTTTCGAGCCACTTACCGATAGAGTACTCCTGCCTCGCCCACCCCACTGAGCAAGAACAAGGAGAAGTGTTTCATTTTCTCGAAGGCAACCATTTTTCTTTACATCGCACCAAATAAAATGGGTGAAGCAATCACCCGATGTTTCGACCACAGTAATCTTCCCCACTCCTCCCATTCCAACAGCAATAACTACTCTGGAAGCCAATCGGTATTGCAATACCCATGCAATGCAGTATTGCAATACCCACATTCTGAGAATCTTTAACCAAACGTGCTCTTGCCTTCTGAAAATGCATTTAATTGAATGCAAAAACGAGAACCTCGTAAGATACCACACTTGATAGCTTAATCCTTAATCCACTGATCCCTTTCATTTCCTTTCCTTCGCTCCGCTGCGCTCTTGCCAGCCACATAAATCCAACTCTACTTGCTGTTCTGCATAAAGTAAAGCGAATAACTTTCCCATCTCCAACGAAGGATTCCCACTGAACTTTACTCTACCGACAAGAGGCAAGCTTTGCCTTACGAAAACGGAAGGATGGTTTCGTTTTTCTATGAATGATTCATGTCCTTAATTGAGACAGCAACGGATAACCTGACCCAAACTTGTCACTCAATTATTTGTTGAAAGTAAAGTGAAATGAATTACCAACGCACAAAAGGAATACTCCATCAAACACTCCTTTCAAAATAAAGTGGATTCCTTTTCGATGGTTTTATTCATGTCCTTACTTGAGACCGCAAGGGATAACCTGAGCAAAACCTGTCGTTCGATTATTTGTTGAAAGTAAAGTGAAATGTATTACCAACGCACAAAAGGAATACTCTATCAAACACTCCTTTCAATATAAAATGGATTCCTTTTGTCAAATAAATTTCAAGTCCCCTCTTGAAGATGGAAATTATAGGTTTGAAATGTAGGTTTCACCGGATGATGCATTGAGAATCTTGGAAATGCCTAAGATTTTAGGTACCATGTACGCACCTACCTTGCTTCTCCTTTACACACTTAGCTTGCTTCCGGCCTAAAAATTTCTCACAAAAAGTCTCTATGGATTACCACCTTATTTGAAGATCACACCCTGTAAGGAAGGGCGTTGTATATAGAGGTCACAATTCGGTAGCCATGTGCATATCTACTTTGCTTCTCTTTTCGCCACTTTTACACACTTAGTTTGTTTCTCACTTTAAGATTTTGAAAAAAATGTTCGTGTGGATTACCACTTAATTTGAATATGACAACACATAAGAAAGGGTGTTGTATACAATGGGTTGTGCTTCAGTCCTTTTGTGACCCGTTCAGATGTAGGAGTGTCCGCTCTATTTGTTTACCTCTTATCTTATTCATGGTGATTAACTTGGGAGATGGAATCGTTCTTCGAGCTTTGGCTTACATTTTATCTATGAAGTTGACTCGTGTTGTTGTTTGGATGGTAGTTTTAGCAGATTTTTTAGGTCTCTTTAAAATGGTTAAAAGAGGAAGGAAGCCTACTGGGGGGAAAGGTAAGCACCCTTCTTCTGAAATGCACCATAAAAGTGGAAGAAAGTCTGCTCAGCAACATCTCGAACCACTGGTTCAAACTTTTATGGCAGATATTCCAAATTCAGTTTGTTCCCGTATTTATGGGTGGGAAACTGAGGTTCTTAATAACATAGATATGGAAGATGATATGGCTCTAGAGGATATGCAGACTGTCATTACTAACCCTGGGCACACTAGGGGTCGAACCTCTCTGTTTCAACAATCTCTTAGAACTTATTGGTTAATCAAATGTTTCTTAGCCAAGGCAGTTATGTCCATAGCTGAGACAAAGTTGGAATCAACCTTGGCATATATTAATAGGAACATTCAGGAAATAAATCTGCGTCAATTGTATCAATATGCGAGGCTTGGAAGGTTGGAGAAGGAAATTAAGGCTATGCAACAAGTTACAGTTGACTTACCAGGGGCTACAGCAAAAGATCCAGTGCTTGTCGAATCTGAGGAAGATTAAGGCTTTCTTGATCCAATGTCTTCCTTTCTTTTTAGTGTTTAGTACTTTTTGTATATGCTGTTGTCTCTAGACTTAGATATTCAGTATCGACAGATATGGTATAGACTGTTAAGACTTTTTATGTTTTGGTTGACATACTTTGAACTTTGATGGCCAAAATACTTGGTTTCCTGCAGGCAGGTTGAGGACTAGTTTTGTATCTTTTGCCCGACTTTATTAATAGAAAATAGAAGGAATCACCTAAGCTTACAAAAAAAAGGGGGGTGTTGTATACAAAGGTGAAAATTTGGTATAGATGGTCATTTCGCACCATAATATGATTATTTCTTTTCAAAAAATTAGACTAGAGGAGTGTTTGAATTGTTTTTTTATAGTGGAAACGGATTCAGCATCATTAAAGATCACTCGAGCACCCGAAATTCTAAAACTTGACAACTGTAACATGGATTTTATCATAATCGTGTTGAATTTTGTCATAATCGTGTTGGATTTTGTCATAATCATGCTTGGAATTCTATTATTTTCTCAGAAAGAAAACATTTGGTCCTTAGTCTACATGGTAAGAAAGTCGTAAGTCATTTGTCTTTCCCCAAAATATTATCTCCCAACATAATGTTTGTGGGTTTGAACAAAACATTAAGAATATCATACAAGTTAATTTTTGACAAAGTCAAGTATTTTGTTAATATTTTCATTAATTTGTAAAGTGGTTTTTTTTAATAGTGGGAAACCCTATCATATTTCAGTTGTCAAATCAACATTAGGATCTCAATGAATAAAGTTGAGTCATCATTGTTATTCAAAGAAAACCACATCACTTGGAATCACTACTAGTGATTTGTAAGGGGCGGGATTTGGCTCTTTCCAAATTTCTTTGGATCTTGGGCCATTAAGCTATTTCCTTATGTCCTAGAAACTCTTAACCAAACAAAAACAAATTTAAAACACCCAATCTTTATGTAAAATACTATCTTAATAAATTTATTTTCATTTTAATTTTAAATTTTCTTAAATATTAAAAATACTTAGAATACAACCCCTTAAATTTGAAAAGAACTAAAATGTTTAGACAAGACTTTTGAGAATTACTTTAAATTTCTTATCACAAAACTGAATGTAATCCAATAGATTAAAAGAAAATATCTTCTACATTGTTATGTGTGAGGATATTTTCATTAGAAAGTAAGTATCCGTGTTGATGAAAATTTCATTTTTAAGCATATATCCCTATGTTAGAAAAACACAGTACTTATCACTACATAAATTTTAATTTTGATGTGGTTTTTCTTTTCTTGGATAGTGTATTTATATAAAATGGAAAAATCACATAAATAAAATAGTTATGGTAAGGAATTCAAATGGAATTATAATTCTTATAATATTATTTTAGAGGGTGGGAATAGCGTTTAAGTTTCATGTGTACTTAATACGAATTACTATTCCATGGTTTATTTAGAAATAAGTATAAGTTAGATTTTATCTTAGAGGGTGAGAGGAATTATTAATGTTAGGTTGAGTTAATGTGTACATGGTTCATTTAGTCTCAAGTAACACTTTAAACAATAAAGTAATCAATAATTGAATATTATATAAATAACGGAAGACAAGAGGAAATGTGGTAAATAGGTGTATAAGAAACAATAACTTTTTCAACAATAACATTTCAGAAAAAGAAGATCTTTGAGGATTAGTTTAATTGGTTAAGTCATTATAGTTAAAGCTCTTTCTCTATCGAGACATTATGGGTTCAAATCTCTGGACACTCTGAGTTCAAACTTAAAGTAATCCCATTTCATGGATGTAATAGTTAATGATCTTCAAGGTCCGCAAACTATATTAAAAAAAAAACATTTGAAAAAAAAAACTTTGAAATAATATAGGATAAAATGGAAAAATAATTATAAAAAATAATAATAATAAAAATTAGCTAAAATGATGGAAATTTTGTATCATAAAGATAAAGATAGAATCAAAACCCAATAAAAGAAGATGCAAAACAAACAACATAAGTTGAAGAATATAAGATGGCATGCCATTCAATACAGCCTTCTTTACCTTAGTGTAGAAAGGACCACAATATTAACACTCCAAAGTTTAATACAAACTCAAGCACAAATATCAACGATAACCAATTAAGATTACTGATGGAAATGGAAAATTAATATATATATATATATATATATATATATATATATATATATATATATATATATATATATATATATATGAAAACATAAAAATCCAAAATTGTTCTGAAGAAATAGTTTTCGAGGAAGAGGAGGTGGAAATAGGAAATAAGGTGTGCCTTGAAACTAATATTCATGAAAACATGATGATCAATATCTTGACAGTAATAAATAATCCATGATTTATCATGGGAATAACCAACTCAAAGGTGGAAACTACCAAAACAAAGCCCTCAAGTCAAACATATTCATTGTTTTGTATTTCAATGTTTGTATTGTACTAGATAGGAAATATCATACCATATATGTGAAAGGGATGTAGAAGTATGGTTAGATGTGGGAGATAGAGAACACACAAGGGAATATTTTGAACTTAAACATAGTTTCATTCTCAAAAACATAAATTTAATGGTAGTTCCATGGAAGAATAATTTAGGAACTGATTGGAAACAATTATCCGATGACTTGGCCATTGAAAGATATTGTTTAAATTTATTAAGGAAATTAAATGTAAAATATAGTATGAATGGAAACCATAAGGACATGAGTTCCATCAAGTTGATCAAGGAGTGTGGTTATTACAGAATGAAAGGAAGGAAATTTTCAATAAGAAAAATTCAAAATCTCAACAAAATATTGAATACAATATATATTTATAATCAGACCTTCACATAAAAGTGCATGAAGAAAACCTAATAAGTATTCAACATACATTTTTGAAGTTGATAGATGATGGATACCAATTAGGGTAGACACATTTAATATGCTCCAAACTAGTATTTTTATAATAATAGATGCATGACATAATGCACAAAGTATTATATATGTAATTGCATGTGGGGGGCACTTATTCTTCTTAGGTGAGAATGGGAAGATTCTAAAAGGGTTATATGCTAACAAAACATATCAATAAGCAAGGGAAGAAGTTGCGTGTAGATTTTGATTGATTTAGCGAGGACGAGAGCTCTTTCTTGGATGAAGGATGGGGAAATGAGTAGGTAAAAACTCTTGGTTGATTTTCCATGTAAATAAAATATGACCAAGGTCATGGGACACGTATTCCAAGCTTAATGGTGGAAAAAAACTATAGTGAGCATCACTTGTGGATTAATAATGGCTATGGAAATTGGCAATAGAAAAGGGGCATAATTGACATTTAATTATGAAACTAAAGGAAAATAGGATGAAATGAAGTTGAAGAGACACAAATTTGCATACAAGGGAAATCAGAGGAAAAATAAAGGAAAATTAAGAAAAAGGGGATATCAATAATAAAAAGTCATCAGAGAAACAATTCACAACTTTTTTGCTTATATTTATGTAAGTTCTAGATTTTGTCAATTTATTTTTGGATTTCTCCTTTCATTCTCTCATTATGTCATACTCTTGCACACTTAGAGAATTTTTGGAGCATCCTTGGAGCATTCTAGAATTCACTTGGATTTGCAGAAAGAAAGAAAGGAAAGCAAAAAAGTGTAGGGAGACAATTGGATCATTACCTACAACATTCTTACTTTGTTGGTAACATGTTACATGTGTGATGTCCTTGCTGATTTTTATATGAATGGCATATGAATGTGGTTCCATGTTTATGTGTTGTAATTGACATGGAAATTTTTCTCGATTGAAAATGCTTTTAGTCTTTCCTTTCAATTTCTTAGATAGCCACAGTATTATGGGTTTCCCGCTTGTTTTTCTAATTGCTTTTGAGGTTCCCTATGGTTTTGGGTTGGAAAAAATTATTTAGAACCCTGAAAAAACCTAGGTTGAGTTACTGGTTCCTGTAGCATGCAGGTTAGGAAAAATGCTCTGGAATTTTTTGGGTTGAGTTACTAGTCCCTGGAGTCGTGGATTGGAAAAAAATCCATAGAGCCCTGAATTAGTTGTGGGTTGAGTTACTAGTTCCTGTAGCCTTGGATAACCTGGGTAGAGACCAATCTGTTTGATGTCAGTGATTTCTGGATAGTATAGGTGAGCTCACTATTGTTGAGGGTTGAGGTGGTTTTTCCTTTGTAAGCCCAGGTTGGTTTTACCTTTTTTTAACCCATATGATCCCACATTCATGCTTGGAATATAGCATGCGGGTTAGTGGATGAAAGAGATATTTGGTTTAGTATCTATGGTCAGGTGGTACGTTGAAGTCCCTGACTTGGTTGGAATTTTCATATGTTAATATGAGTTATTTTCCTATTATGACGTATGATCACTTGTATTCGTTATCATGTTGAAATTATGGTTGAATTTTTATGGTCTCTATTATTGTTATATGTTGGCTATGTACCTCGTTATATCATGTGCTCTAGCTATGGCTCTTGTTCATGATTTTTGAAGTTACTGGATGGTTGATGAATGCATAGACTAACAAGTGTTGTTGTTGCTAGTTAGAGAGGGATTGGAGCCTTCTTGTTTGTTACAGGTCATTATGTCACATCCACTCAAAATGACTAAAAATTGGATCAATCAACATCCTTGAACACCTTGTCATAATACCTTTGCAAATCCCTAAGCATCATCTCTCCAAATAGTTTGAGTTTCTGGGCCAATCGTCTCAAAAACACTTTTTTTATCCCCAACGTGTCATGCACGTTTTTCCACCTGCAATAGTTGCATGTTGCATAAGTGAGCACCTGCACTAATCAGTGCAGATTGTTCTACTTTGTAGGTGTGATGGGTTCTAGAATTCCAGTAAAATTAAAAATATTTATGAATCTTTTCCCTCCAAAATATTCTAAGGTTATTTTAACCTTGTACTATGGATATATATATCTTGAATTCCCTCTCTAGAGGCATTATCTCTTATCCTTTGAGCTTATAGTGGATCTCAAGCCTAGATTGGTAAATATTAAACTGCCACTTTCACCCTATAACTTTACTACCTCCCATGGAATATGGGTTGGATTTTGTAGATTACTAGTGCCCTCATGTTGCTTATTTGAGCTTAAGGATCATCATCCTCTCATGTACTAGGGTTGAGTGTGAAGGTTTTCTTTGTGGGGAATAAGGACAAGACAATTAGGGAGACATCTACAAAGTCAGATTCCATATATGCTTGTAACTCTCTCCTTTATTTATTAATACAAAAGCACTTTGTTTTCTTGTACTTGCATCATGTTCGTGATTATGTATTCCAATTCCATGTTGACTGATTGATTGTAGACATTGGATTATGTTATGTTGATAGTATAGTTCTCTTGCTTGTTTTAGTCATTGTTGCAGGTTCCATTTATAGCGTGTGAAGCTAGTGTTGGAGCTTACAAGAAAATAGTAGAGGAGGACTTCCTATGGATTCTACATAGGTATATTTTTGTATTCTAATATCTCTAAGGAAAAAATAGAATTTTTTCGTTTTGTTGTTATAGATCACACCATTAGTTCTAGGGAGTTCATTTTTTCCCGCATAAGTGAATTTTCCATATAAAATTGGTGATTCTGAGATGAAATCTAGAAGTTTATCATCAAAAATGTATTCATGACCTATATCTTTCATTTTTACCATATGTTTGACGAAATGTATATTGTGTACTAGGAAATTCCTAGTCAAGATCTTGCTCTAGTTTGAAATTTTAACACTCTTATCATCTTAATCATGATTCTAGAAAATTATAGGAGATTATTGATAGTGGTCTCAAGGCTTTCCTAATAAAGTGGTAGAGATGTCATGATCGCATGCTCTGAATTGGGTACTTTGGGTCATAACTGTTGGAATCCAAGCTTATGCATGTGATTATAGCCTTCCAAGCACATGCATAGAGTGTAAAGGGTGTAGTTGGGGAGTAAAATCTGTGAAAAATAGTTACACCATAAGGATTGATCACCTGGGGTGGCTTGCAAGCTCCTGAGTGGTCTGTAGGCCCTGTGGGTTATCATTTTGTTGTTGGTTTGATAGCCCGGCTTCCATAACTGGATCTTGGAGGTTGGTTAGTGTCATAGTGACACTCATCTCATGGCTATCTTGGTGAGCTTGTAAAAGTGGGTAAATGTGGAAGGAGGCGGTTACAGGGTTGTATAATAGAAATGTTTTGTCCTCTTTAGGTGATATCTGATACCACGAGGTGGTATCAGAGTGAGGTTTCAACACTGGAACTTGGGGTATCTGTGACTTTTATGCATGCATGTTAGTTGTCTATATGTTTACTATGCATGCATTGTGATGATCATTGTTGCAGTCTTGTGTCATCATAATGATGTTGAGATGTTAATATATGTGTGTGTGTGTGTGTGTGTGTGTGTGTGTGCGTGTGTGTGTGTCTATATATATATCGTGCTAATTTGGAATGACTTGTGTAGATGTGATAGCCTCCCCTAAAACACACTGGGGTATGATATTTATTATGTCTATATTGGGTTTGTGTAACATGACATGTTTACCGGAGATAGAATATGAAATATAAAGAGAAAAATGGTGGACTATATTCCACATGACTCCTCTTACAAGCCTAATGCGAATTCAATGGAATGGGACAAGTCAATTGAGAAACAAGGAAAATAATACTCTCCTGATATAGCAGATACACTAAGAAGTTTGAATGCATAAATCATAAGTTGTAAGACAAATAATAACAGTTTGTTTGAAGAAAAGGAAAGACTTTCTAGAGCACGAGAAAATCAAGCACATGCCAATGAAATCATTCTTTAGAATATTTTATATTTTCATAAGCGAAGATAGTTGAAGATCACTCATGGATAGGAGGAAAAGAGTAATGGGTCATATGGTAGCAGGTTTTGATCAGGACACAGTTTGGAAAGAGATAATACATTCATAGGTGGCAGATATTTGGTTACACCTGACAGATAGGCTAGCACTCATGGATTTTATTCTAGTTCTAGTTATGAGAGATATCATCATCATTACCACTAGCATCCTTATAGAGAAGTGAGAAGCAGTATTTTCTAGAGGAGTTCAAGAAATCCAAGCCTCCTACCTTTGATGTGGATGTGAAGAAACTAAAATATGCAGAAGCATCGATCTTTTGGATGAAGAAGTTCTTCAAATTGAATGATTATTTAGAGAATATGAAAGCCAAGATATAAATATACACTCTCAAGGGAAAAATAGAAATTTGGTGGGAATATGTGAAGCATGTCAGACGTATGAGGGTAGAGGAGCTTAGTTGACATGAGTTTAAAAGACGCTTCAGGAAGAAGTACTATCCTAAGAGATATTATGATATAAAGGCTAAGTTATTATATGAGTTGAATATGAGTTCCATGACAGATGAAGAATATATGAATAAGTTTGTGGAGTTATTGAGGTATGTTCCCTACCTCAAGGATCAGAAGACAAAGGTCCAAAGGGTTCATCATTGAATTTCCTTTAGAAGTTAAATATTGTATTGAGTATGATGAGCCTCGATAATTGGATGAATTCATAGGGAAGCTTAAGTATTGTTATGAGCATTCTAAGCACAAGTATGAGCCTAAGTGGGATTGGAAAGGTAATGAGAAGACTAAAGGAAAGTGTGATAAGAAGCGAGGAAGGCCTCAGTATGTAGCTGATAATGAGAACGTAGTATCTTACAAGAAGTTCAATGCAATTGACAAAGGACATGGATTTCAGCCTGAGGAGTTGTAACACCCCCTTCCCACATCTACCCAAGTAATCGACCAACTAGGGTAAACATGTGATGAGAGGCTAATATAATTATATTCAACCTCCTAAGTGACCTTAAGGAAATGGAACCGATGAAAACATAACATACATACCATGTACAACAAAAACAACACACCCAGGTGGTAACCCGATAATTCAGGCCTCTTACCCTAGGTTACAATGATATTTTTACCTCTTTGAGCCATAACCACAGGCATAACCTTGCATGCCTACATCTAGCAGGATATTATAACCACAAGAATAATATTGCATTCTAGTAGCTAGGGCCCCAAATACTTAGTTTTGGGCTGGCATCCCTGGTATTTGAGCCACCTTTTCAGGCCTAGAATCCAGTGCTCTACCCAGAACCTCGTGATAAGTTCAGAGATGATAAATAACAATAGGACAATGATACGAAATAAATCACATCAATAAGGACTCACCTGGAACCCTACTATCCATGACATTCATTTTTTCAAACATGTCACAAACATGAAATCTATAGGTATAAACAATAGAACAGAGCATAGGGGTCTCATACTTATCTAAGAATCGCTAAGAAGCATTTTTCCCTACATCATTAACTACAATACAATCTATTTTACCGTAGATACATTATGTATCCATTTACAATTAAAAACATGGGGAGATCCATACATCATCACTGTAAAAATGCATGCTTATAACCAACATATTAACAACAAAAATACCATGGGTACAATAGCAATAGACTCCACTTATAAACCATCGCATTTTCATACCAAATACCAAAGGAATGAGCTCTTCATTTTTTAATGTAAAAACCAATGAGGGATGGGACTTCCACGTTCCACCCAACCATAGATTAGCTGAGCAAAGTCTCACTTTAGTCAATCACCCTCGTGCCGTATTTCAAGTATGAATGTCAGATCTCATCAAACTCATCAATCAAAACCAATCCAGGGCTTCCTTAGGCCAAACAACCTCAACCTTCAACAAGTGATTCCACCTCACAGTCAGACATCACAACCATTATGGATTGGTCTCTATCCAAGCCGCTCCAAGGCTCTAAAGTGTTTGTTCCAAGCAAGGCTCTGGGACTAGTAACTCAACCCTAGGAGTTTCCTGGCTCTAGAGTTTTTTTCCAACAAAGGATCCAGGACTAGTAACTCAACCCAACAGTTGTTCATTGGGATCCAGAGCATTTTTCCAACCAAGGCTTCATGAGCTAATAACTCAACCCAACATCTAAATTAATCATGAGAACCAACCAGAAAATAATAAATGGAAATAAACACACAACACCATGGCTATCCATGAAATGGCAAGGCTAGGAAATATACATGCACACACCATGCATGCCAAAACTAGTGAGGAAAACATACATGAAACTTGGTACCTGCAATCAAATCTCAGTGTAGTTGTTGATCTTGATGTCCCCTTGCGCTTTCATGTTCTTCTTTTCCGTTCTTGCTCCAAATCACCAAGTATACCACACTCTCCAATAGTCCTCCAAGAAAAATCCAAGTATCCAAGAGTATGAGAGAGAGAGAGAGAATAATGAGAGAGCTCCAAAAATGCACCGATCAAAGCCTACCAATTGATCCTCAAAAGACTTTTTATCAATGAGGCCTTCATTTTCTTCATTTTCCATTATTTTCCTTCCTTTTCCTCCTCACATGCAACGTATGACCTTTCACCTTCCTTTTCTCCTAATTTCATTTATTTTCATAAATAAAATGTCAATTAACGCCTCATATATTTCCAAATCCTTTTCCATTACCTTTCCCAATTTCCTTTAGCCATAAAAACCAAAATGAACATGGGGTAAATTTCAATTCCTACCCCTATAACCTTTGGATGCAAACCTACACCCCTCCATAGACACACATAAATCCAAAACATATTCATTATCACGAGAATGGACAATTGAGTAGCCCACCCAAGGCTTATATGGCTAAGTAGTTATTCAAGATTCAAACTTTGTTTTTTGTAAGGGTGAACTTCTTATTTTTTGCAAGGGTAAAGTTATAGCTACAATGATTTGCTCACTTCCTCCTATACTTCGGTATTTTTCCTCTTCTTACCACTAGCATGTAGATCCCCTTCTCTTTGAAGTTATATTTAGACATACCATGGACAGATCTTGAACTTATTAGGCATAGAAAGATGGAAATTGACATATATTATTATCCAAATAAGGAAAAAACTATATTAGTGAGTTGTATCTCATTTCAACTTCTTTGTCATATTCTTCCATTCTTGGTATTCTTCCACTCTGTCAAACTTAGTTTCTTGAAGCAACTTACAGTATAATTCACAATAATTTATATATAAGGTTCATTACAACAGATAACATAAAAAAATACCTTTGTCAATAAAACCATAAACCCTTAGCAAAAATAAAACTTTTTAGACTCATTAGTGTGAATAGTTATAATATTCCAACCAAATTGTGTCTCGTTTCCATACCTACATCATTTGTTGTCATGCATGTGCTATTGTTTTCACCTTGCTTGTGGTCCATCAATGATGCCCCTCAACCAATAGGGGTTAGGTCCCTTCTAGTGAGTTATTCACCTATTTAACCATTCGATTGTGTTGAGAGCTATGATTATACCTAGACGAGTAATAGAGACCCTCTACCAATAGGAGTTGGGTCACTTCTAGATAGATATTCGGCTTTGAAACTATCATGTTGAGAGTTAACACTACACCCACTAGATCCCCAATGCAGTTGTCCTCCACCTACCAAAACATAGTAAAGAATGTGAAACATGCTAGCATCAAAGTGGAGTTTACTAAGTGGGTTAGCCGACACTAGCGTTGACATTTTCGCTACTCAATTTGAAATTACCAGGAGCTGAATTTATTCTCTAGTGCCCAAAACAAAATGAGCAGATTATGAATAGAATTATACCCACCTTGTTCCTAGAAATATGTAATGGCCAACATCTTTTCCCAGCGATGTAAGAGGTGCTCTATTTTCAAGTGAATAACACCCATTGTAAATACTCATAATCTTCTTGATTTATTTGAAACATATTATTCAACCATAACATTCAAAAAATATCCTCAACCCTATATATATAAATAATTATAAAGTAAATTTTAAAGCTAGTCATAAAATAAACTTAATTTTTTAATATTTCTTTTTTTAATATTTAAGTTTTATTTTCTTATTCATCTTTCGCTTGATATTTACTATCCACTCTTATTATCAAAATATTCCAAACCACTTTGTTAACCCATCACAATAGCTACACAATAACATTAAACATTATCTGCATCATATCATTGCATTCTATATAAGCTTTAATTCCTTGTCCAACTACCCATTCACATAACAGAAAAATGTGATTTTTTTCTTTGCATTCATTTTATTATCCAAATCATAGTAATGGTATTATACTTATATTTAAATAAAGCTAATCGAGATACTTAAATAGATACTATAAAGTAGTATAGGTATAATCTAACTTCTGTCAAAGTCACAAAACCAATAAGATCACTATTGGTGCATCCATTATTTTAACTTTATTTCAATATGTTGTCACATTATCTCAAAAATGAGATGACCAAGCTCATGTTCACTCAAAATACATTTAGGAAAAATTACATACATAATTTCTAAATTAAATATTACAATATGGTGAACAAAACCAAAATATTAATTAGGTATATGTAAATGAGAGAGGTTTTCATGTAAATTATTGGTATTGTTAGATTTAGTTCCTATTTTTAGTGTTTAGTTGAGATAATATTTCAACGGATTAGATTGTGGGGTTAAAGTAGTCAATTTATTAGAAGACTATTTTGATATAAAAATATTAAAATACTTTTTGGACCAGAATTTTATTTATTTTGGTATTAGAACTAGTTTAAGTGTATAGGGAGAATCTATAAATATGTAAAACATATAAATTTTAATTTTTTTTTAAATATATACAACTAGTTTAGGTGAGAATACTTGTTTTTGCAAGTAATGGTTGGAAAATAGTTCACTATTACAAGGGGATGTATCAGTAGTGATGGTTTTATATCACTTTTAAAACATTTTGTCGGATTATTAATTTTCCACACACATTCACAATATTATTTTTATAAAAACATGAAATCAACAACAACTCAAAACATAATAACCATGAAAATAAATGATGCAAACATGCACACATGAAGACCAAAGTATTTCTGGTGGCAACCCTTTCAGGGGACAACCACCTTGATGTTGTTGTGCTACTCAATTCTTTTATTAATTTGTTGAACAAATTGAACATGGATCAAAATATACCCATAATATGGAAGTCTCAACTTCTCTAACAATATGCTTACAACTATCACTTAAGAAATGTGTTTCTCTTATAGAGATATGAACAACCATCCACTAGAAGCCACCATGACAAATGATCCTCTCCCAATGCCCATTATACTATCAAATTCCTATTATATGGAGAAAAATCTTCCTTATGGTGAATCTATTGGACTCATTGTTGACTCTGAAGCCCCAACTCCTTCAACACCTCCATGAAAACCATATTTCAAAATATTTCATATTGGGTTCTCAACTACTCAACAAGAGCAACCCATCACCACCATCGTTCTGCACTCAAAAATTAAATCACAAACTTTAACCCTTAGGGGGTTATTTATTCTCTTCTACCCACACAAATATCTTCTCTCTAACACACCATAAATTTCCAATTCTTCTCCTCTTTAAATACTACAACCTGCAAAACATAGGCTTTGGATTTTCTCCTCAAATCGATCTTTCATTTTTGCATACAACACTCTGATATAGCTCTGCAATATTGGGTGAGAATATACTACTATCTCTTGTCTCTCTCAGTTCCATATCAATGGAATTATCTCACAATCTCAAAGGGACCAACTAAATATACACACACCTTTCTCCTGTTTGTTATTTTTTGTGATGATTAACTCAGTAAATACCACAAGTGATGGAGAGATCAACAATTATTTTCCATATACTTGAATTGATAAAGCCAATTACTCCTTTTAATGATGTATATTTTCAATTTTAACCACTTAATAGAATCTCCCTGACCTTTCCCAACCTTTACATGAAATATTTTGATCCCAAGCATCATTGACCATCTAAAAACATCTTACGTGCGCGTGTATTCTAGAGAAATTACCGTAATATAAGCTCAGTCGCAAACATAAAAAAACTAGATATTGGTTGGAAGGCTTCCATCCACATGCACATGCCTTCCTCCTAGCGGCTTGAAGCTTCCAATCACATGCACAGGCCTGCCTCCATGCAACTATGGCAGGGAATAAGAGAAATTCAACCAAATCATCTCAGAACTATGCCAAACTTCTTCCACTACTTGAAAATCCTTTGTAGTACCTTCGGAACCTTCTGCAACCATTGCAGCACCTTAACAATCCTATAACACATTTGAAATCAACACCTGTTCATGTGCAACATATAGAGTCCCTATAAGATAAAACTATGTCAACCAAAAACTAAGCCATAAAATTGCTCCACAACTACTCCAACGTCTGCATAACCTTAAAAACATTAGTGACAAGCCCTTCAAATGATAATATACTCATCTAACATAAAATTCACATAAAAATCTAATTTCATCAGGTTCCTACACTAGTTCCTCCACTAACACCTCTATACAATTGATCATCATGTCAAGACCTCCAACCTAGCTCCAACACAACTACCATCCAACTAGTCCATAGCCACTTCCAAGAAAAAAATGGTCATAAAAACATGATCATGAGGGACTACTCAATCTATGTATGCATCTCCCAAACCAGTACAAGCCAAAGATCATTTAGAAACAATCCACCTGCAACCAATAATACATGTGCATAATCAACCAACTTGAAACCCAAGCTACCAGGTTGACATCAATGCAAACAAACAACATTGTAACACACATCAATACCAACAATAATTTATAGCGTAAGTTCTTCATGTGTGAATAATTAAAATAATATACTTTAATGATACCCTCTTGGTGTTTGTAGTGTAGATTTTGTATTAGCAGACCACAAGCCATGATTTGAGATGAGATGTTATTTATTCAACCTCTGAGGTAGACACTTATATTGTTGGCAGTGGATTTGGAGAATGGTTTATTTATGTGGGATAAAAGGCGCATTTTATAGTGAATTATCTTACTCGATTAATCATCTCTTCAAGAGCATTTTCATGAACTCAAAAATTTGAAACCTTCAACATAATTCTTCTTAGGAATTTGTACTTTCTCGATGGTAGGCCTTGTACTTGTGGCACTCGTCCATTCATTTAAAAATATTAGTGATGTCAGGATGGGATGGAGTATAGTACCCAATAATAAGTCACAACTTTTTCTAATGGTAACGATCTCTGCCTCACACATTTTCCTGAAATTAATCATTGAGCATTTGTGGTGTAAATTTGTACTTTTATTATTAGTAAAAAGGAAAGTTATGCTGTTGTATTAAAAAGGAAAAAGTGTGATTGTACAACTATTAAAAATTATAGAACTATATTTGGATGACATCTACAAGTGTATTATCTATGCTTATCACAGCAACTCCAACCTTAGTTACCAGTATAACTCCAAGTATCTTTGGCCTCTTACCCTCCTATAAGATAAAAGAGAGTGAGAGATATGATGAGTAAATAGAGGAGAGGAAATATGTTTTCCTATCATTGTAGTTTGGTTATATGTAATGTCTTATCTTTAAGATGCCTTGGAAGCACCTATTCCAATGATGCAATTAATTTAGGAAAATAAAACTTTCATCACAAGGTGACCAACCCATTTACTAAACCTATATGTTATCCAAATTGTTCAAATATTAATAAAGTGTAACACCCCCTTCCCACATCTACCAAAGAAACCGACCAACTAGGGTAAATATGTGATGAGAGGCTACTATAATGATATTCAACATCGTAGGTTACCTTAAGGAGGTTGAACCAACATAAACACAACATACAAACCTCTTAAAACAACATCAACACCCCTAGGAGGTAACCCAATCGTTTAGGCCTCTGACCCCTGGGTCACACCGACATGTTGACCTGTTTAAGCTACAAACGCGAGCACAGGATTACTTTCCAACATCCAGGAGTCTATAGACGTGGACATACCACTACATGCTAGCATACAAGGCCCAAATTCCTTAGTTATGTGCTAGCATCCCTGAGAATTAAGCCATCATTTCAGGCCCAGAACCCAGTGCTCTACCGAGAAATTAATGAAAAGTTAGATATGATAAATACCAACAAGGAAATGATATAGAAGCAATCACATAGATAGGATCTCATCTAGACCCTTCCTAGCCATGACAGACATTTTTTCAAACATGTCACAAACATTGAAACTACAAGTGTAAACAACAGATCTGAGCATCAAGGTCTCATACTTATCTTAGAATCACTATGAAGCATTTCTCCCTTACATCATTAGTTGTGATACAATATATTTTACCATAGAGACAATATGCATTCATTTACAAGTAAAATGATGAAGAGATCCATACATCTTCACTGATAAAATACATGCTTATAACCATCATAATAACAACAGAAATATCATGGATACAATAGAAATAGAATCCACATATAAACTAGTACATTTATACATCAAATACAAAGGAATGATATTCTCATTAATAAATGTAAAAACCAACCGGAGATGGGACTTCCATGTTCAACCAGACCATATATTGGTTGAGTCAAATCTCTCTTCAAATAATCACCCTGGTGCCATATTCCAAGCATGAATGTGGGACTCAGACTAAAAGAACCAACCAAGGCATCCTGAGGCTAAACCACCTCACACTCATTAATAGAAATTAGGCTTTACCTTGATCCAAACCGGATCACTAAGCCAACACCATAAACATGTCATAACCGGATTTACCGTGATCTACACCTAATCACTAGGCCAGCACAAGCATGGATATCATTGGATTCTCTCCACCTAAACCATGAGTAATTTTCATTTCTCCTTGTCTCTCAGGCTTTACCGCAACCCATAGTATGAATCAAGGATCGCTAGGCCCTAGCCAAGACATACTCTCTGGGATTTACCATATATCCCAAACCCGATATTCCTAGGCCTGATGGAGAGAAAACCACCTCTTAGGCTTTACCGCAATCCAAACCCAGATCACTAGGCCCTTAACTGAGGAAACACATAAACTGGTTTTGTGTCATATCATTCATAGATCCACCTCACTCAACTTTGAATCTATTTGGTAATCCAGCTTAACCAAAACACGAGACTCTACAACACCATGGCTATCCATAAATTGCAAGGTTAGGATGAAAACAATGTCACACCTGGAAAGAAGCCATGCCAATACATAAAAGAACCACATGTAATACCATGCAAGCCAAATATAGCAAGGAAAACACACATGAAAATGGATACCTACAAAGAATCCTTTTGTAGCTTCTTGGTCTTTCTCTTCCTTTCTTGTTTCCTCCTTCTTCTTACTTTCTTTTTCCTTTCTTGATCCAATGCTAAAGTTCTCCACGAAAAATCTAAGTATCCATGAGTGTGTGTGAGAGAGAGGATAAACATAGAGCCATAAGTGTGAGCAAAAATCTTAGAAAAATCTTTTCAACTAATCCTCAGAAGCCTTTTTATCAATAAGGCCTCTATTTTCTTCATTTTCCATTATTTTACTTAATTTTTATCACCACATGCAACCCATGACCTTTCACCTCCCTTTTATCCTATTTTCCATTATTTTCATAAATAAATGTGTCAAACATAAATTTTTTCCTTTTCACAACCTTTTCCATTGCCTTTTCCAATATCCTTTAGCCATAATAGCTGAAATAAACACCCACTGGGAACAAGTGTCCCATCAATCGTGTCATTTCCAATTTCCTTTAGCCATAATAGCTTGGAACAAGAGTCCCATAAATCATGGCTATGATTTTTCCTTTGTTGACTTTTATTACATGAACATTTCACCAGGGTTTTTACAAACCCCCCCTTGGGGGAACACCTGTTAGGTCCCTATATTACTAGTATAGTCCCTTATTATTGTTAGTGTAACCCCCTTATTGTTATTATTGTACCCTTGTAACCCCCATTTTGTTATTATTGTGCCCTTAAATTATTATTGTTAGGTCGGCTAGGATTACATTGTGGCCCACTAGGATTACATTACGGCCCCATGGCCTCCTATATATAGAAAGGAGGTTTTGTAAATTGTATCATCCAAGAATTGTTGATTTATGTAATGTATTGGAGGTTGCTCCCTCGAAGTGGCTTATTTCTAAGGCGTTGATATCTTTTTTCTTCTATTTTTGGAGTTGGTTACACAACATTTGGTATCAGAGCTTTGGATTCTAGGGTTTCGCTGCTCCAAACAGGTCATCGTGGAATTTTCGCTATAAATTTTTTTCTACGAAGTTTCAGAAGCTGAAATTTTTAGGGTGCGAAGCTGAAATCCTAAGGAAGATTGTCTAAAGATTTTAGAGCTTGGTTCGCAATATTTTAGGAGATATCATCTGTGGAATTTAGGTCTTTTTTCAATCTCCTAAACAGGTCATCGTGGAATTTTCGCTATAATTTTTTTTCTACGAAGGTTCAGAATCTGAAATTTGTATGGTGCGAAGCCAAAATCTTGAGGAAATTCTTCAAAAATTTTCAGAGCTTGGTTCACAACATTTTTTGAGATATGATCTGTGGAAGGTAGTTCTTTTTTAGGCTCCTAAATTTCATCTCAAAGAGGTGATCGTGGGAAAATCTCAATAACTCTCTCTCTGGGCAGTGGATTTGAGTGCCGTAAAAAGTGGTCGCAAGTACACGGACTGTAGTTTCTTGGCTATCAATTTCAGACACAAAGGATGAAACAGTGACACGTGGAAAGTCCTACACGTTTTCTCTACTGAACCAGTCCAAAATTAGGTCATTGTGGGAGATTGGACACAACTTTGTCTTGGGGAATCCAAATTAGATCAGACCTATGGCATTTGAAAGAAGCTTCAGAGGGCTACTACAGGGCTGAATTTTAGATATTGAATATTTTCAATTACAGAGATAATTCAATTTCAATATTGAGCTCCTCAAAGCAAGTAAAAGGTGTGTATTTTTTTTCCAAATTGCATAAGTCTTATTTGAAGAATAAAGTTGAATTGATTCCAAGGAATAATGTAGAATAGGTATCAATATTGGATTCTAAAATGGCGCCTAAAAAGAATTCAACACCCATTAAGCCTTCAGAAGGCTCTACCATGACTCATGAAGATGAAGAATTGCAACATGATCTATCAAAAGTACAAGAGCAAGTGCAAAAAATTTCACTCTACATAAGAAATTAACAAAAAATGAAATGAAGTTTTGAAGAAAGGCGATGGAAATTGAAGATGAAGACGGTTTGAAGAAAGGCATGGAAGGCTAAGATGGATGAATTGTGAAAGTGAAGATGGACGGTTTGAAAGAGCATGGAAGCTAAGATGGATGGCGTGGAATCTAAGATAGATGACATGGAAGTTGGCATGGAATCTAAAATGGAAAACATGAAGAATGATCTAAAATCAGACATAGAAGGTTTGACAAAGTTGATACAAGAAATGTTTCCTAATGGTGAAAAGATAGTAGAGGAAACTCATGATGAGAACAAAATAAATGTTAATCGTGATTTTATAAACTCTAATGTTGGCGGGAAGAACCACCATATTCCAAAAATGGATATGAGGAAGTTTGATGGAAAGGATCCTGTAACATGGATACTACAGATGGAGCAATATTTTGATCTCCATAATGTGCAAAACACACAAAGGTACGCATTGCAACTTTACATTTAGAACAAAATACATTTGTATGGTATCGATGGCTTTGCTCCCGTAAAAAAATTGTCACTTGGTCAATTTTTACGGAGGAAATGATAGTACATTATGAGGATACAAAGAGCAACACCTTCTTTAGCCAATTGATAAATCTCAAACAAAGGGTTTAGTGGGGCAGCACATTGAGGACTTCCAAAAATTGAATATAAGGGTAACTGATATTCCAGAGGAACACAGGATTGATCTCTTCATAGGCACTTTAAAGGATAACATTCAACATGAAGTTTGCGTTCTGGAACCTGATTCATTGGAGAAGGCATTCAGGTTGGCAAGAAAATTTGAATGTAAAATTATGGCGACAAGGAAGCCTACCACTCAATTCTATAAAGAAGGAAGTGTTGCTACGCCTAGATTTCCACAACCTACAAGGTTGACACCACAACAATTGGAAGAAAAAAGAGCAAAAGGGCTTTGCTACGGTTGTGATAGCAAATACACTAAAGGTCATAAGTGTGCTGAGAAGAAATTATTTTACATAGATTGTGAAGAGGAAGAAGAAAATGAACAAGAAGAGGATATACACCAGGAACCAACCCTAGAAGAGGAAGAAATGAATCCGACCATATCGTGTAATACACTGGCAGGAATTACCACTCCTCAAACTCTCAAGATACAAGGACAAATCAAGAATAAAAAGGTAATAGTGTTGATTAATTCAGGTAGCACCCATAATTTTATTCATTGTAAGGTAGCCAAGGAATTAAATTGTTTCCTATACCCAACACCAGAATGTCAAGTGATGGTTGCAAATGGAGGAACTACAAATTGCTCTGGAAAATGCCATAATATCAAGCTAACCATGGGGGAATATGTATTGACTAGTCCAATGCTTTCCATTCCTATGGGAGGTGCTGATGTTGTACTAGGAGTACAATGGTTACAATCTTTGGGGATGGTAGCTTTTAATTTTCAAGAACTTTTCTTGGAATTTTTTTCAGAAGGAAAGGAAGTCGAATTACGGGGTATTGAAGGGAAGCCAGGAAGGATAATAAGCTCTAATATCATGACAAAGCTTCTAAAGAAATAACAACGAGGCGTAATTGCACAATTATGCTCACTAGAAGTTCCGACATCAAAATCATCTATTTCTGCAGATCTCCAACAAGTCTTGGACAATCATTCAAAGGTGTTTGAAACTCCCAAAGGAATCCCACCTATTCGTGATCATGATCATGCTATTCATTTTATTCCAGGAAGTGTTCCTCCAAACATCAGACCTTATAGATATCCTTACTTCCAAAAGAGCGAAATTGAACGTATGATTGCAGAAATGTTAGAGGCGGGTATAATTCAACCTAGTCAAAGTTCTTTCTCTGCTCCTGTAGTATTGGTACACAAGAAGGATGGATCATGGCGAATGTGTCCGGATTATAGGGAGCTCAATAAGCTCACCATTAAAGACAAATTTCCCATTCCTGATTGATGAATTATTGGATGAATTACATGGAGCAATTTATTTTACCAAGTTGGATCTTCGTTCAGGATATCATCAAATTAGAATGAAGACTGAAGATATTCCAAAAACAACATTTTGAACTCATGAGGGTCAATATGAATTTTTGGTCATACCTTTTGGCCTTACCAATGCACCTTCTACATTTCAAGGGTTGATGAATTCCATTTTCAAACCCTTCCTTAGAAAATTTGTGCTAGTATTTTTTGATGATATACTAATCTACAGCAGGTCTTGGAAGGATCATGTTGAACATGTTGACAAGGTTCTCAAACTATTGCAGGAGAAACAATTATATGCAAAAACATCAAAATGTTTCTTTGGAGTACAAGAGGTGGAATATCTGGGTCATATTATATCTCACGAGGGTGTTAAAGTAGACCCTAACAAAATTAAAGCCATTAAGGAATGGAAAGTCCCCAAGACAATAAAGCATTTGCGAGGATTTCTCGGGTTAACAGGCTATTATCGCAAGTTTGTTAAGAATTATGGGAGAATAGCAGCACCTCTAACAACATTATTGAAGAAAGATGCATTTTCATGGACTCCTGAAACAACTAAGGCCTTTGAACGTCTTAAAGAGGCAATGTGCCTAGCACCGGTCTTAGCTACACCAGACTTCACAAAAACCTTTATTGTGGAATGTGATGCCTCAGGAAATGGAATTGGTGCAGTTTTAATGCAGGAAGAAGACCCATTGCTTTTGAAAGTCGTCCAATCAAAGGAAAGTATTTACAAAAACTTATTTATGAGAAGGAAATGTTAGCAATACTGCATGCACTAAAGAAATGGCGAACTTACCTAATGGGAAGACACTTCAAGGTAAAAACTGATCATGATAGTCTTAAGCACTTTTTGGAACAAAGACTATCTTCAGAAGAGCAGCAAAAATGGGTCACAAAGATGTTGGGTTATGACTTTGAAATAATCTACAAAAAAGGAAGCTTAATGTTGTTGCAGATGCACTCTCAAGAAAGAATGAAGAGGTGGAAGCATTGCTTTGTGCCATTTCTATTATCCAACCAGATTGGATAACTGAAGCAAAAGATGAATGGAAGAAGGACAAAGATGTATGGACACTCATTCAAAAGTTGCAGCAAGATCCTAGTACATCTGATACATTTAGTTGGAAAAATGATTCCTTATGGTACAAAGATCGCTTATATCTTTGTAAAAATTCCCAACTAAAACAAAAGATTCTTCTGGAATTGCACACTTCTCCTTTAGGAGGACACTCAGGATTTTTAAAAACTTACCACAGGGTGAAGAAAGATTTTTTGTGGGATGGCCTTAAATCTGATATTCAAAAGTTTGTGGCGGAATGTTTGGTTTGCCAGCAGAATAAAGTGGAGACAATTAAGACCCTGGGACTTCTACAACCTTTATCCATTCCAAGTCAACGTTTGGAGGAGATTTCAATGGATTTTATCACAGGTTTACCGATGTCCGAAGGCAAGAATTTCATCATGGTGGTAGTTGATAGACTTACCAAGTATGCACACTTTTGTACATTATCTCATCCATTTAAAGCAAGTACAATTGCTACTACATTTGTGGATAGAATTCAAAAGCTACATGGAAGCCCAAGGGTTATTGTGAGCGACAGAGATCCCATTTTTACGGGAAATTTTTGGACGGAGTTATTTTCTTGTTTGGGTACTCAATTAGCTCATAGCTCATCTTATCATCCTCAATCTGATGGTCAAACTGAGATAGTAAACAAATGTTTGGAAGGATATCTTCGTTGTTTTGTATCTGATAAACAAACACAATGGGTCAAGTGGTTACCTCTTGCTGAATGGTGGTATAACACTTCCTTCCATACTGCAGCAAAAATGACCCCATTTATGGCACTTTATGGATATCATCCACCATCCATCACATCATATTTAAGGAAAAATTCGAAGGTTCAAGCAGTGGAAGATCACATTGAGCATCAGAAAGAAGTTCTCCAACTCTTAAAGGATAACCTAAATTTGGCACAAAATCGAATGAAACAATAGGCAAATCAACATCGCAGTGAGAGAAGTTTTGATGTAGGAGATTGGGTATTTTACGGCTACAACCATACAAACAAATGTCCCTCAAGCAAGCTAAGAAGGATAATAAATTATCGCCAAAGTACTATGGTCCTTACAAGGTGTTGCAAAAGATTGGTACTATGGCATACAAATTGGAACTTCCTGCTTCTTCGCGAGTACATCCAGTTTTCCATGTTTCATGCTTAAAGAAGGTTATAGGTGAAAATCTTCCAGTTCAAACAATATTGCCAGAACTTGATGAGGAAGGAAAAATAATATTAGAACCTGAAGTGGTCATGGAAACAAGAACTCGACAGCTACGGAATCGATCAATTTCAGAGTATCTCATCAAGTGGAAGAACTTACCCACTGAAGATTCTACATGGGAGGATAATAATTTTATACAGAAGTACCCGGAGCTACTCAAGCGTTGAGGACAACACTTTTTTGAAGGAGAGGGGCATGTTAGGTCCCTATATCACTAGTATAGTCCCTTATTATTGTTAGTGTAACTCCCTTATTGTTATTATTGTACCCTTGTAACCCCCATTTTGTTATTATTGTGCCCTTAAATTATTATTGTTGAGTTTAATTTAAGTTACATTGTAGCCCATAAGTTATTCTGTTGTGGATATATATAGAAAGGAGGTTTTGTAAATTGTATCATCCAAGAATTGTTAATTTATGTAATGTATTGGAGGTTGCCCCCTCGAAGTGGCTTATTTCTAAGGCGTTGATATCTTTTTTCTTCTATTTTTGGAGCTGGTTACACAAAAACACCATCCTTGATGTTCAATGACACCTACAAACCAGGAAACTACTAAAATAAAATATGCTTCCCATGGAGCTTTATAACACATCTCGTTGTAGTATTTGCAATGAAATCCATATATACAACCATAATGTATATGGATCTTTATAAATCCAGCTCGATACAATATTTACAATAATATACACATATGCACATTTACTCAACCAACTAATAAAAGGATATGATTCTTGTATCAATCAACAACATAATACAAAGGCTAACACCTCCACCCTCAAAGTAGTACCAGGATTCACTTCCTTCTATGGAATTATAGAATCCACTATCAGATCAAAAGCTGCATCTAATGGCCAGCGCTACAATAATGCACTATTGTACCCTCAAAGAATAGTCATCGCCTCAATTTTCTATAGCACAGTCCCAATGTGCATCTGATTCCATCTAGAAATTCTAATGACAAAAACAAATCCATCATTGACCTTCCCTTCTCTGCTACACAGTCCCTCCGGAAATCCAGACATCCCCTTTTGTGAAGTCACTCACCTTCCAAGTTCCCTGGAATCACCTATCCAGGGTGATCCATCCCTTGTTAAGGCTTCCTCGCATCATAAGATACAAAAACCAAGGCATATACTTGCCTCAAAACGATCATATTGGTCATAGAATGCACATGGAAATCAATGGACACTATTTGGTATTAGTGTCCCACAATGGCCCTGCTCCTAAAGTGCTTTACCAACATATTAATGCATGCTCCAATTCATTTTGTTGACGCTACTAGTTATTACAGTCGGTTTCTACCGTCCCAAACCATGCATTACATATTATCTTGTACCAAGCACAAAATTCCCATTAGATTCAAAATAAATTGAAATAACTTCAAATCATACCTCATTGGTAGCCCGTCAATAAGGGACACTTGCACTTCTATTTTTCTACCTATCACAACAAGTCAAACTAGTTGTTTGACCAAATCATCATGTATAATCATATCATATATCGTTAGCTCAAAACACAACCATCATAAATTAAAATCATGAATCACATGGTATCGTCATAAATCATATTCGTAAATCACATGTAACCATCATAAGTCAAAATCGTAGATCACGTGCAGAACAGAACTGAAGTAAAATATCAATACTTATCCTTCATCGGTCCTTACTTCTTCCTTTGTTATTTTTGTACACATACCGGATCAGTTGCCAGACTCAGAAAGCATCCAATTCCTTTTCTTATTTTAAATCACGTATACATACACACAATGTACATCACAACACATACATCCACACAAGGAATACAACACAACACAATAGATACACCCACACCCGGTGTACAACACAACTCAATACATACACCTACATTCAGTATACAACACAACATGATACATACACATACATTTTGTGTACAACACAACACAATACATATACATATACAGAGTACAATGAATACTCATGTGACCATACTACGACTACATCATGCACATAGATAGTACCGCATGCCCACAACACAACATGTACGACATGCACACAATACCACATGTAAAATAATACTATATGCACATGTACACAGTACCATCTTTACACAACACTACCTACACAATGTGTGCACAACATCACATGTACATGGCACCACCCACACAATGTGTACACAATTCCAAATGTACACCGCACCACGTGTACAATGTGTACACAATACCACATGTACACAACACCACATGCACGAAATTTACATGACACCACATGTACACAGCACCACATGCACGACATGTACACAACACCACTTGCATACAACACATGTATAATCATGCACACAACATCCTATGTACATAGCACCACATGTACAACATGCACACAACATCATATTTACATAGCACTACATATACAACATGTAAATAACACCATATGTACATAACACCGCATATCCAACATGTACATAGCATCATCTATACCTAGCACTGCATATGAAATATACACACAACACTAGATATACAACAGACATACAACATCATATGTACACCATACTACATATGTCACATGTACACATCACCATAGTTACAATCATTGAACATACAACATGCACAACATATACACAAAAATAGTACTGCACATCCATAGACCACACATTGACCCCATAAGCAACCTTGCTTATAGTGTCTTTAAACTATCCACTACTTTCACTTCTCTGATGTACCCATCAACATTACCTATCCATAACATAAACATAGGAATAGTACAAGTATATAACATTAAATCATATCCACATGATACTAACCTCATATATCTATTAAAGTTACTCTTCCCATTTGATTCCTCATAAGACCAAGAACCTCTTCATGCAATTCACCTACATAAGAAATCATTCCTCCACAAGAATAATCATTGAAAACTTTGTCACACACACACTCACTCATACACACACACACAAACACAGATATATATATAATAATTATCATAAAACAATCATAATCATTTGAGACAACGACATACATACACACATATATACATATAAACTTTTAGCATCAAACAACCATGATCCATGACTACCCTGTCAGACACGACATACATACATAAATACATGTATACATATATAAACATAAGCATAATCATGATCACATCATAATTACCGAATAACATAAGGTCAAGGTTAAGAGAACTTCCTTTATCTGTGCACAACGTGAACAACATTGAGAACAAAATTTGCTGAAGTAGCCAATGCATCTAACACCTCAGATCCATTTTATTTACCTTTTATGTTTCCTTTCTCATGTCTGTACTGTCACCATCCACTTACCACAATGGACCCAACCAGTCTAGCTGAATGTCATATTCTTAACTTCCATTACGCTTACTTATGCACTGATCTTCATCCGTTTCTTTCATTACCTGTTGGGTACCACACAAATCTCCCCGAGCTCCAACTTTCCTCTTTCCCAACCAATTCCCAAGACTCTCAAAACATAAAATTCAAGAACAATAAAAAACAAGAAGAATACCATGAGAAACCAAAATCAATATGACACCACAACAAAGTGGCATGGCCATGCACCAGTCATAAACAATTTTCAAATCAAGCACAAAAAATCAAAAAGTCCAAAAGAACAAGACTAGCAACAAACACCATGACTAAATCCCCATGGATTCCCAACATTTGCAAAGGAAAACTTAACCTGAGCCTTCTTCAAGAGTTCATTCCAGTCACATTTCCATGTAATTCCCTATATCATACTATCATAACCACATAACTTTTAGCATATAAATAAATATAACAATATACCATTTATCTTACCTTATTGTGTCAAACACGTTTCTTTGTATCTGAACACATACATATATCATCTCTCAAGGGACTCCAATCCCTTGAGGAATCTAGCCATAACTAAAACCAACTATTATACTTGTCAAATCCATTTTCATCAATATATCACATGTCCATATAATGCCAGACAATATTAAGGTTAAGAAGACCTCCTGTATGCAAAGCACTCATTTGTTTGAAATTTAGGGTTTCCAAACATAGTCAAAGTAATTCTTACCCAATTCCTTTCTTTTACCATCTACCTTACTACAGTCAAGTCCTAATATGTACTATTATATCACTCATTTGTTAGTTATATAAACACATAAACTATTACCTTGTCATGTTAATACCAAGCATGTTGCCATGCAACTGTTCACACATGTCAATCACATGTTCCAAATATCAAGACATCATATCTATTAACTAAAATCAGCGTCTCCGAAGACTAAAAACCATGTCACAATCAACTAATAGTTAAGTTCATAATACTACAACTATCACCTACTTGCACTCAAGTACATATCAACTATCTCAACACATGTGTGTTAGTATGACCATCTCAAAACAAGATCATTTCTTCATGCAGTCTTATAGGCACATACTCATATCATGCAAGTAATCAAACATTCATACAACAAATAAATGACATAATAAAAACCAAACACTCGAACACCGAATATACGACATAATCAAACATTCAAACACCAAGTATATGACATAAGAAAATTGATACCTTGATGTATCTTAAGGGGAGTCTATTTTGTCTGCAAAATAAATCTAGATTATCACAATATAACTTCTCAACATATCAACTCAAACATAAATAAGGTCATGATATCCATAACAGTAACTAACTAACATGTTCACAACATAAACTCATAAAAAATTGTCATTCATGCATAACAATCACATATGTATGATCCATCTAGACTAATACAACACAATTTCACAAATAAGTCGACTCATACATGAATTTCATAACCCTAACCATATGCATAGGCCAATCCAATTTAGCATGATACATATGACATCATATTACTGCTATAACTCTAATCATCAAGTTAACTAACATGTAGCAACAATAAGTTAACATATAACGTGATCATAAAAAGCATATAACATAATCATCGAGCTAGCTACAAGTTAACATATAACATAATCCTTGAGCTAACTACAAGATAACATATAACATATTCATCAACAACATATAACATAGTCATCAAGTTAATACCATTTTTGACTAACCAATGCATGTATATATGATCACAATAGTCAACTAACATCTATCATAACACCAATAGAATGAGAAGCATACACATAGCCATAATGCATATGACTAGACTGATCAACCAACATTTATCATACATGTAACCATAATAATAATAGAATGACAAACATATAAGTAACCCTAATGCTTACAACAACCATGAATCACATACAGATTCCGGGCATACAAGCATGACAATTTTTCTCTTACCCAAAGTTCCCATTCTTTGATACCACTTTAATTATTTTCATCTCCTACTCTATCTTATCCAACATATCAACATCATATCTTACAAACAAAATCAAAATGACCAAAAATTCATACAATGACCTCATGAACAACAAACTTAACCATGAAAATGTATCCATACAACATATAGACACTAATATGCATAAAAAATGCATAACTAACATCCACTCATGGTGACCACATCCAATCACCATCCACTTTCACATGGCGACACCACTGCAAATATGACCAATACCATGCATATGCGACAATGTTATAGACCACAAGGATTATTAACACACGTGAAACCGACATGAATGCATGACCAACACACTGTTAGGTCCTTATATTACTAGTATAGTCCCTTATTGTTGTTAGTGTAACCCCCTTATTGTTATTATTGTACCCTTGTAACCCCCATTTTGTTATTATTGTGCCCTTAAATTATTATTGTTAGGTCGGCTAGGATTATATTGTAGCCCACTAGGATTACATTATGGCCCCATGGACTCCTATATATAGAAATGAGGTTTTGTAAATTGTATCATCCAAGAATTGTTCATTTATGTAATGTATTGGAGGTTGCCCCTTCAAAGTGGCTTATTTATAAGGCGTTGATATCTCTTTCTTCTTTTGGGTAGTTTAGTAACATTTGGTGTAGAGTTTGTATTGTAGGGTTTCCTTGCTAAAGAGGTCATTGTGGAATATTCACTATAACTTGTTTTCTACGAAGGTTCAGAAACTAAAATATTTAGAGTGTGAAGCCGAAATCCTGAGGAACATCATTGCAAAATTTCAGAGTTTGGTTTGCAATAGTTTTAGAGATATGATATGTAGAAGTTAGGGCTTTGAGGAAATACTAGGTCCCAACCTAATCAGTCCTCATGGCATTGTCACTAAAAATTTTGTTCTGAGGGTTCAAAAGATAAAATTTTAATAGAGTCACGCTGAAAGCTAGAGGAACCTTGTGTAAAAATTTCAGATCTTGGTTCGCAATATTTTGGGAGATATGATCTGTGGAAGTTAGGATTGTTTCAAGCTCCGGAATTTCATCTCAAAGAGGTGATAGTGGGAAAAACATCATAACTCTCTCTCTGAGCATCGGATTGGGATTCTATAAAAAGTGTTTGCAATTACACAGACTTTAGTTTTTTCTATATCAATTTTTGAGCCGAAAGGGGAAACAGTGATATGTGGCAATTCATACAAGTTATCTCTACGGAACCAGTCCATAATTAGGTCATCATAGGAGATTGGGCATAACTTTGCCTTCAAGAATCCAAATCAGGTCAGACTTGTGGCATTCAAAATAAGATTCAGAGGGCTACTTTAGGGCTGAATTTCAGATATTAAAGATCTGAAATCACAGAGATAATTCATTTTCAATATCAAGCTCCTCAAAATCAAGAAAAAGGTGTGTATTTTTTTTTTCAAATTGCACAAGTCTTGTTTGAAAAATCAATTTTAAGTGATTCCAAGGGCCTATTGAATATATATATATATATATCAGTATTGGGTTCTAAAATGCCTCCTAAAAATAATTCAACACCCATTAAGCCCTCAGAGTACTCTACTATGATTCATGAAGATGAAGAATTGAAACATGATGTATCAAAATTACAAGAGCAAGTGCACCAAAATTCGCTCTCACAAAGAGAAAAAAAAAATGAAATGGATGTTTTGAAGAAAAGCATGGAAGATATGATGGATGGCTTGAAGAATGGTATGGAAGAAAAAATGGAAGGTTTAAAGGATGGTTTGTCAAAGTTGATACAAGAAATGATTTCTAATGGCGAAAAGATAGTAGAGGAAACTCATGACGAGAACAAAATAAATGTTAATCGTGATTTCATAAACTCTAATGTTGGATTGAAGAACCACCATATTCCAAAGATGGATATGAGGAAGTTTGATGGCAAGGATACCATAACATGGATACTACAGATGGAGCAATATTTTGATCTCAATAATGTGAAAAACACAAAAAAGGTATGCATTGCAACATTACATTTAGAACCAAATACATTTTTATGGTATCGATGGCTTTGCTCTGGTAAAAAAATTGTTACTTGGTCAAGTTTTACGGAGGAAATGATAGCACATTATGAGGATACAAAGAGAAACACCTTCTCTAGCCAATTGATAAATCTCAAACAAAAGGGTTCAGTGCCGAAGCACATTGAGGACTTCCAAAAAATGAATATAAGGGTAACTGATATTCCAGAGGAAAATAGGATTGATGTCTTCATAGGGACTTTAAAGGATAACATCCAACATGAAGTTCATGTTTGGGAACCTAATTCATTGGAGAAGGAATTCAGGTTGGCAAGAAAAATTGAATGTAAAATTATGGCGACAAGGAAGCTTACCACTCACATCTATAAAGATGGAAGTGTTGCTACTCCTAGATTTCCACAACCTACAAGGTTGACACCACAAAAATTGGAAGAAAAAAGAGAAAAAGGGCTTCGCTACAGTTGTGATATAAAATGCACTAAAGGTCATAAGTGTGCTGAAAAGAAATTATTTTACATAGATTGTAAAGAGGAGGAGGAAAATGAACAAGAAACTTCAAAAGAAGAGGATATACACCATGAACCAACCCTATAGAAAGAAGAAATGAGTACGACCATATCCTATAATACATTGGCAGGAATTACCACTCCTCAAAATCTCAATATAAAGTGACATATCAAGAAGAAAAACGTAATAGTGTTGATTGATTCAAGTAGTACACATCATTTTATTCATTGTAAGGTAGCCACATAATTGAATTTCTTCCTATATCTAGCACTAGAGTGTCAAGTGATGGTTGAAAATGGAGGAGCTATAAATTTCTCTGGAAAATGCCATAATATCAATCTAACCATGGGGGAATATGTATTAACTAGTCCAATGCTTTCCATTCCAATGGGAGGTCCTGATGTTGTACTAGTAGTACAATGGTTACAATCTTTGGGGATGATAGCTTTTAATTATCAAGAAATTTTCTTGAAATTTTTTTCATAAAGAAAGGAAGTCGAATTGTGGGGTATCGCAGGGAATCCGGGAAAGATAATAAGCTCTAATGTCATGGCAAAGCTTCTGAAGAAAGAAAAACAAGGCATAATTGCACAATTGTGCTCACTAGAAGTTCCAACATCAAAATCATCTATTTCTGTAGATCTCCAGAAAGCCTTGGACAATCATTCCAAGGTGTTTGAAACTCCCAAAGGACTCCCACCTATTCGTGATCATGGTCATTTTATTCATTTGATTCCAGGAAGTGTTCCTCCGAACATCAGGCCTTATAGATATCCTTATGTCCAAAAGAGCGAAATTGAATGTATGATTACAGAAATGTTAGAGGCTGGTATAATTCAACCTAGTCAAAGTTATTTCTCTGCTCCTGTAGTATTGGTACACAAGAAGGATGGATCATGGTGCATGTGTCTGGATTATAGGGAGCTCAATAAGCTCACCATTAAAGATAAATTTCCCATTTATGTGATTGATGAATTATTGGATGAATTACATGGACCAATTTCTTTTACCAAGTTGGATCTTCGTTCAGGATATCATCAAATTAGAATGAAGACTGAAGATATTTCGAAAACAACATTTTGAACACATGAGGGTCATTATGAATTTTTGGTCATGCCTTTTGGCCTTACTAATGCACCTTCTACATTTCAAGAGTTGTTGAATTCCATTTTCAAACCTTTCCTTAGAAAATTTGTGCTAGTACTTTTTGATGATATACTAATCTACAGTAGGTCTTGGAGAAACAATTATATGCAAAAACATCCAAATGTTTCTTTGGAGTAGAAGAGTTGGAATATCTGGGTCATATTGTATCTCACGAGGGTGTTAAGGTAGACCTTAACAAAATTAAAGCCATTAAGGAATGGAAAGTCCCCACAGCCATAAAGCAGTTGCGTGAAATTCTCGGGTTAACAGGGTATTACCACAAGTTTGTTAAGAATAATAGGAGAATAGTAGCACCTATAACAACATTATTGAAGAAAGATGCATTTTCATGGATTCTGAAAGAAACTAAGGCCTTTGAACATCTTAAAGAGGAAATGTGCACAGCACAAGTATTAGCTACGCCAGACTTCACAAAAACCTTTTTTGTGGAATGTGATGCCTCAGGAAATGGAATTGGTGTTGTTTTAATGAAAGAAGGAAGACCCATTGCTTTTGAAATTCGTTCAATCAAAGGAAAGTATTTACAAAAGGCTATTTATGAGAAGGAAATGTTCGCAATACTACATGCACTAAAGAAATGGAGACCTTACCTAATGGGAAGACACTTCAAGGTAAAAATTGATCATGATAGTCTTAAACATTTTTTGGAACAAAGACTATCTTCAGAAGAGCAGCAAAAATGGGTCACAAAGATGTTGGGTTATGACTTTGAAATAATCTACAAAAAAGGAAAGCTTAATGTTGTTGCAGATGCACTCTCAAGAAAGAATGAAGAGTTGGAAGCATTGCTTTGTGCCATTTCTATTATCCAACCAGATTGGATAACTGAAGCAAGAGATGAATGGAAGAAGGACAAAGATGTATGGACACTCATTCAAAAGTTGCAGCAAGATCCTAGTACATCCGATACATTTAGTTGGAAAAATGATTCCTTATGGTACAAAGATCGCTTATATCTTTGTAAGAATTCCCAACTAAAACAAAAGATTCTTCTGGAATTGCACACTTCTCCTTTAGGAGGACACTCAGGATTTTTAAAAACTTACCACAGGGTGAAGAAAGAATTTTTTTGGGATGGCCTTAAATCTGATATTCAAACGTTTGTGGCGGAATGTTTGGTTTGCCAGCAGAATAAAGTGGAGACAATTAAGACCCCGGGACTTCTACAACCTTTATCCATTCCAAGTCAGCGTTGGGAGGAGATTTCAATGGATTTTATCACAGGTTTACCTAAGTCTGAAGGAAAGAATGTCATCATGGTGGTAGTTGATAGATTTACCAAGTATGCACACTTTTGTGCATTATCTCATCCATTTAAAGCAAGTACATTTTCTACTACATTTATGGACAGAATTCAAAAGCTACATGGAAGCCCAAGGGTTATTGTGAGCGACAGAGATCCCATTTTTACTGGAAATTTTTGGACGGAGTTATTTTCTTGTTTGGGTACTCAATTAGCTCATTGCTCAGCTTATCATCCTCAATCTAATGGTCAAACTGAGATAGTAAATAAATGTTTGGAAAGATATCTTCGTTGTTTTGTATCTGATAAACAAACACAATGGGTCAAGTGGTTACCTCTCGCTGAATGGTGGTATAACACTTCCTTCCATACTGCAGCAAAAATGACCCCATTTATGGCACTTTATGGATATCATCCACCATCCATCACATCTTCTTTAAGGGAAAATTTTAGGGTTCAAGCAGTGGAGGATCACATCGAGCATCAACAAGAAGTTCTCCAACTCTTAAAGGATAACCTAAATTTGGCACAAAATCGAATGAAACAATAGGCAGATCAACATCGCAGTGAGAGAATTTTTGAGGTGGGAGACTGGGTATTTTTACGGCTACAACCATACAAACAAATGTCCCTCAATCAAGCTAAGAATGATAATAAATTATCTCCAAAGTACAATGGTCCTTACAAGGTGTTGCAAAATATTGATACTATGGCATACAAATTGGAGATTCCTGCTTCTCCGCGAGTGCATCCAGTTTTCCATGTTTCATGCTTAAAAAAGGTTGGGGACAAACTTCCAGTTCAAACAATATTTCCATAACTTGATGAGGAAGAAAAAACCGTATTGGAACCTGAAGCAGTCATGAAAACAAGAACTCGACAGCTACGAAATTGATCAATTTTAGAGTATCTCATCAAATGGAAGAACTTACCCACTGAATATTCTACATGACAGGATGAGAAATTTATACATAAGCACCCGGAGCTACTCAAGCATTGAGGACAACACTTTTTTGAAGGAGAGGAGCATGTTAGGTCCTTATATTACTAGTATAGTTCCTTATTGTTGTTAGTGTAAGCCCCTTATTATTATTGTTGTACCCCTGTAACCCCCATATTGTTATTATTGTGCCCTTACATTATTATTGTTAGGTCGGCTATGATTAGATTGTGGCCCCACTACAATTACATTGTGGCCCCATGGACTCCTATATATAGAGAGGAGGTTTTCTCATTTGTATCATCCAAAAATTGTTCATTCATGTAATGTATTGGAGGTTTCCCCCTCGAAGTGGCTATTTATAAGGCGTTGATCTCTATTTTCTTCTATTTTTGGAGCTGGTTTCAAAACACAGACTAACCATCGAGTTCGAGGGTTGAACCATGCTCTAATACAATTCTGTGGTATCAGATATCACAAAAATAGACCAAAAACCAAACATCGCCCAAAGAGAACAGAAACCACACACCACACAAGGAGAGTGCAACCATGCTCTAATACCACTCTGTAACACCCCTTTCCCACAACTATCCAGTAAACTGACCAACTGGGGTAAACATGTGCCAAGAGGCTACTATAATGAGATTCAACCTCCTAGGTTACCTTAAGTAAGTGGAACCAATGGAAACACTACATACAAACCTTGTACAACAACAACAACACCCACAGGAGGTAACCCAACCATTCAAGCCACTTACCCCAGGGTCACACTAACATTTTGACCTCTTTGAGCCATAAACGCATGCATAGGCTTACATGCCAGCGTCAAGGGCCCCAATTCCTATGTTTTGTGCCAGCGTCCCCGAGAATTGAGATTTTGTTGGATTATCAATTTTCCACATACATTCACAATATTACTTTATAAAAACATGAAATCAACAAGAACACAAAACATAATAACCATGAAAATAATCAATGCAAACATGCACACATGAAGACCCAAGTATTTCTGGTGGCAACCCTTTTGGGGGACAACCACCTTGATGTTGTTGTGCTACTCAATTCGTTTATTAATTTGTTGAGAAAATTGTACATGGATCAAAATATACCCAAAATATGGAAGTCTCAATTTCTGTAACAATATGCTGACAACTATCACTTAGGAAATATGTTTCTCTTACAGAGCTACGAACAACCATCCACTAGAAGCCACCATGACAAATTATCCTCTCCCAACACCCATTATACTATCAAATTCCTATTAGATGGAGAAAAATATTCCTTATGGTGAATCTATCAGACTCATTGTTTACTTTGAAGCCCCAAATCCTTCAACAGCTCCATGCAAACCATGTTTCAAAATATTCATATCGGGTTCTCAATATACTCAATAAGAGCAACCCATCATCAACATCATTCAACACTCATAAATTAAACCACAAACTTTGACCCTGAGGGGGTTAATTATTCTCTTCTACCCACACAAATATCTTCTCTCTAACACACGATAACCTTGTTTAAATACTACAACCAGCGAAACATAGGCTTTAGATTTTCTCCTGAAATCGATCTTTGATTTTTTCATACAACACTCTGATATAGCTCTGCAATATTAGGTGAGCATATACTACTATCTCTTGTCTCTCTCAAATCCATCTCAATGGCATTATCTCACAATCTCAAAAGGGACAACTAAATATACACACACCTTTCTCAAGTTTGTAATTTTATGTGATGATTAACTCAGTAAATATCACAAGTGATGGAGAGATCAACAATTCCTTTCCATATCCTTCAATTGATAAAGCCAATTACTCCTTTTAATGATGTATATTTTCAATTTTAACCACTTAATAGAATCTCCCTGACCTTTCCCAACCTTACAATGAAATATTTTGATCCCAAGCATCATTGAACATCTAAAAACATCTTATGTGCGCGTGTAATCTAGAGAAATTCCCGCATTAGAAGCTCAGTCACAAACATAAAAAAAACTAGATCTCGGTTGGAAGGCTTCCATCCACATGCACAGGCCTTCCTCCCAACGGCTTGAATCCTCCAACCACATGCACATGCCTATCTCCATGAAACTATGGCGGGGAATAAGAGAAATTAAACCAATTCATCTCAGAACTATATCAGACTTCTTCCACTACTTGAAAATCCTTTGTAGTACCTTAGGAACCTTTTGCAACCATTGCAACACCTCAACAATCCTCTAACACATTGGAAATCAACACCTATATTGTTCATGTGAAACATGTAGAATTCCTATAAGATAAAACTATGTAAACCAACAACTAAGCCATCAAATTGCTCCACAACTACTCCAATGTCTGCACAACCTTCAAAACATTAGTGAAAAGCCCTTCAAATGATAATATACTCATCAACCATAACATTCAGAAAAAAATCTAATGTCATCAGGTTCCTACACTAGTTCCTCCACTAACATTTCTATACAATTGATCATCATGTCAATACCTCCAACCTTGTTCCAACACAACTACCATCCAACTAATCCATAGCCACTTCCAAGAAAAAACATGGTAATAAAAACATGATCATGAGGGCCTACTCAATCTATGTATGCATATCCAAAACCAGTATAAGCCAAAGATCATTCATAAACAATCCACCTGCAACCAATAATACATGTGCATAATCAACCAACCTGCAACCCAAGCTACCAGGTTGACATCAATGCAAACAAACAACATTGTAAGACACATCAATACCAACAATAATTTATAGCATAAGTTCTTCATGTGTGAATAATTAAAATAAGATACTTTTATGCTACCCACTTGGTGTTCATAGTGTAGATTTTGTATTAGTGGAACACAAGCCATGATTTTAGATGAGATGTTATTTATTCAACTTCTGAGGTAGACACTTATATTGTTGGCAGTGAATTTGGGGAATGGTTTATTTATGTGGGATCAAAGGTGAATTTTATAGTGAATTATCTTACTCCATTAATCATCTCTACAAGAGCATTTTCATGACCACAAAATTTCGGAAACTTCAGCATAATTATTATTAGGATTTTGTACTTTCTCGATGGTAGGCCTCGTACTTGTGGCACTCCATTCATTTAAACATATTAGTGATGTCGGGATGGGATGGAGTATAGTACCCAATAATAAGTGACAAAGTTTTCTAATGGTAGTGATCTCTACCCCACACATTTTCCTGAAAGTAATCATTGAGCATTTGTGGTATAAATTTGTAATTTTATTATTAGTAAAAAGGAAAGTTATGTTGTTGTATTAAAAAGGAAAAAGTGTGGTTGTACAACTATTGAAAATTATAGAACTATATTTGGATGACATGTCCAAGTGTATTATCTATGCTTATCGTAGCACCTCCAACCTTAGTTACTAGTATAACTCCAAGTATATTTGGCCTCTTACCCTCCTACAAGATAAAAGAGAGTAAGAGATATGATGAGTAAATAGAGGAGAGGAAATATGTTTTCCTATCATTGTAGTTTGGTTATATGTAATGTCTTATCCTTAAGATGCCTTGGAAGCACATATTCCAATGATGCAATTAATTTAGAAAAATCAAACTTTCATCACAAGGTGACCAACCCATTTAAGAAACCTATATGTTATCCAAATTGTTCAAATATTAATGAAGTGTAACACCCCCTTCCCACATCTACCAAAGCCACCGACCAAATAGGGTAAATATGCGACGAGAGGCTTCTATAATAAGATTCAAAAACTTAGGTTACCTTAAGGAAGTGGAACCAACGGAAACACAACATACAAACCTTGTACAGCAACATCAACACCCCTAGGAGGTAACCCAATCATTCAGTCCTCTGACACCTGGGTCACACCGACATGTTGACCTCTTTAAGGCACAAATGCGGGCACAGGATTACTTTCCAACATCCAGGAGTCTATAGACGTAGGCATACCACTACATGCTAGCATACAAGGCCCCGATTCCTTAGTTATGTGCCAGCGTCCCAGAGAACTAAGCCACCGTTTCATGCCCAGAACTCAATGCTCTACCGAGAAATTCATGAAAAGTTTAGAGATGATAAATAACAACAAGGCAATGATACAGAAGCAATCACATAGATATGAGCTCATCTGGACCCTTCCTAGCCATGACAGACATTTTTTCAAACATGTCACAAACATTGAAACTACATGTGTAAATAATAGATCTGAGCATCAAGGTCTCATACTTATCTTAGAATAACTATGAAGCATTGCACCCTTACATCATTAGTTGTGATACAACATATTTTACCATAGATACAATGTGCATTCATTTACAAGTAAAAACATGGAGAGAGCCATACATCTTCACTGATAAAATGCATGCTTATAACCAGCATAATAACAACAGAAATATCATGGATACAATAGAAATAGAATCCACATATAAACTAGTACATTTATACATCAAATACCAAGGAATGAGCTTCTCATTAATGAATATAAAAACCAACTGGAGATGGGACTTCCATGTTCAACCCGACCATAGATTGGTTGAGCCAAATCTCTTGTCAAATAATCATCGTTGTGCCATATTCCAAGCATGAATGTGGGACTTAGACTAAAAGAACCAACCAGGGAATCATGAGGCTAAACCACCTCACACTCATCAATAGAAATTAGGCTTTACCATGATCCACACCAGACTACTAGGACAACACCATAAACATGTCATAACCATATTTACCGTGATCTACACCTAATCACTAGGCCAACACAAGCATGGATATCATTGGATTCTCTCCGCCTAAACCGTGAGTAATTTTCATTTCTCCTTGTCTCTCAGGCTTTACCGCAACCCATAATTTGAATCAGGGGTCACTAGGCCCTAGGCGAGACATACTCTCTGGGATTGACCATATATCCCAAACCCGATATTCCTAGGCCTAATGGAGAGAAAGCCACCTCTCAGGCTTTAATGCAATCCAAACCCAGTTCACTAGGCCCTTAAGTGAGGAAACACATAAATTGGTTTTGTGTCATATCATTCAAAGATCTACCTCACTCAACTTCAAATCCATCCGGTAATCTAGCTAAACCAAAACATGAGACTCAAGAATACCATGGCTATCCATTAATTGCAAGGCTAGGCTGAAAACAATGTCACACCTGGAAAGAAGCCATGCCAACACATAAAAGAACCGCATGTAATACCATGCATGCCAAATCTAGCAAGGAAAACACACATGAAAATGGATACCTAAAAATAATCCTTTTGTAGCTTCTTGATCTTCCTATTCCTTGCTTGCTTCCTCCTTCTTCTTGCTTTCTTTTTCCTTTCTTGATCCAATGCTAAAATTCTCCAAGAAAAATCTAAGTATCCATGAGTGTGTGAGAGAGAGAGAGGATAAAAATAGAGCCATAAGTGTGAGCAAAAATCTTAGAAAAATCTTTCCAACTAATCCTCAGAAGCCATTTTATCAACGAGGCCTCTATTTTCTTCATTTCCCATTATTTTACTTAGTTTTCCTCCCTGCATGCAAGCTATGACCTTTCACCTCTCTTTTGTTCTATTTTCCATTATTTTCATAGTTAAATGTGCCATTTTTTTTTTTTTTTCCTTTTCACAACCTTTTCCATTGCCTTTTCCAATTTCCTTTAGTCATAATAACCGAAATAAACACCCACTGGGATGTTTTTCCCACCATTTAGCTTGGAATAAGTGCCCCATCAATCATGGTTATTATTTTTCCTTTGTTGAATTTTATTACATGAAAATTTCACCAAGGTTGTTACAACCCCACCCCCCCCTTGGGGGAACACCATCCTCAACGTTCAATGACACGTACAAACCAGCAAACTGCTAAAATAAAACATACTTCCCATGGAGCTTTATACACAACTCGTTGTAGTATTTGCAATGACATCCATATATACAATTATATTGTATATGGAGCTTTATAAATCCATCTCGATACAATATTTAAAATAATATACACATATGCACATTTACTCAACCAACTAATAAAAATATATGATTCTTGTATCAATCAACAACATAATACAGAGGTTAACACCTCCACCCTCAAAGTAGTACCAGGATTCACTTCCTTCTAATGAAGTCCAGAATCCACTATTAGTTCCAAAACTGCATCTAATGCTCAACGCTACAATCATGCACTATTGTACCCTCAATGAATATTTATCGCTTCATTTTTTTAGAGCACACCCCCAATGTGCATCTACTTCCATCTAGAAATGCTAAAGACCAAAACAAATCCATCCTCGGCCTTCACTTCTCTGCTACACAGTCCCTTCAGGAATCCAGTCATCCCCTTTTGTGCAGTCACTCACCTTCCAAGTTCCTTGGCATCCCCTATCCCAGGCGATCCATCCCTTGTTAAGGCTTCCCTGCATCGTAAGATACAAAAACCAAGGCATATACCTGCCTCAAAACCATCGTATTTGTCATAGAAGACACATGGAAATCAATGGACACTATTTAGCATTAGTGTCCCACAATGGCCCTGCTCCTGAAGTGCTTTACCAACTTATTGATGCATGTTCCAATTCATTTTGTTGACACTGCTAGTTATTGCAATCGGTTTCAACCGTCCCAAACTAGACATTACATACTTTCCTGTACCAAGCACAGAATTCCCATTACATTCAAAATAAGTTGACATAAATTCAAATCATACTCATTGGTAGCCCGTCAACAAGGAACACTTGCACTTCTATTTTTATACCTATCACAACAAGTCAAACTAGTTTTTTTATCAAATCATCATGTATAATCATATCATATATCGTTATCTCAAAACACAACCATCATAAATTAAAATCATGAATCACATGGAATCATCATAAATCATATTCATAAATCACATGTAACCATCATAAGTCAGAATCATAGATCACGTGCATAATAGAACTGAAATAAAATATCAATACTTATCCTTCATCAGTCCTTACTTCTTCCTTTGTTCTTTTCGTACACATACCAGATCAAATGCTACACTCAGAAAGAATCCAATTCCTTTTCTTCTTTTAAATCACGTACACATACACACAATGTACATCACAACACATACATCCACACAAGGCATAAAACACCACACAATACATACACCCACACCCAGTGTATAACACAACACAATACATACACCTACATTCAGTGTACAACACAACATAATACATACACATACATTTGGTGTACAACACAACACAATACATATACATATACATATACAGAGTACAATCAATACGCATGTCACCATACTACGACTACATCATGCACATAGATAGTACTTCATTCCCACAACACTACATGTACGACATGCACACAATACCACATGTAAACTAATACTATATGCACATGTACGCAGTAACATCTGTACACAACACTACTTACACAATGTGTGCACAACATCACATGTATATGGCACCACCCACACAATGTGTACACAATGCCAAATGTACACCACACCACATGTACAATGTGTACACAATACCACATGTACACAACACCACATGCACGAAATTTACATGAACTAACTAGTGCAAGTAGCTAACTATTACCTTCAATCAAATTTAAAAAATATATATATCCACATTATATATGAAATTAGATGATTATGAAATATATCTTATACATGTAAAATTTTGGTACATAATATATCTCCACAATTATGACATCATCACAATCACCTATAATAATAAGAATTTAAGTCTTTCTTATCACAATCACCTATAATAATAAGAATTTAAGGCTTTCCTATCATTTCGATCAAACACATTAAACATCTATATTCACCCAAGGGAAAAGATTATTTTATGAAGATATTAAAAACTAACAAGAAGACATTTGTGCCAATCTATGATTGATGTGACCTTCAGTTAGTTCTAGTAACCAAATGTTTCTTGGAATTCGCCACAATACTACATGGAAATGCATAAACAATAATTGTGGGTTTCATATATATGTCTCCTTGTATGTATGTGATTATTTTAACTTTTAAAATGTTTTCATTTAGAAAACGGGGATAAGGATTTAGGGAAGGGATTTAATGTTTTAATTTAGGGGCATTATAGTTGGTAAGGAAAAAAATCATTTTTAGGAACTCTTTATGCTTAGACCCCAAAATAACTTTATTATTTGTAAGCTAATAAGATCATACAGACTATGTGCTACCATGAGTCTTGATAAATTCTAGGCACAGTTTCCCAATTTCATCAATTTTTTTGTACAACATCCTGCAAATAAGTAATTAGGTTGATAGTGCTAATGCACACTAGAAAATACACAATAAAATTCAAAACTAGTACATAGTTTCAGCAGCAAATCTCATCTTGATATTATTAATTCTCAAAGTATATCATTTACATAATACACTCTTGGATCTATTGCTTCCCTAACCTAAATCCTAGGCGACACTCCACTCTCTTTTTCTTTCACTCTCCTCAATATATTTCCTCAAACATCTAGTTCACTTCCCTCTTAAGTCAAAATTGCATATATTTTTCACACCTTAAAATTTGATTTCTCCAAATTATTTATATATAGACATATTTTATTGCACTTGTACTAATATTTTTTATTTTTGATATGCACATTTTTCCTTTTTTCCCTTAAACTTCACTTCTTTTCGTTGCATGCTTTCTATGATCAAACTTAGAACTTTCTTAGATGCTCATGTATCAACCTCCCCTTGCAAGGAAAAACTCAGCATGCCCTTGCACTAACATTTCTTAATATTTTCAAATCTTCCACTCGAGCATATTTTTAATATTATTTCTCATAAATCCACATGTTTTTCTTTATCAATTTTTTTCTTCCAGTTTTCCAAGCACTTCTTGTACAAAACATTACCTGGAATGACCAAATTTGTTATTCAAATTTTCCAAGGATGTTTTTTATTCAACAACCTAAGTGATTGTCAAAAATTTTCTATAGAGCGCGATAGAATTACAGGATCTATAGTTCTTTCAAAATTCCAGATCTCTTGAAGTCACAAACACCATAAGACTGCAATTCTCAAAGCACCCACATTCTTATAGAAAGAAAAACTATGATAAAATGTTGCTTTCTTTTGAAAATATCAAATGGATTACATAACCAAAACAACCATAAACCATCTATGAAGGAAAAGAAAATATAAAAACTTTTTGTGATACAGAGAAATATTAACAAATTAAAACAACAAATGAAATGTTATAAAACACGGTGTACATATAGTTCATGATGAATTAGAGAACTCAAGATGTTTATAAGACGTTTGTAGAAGAAAATTAAAAAACTCAAATGGCATACTCATCTCAATACTTTTTATTTTTCCTCAGAAAAAATCGGTAACTTTTTATTTATAAAAATGAAAAGTTACACATGGCATATGCATTTAAGCATTTTCAGAAATTTCCCATTGGGCTCATGTGCTTTTGCACACAATGCGTCGTAGCAAGGCTACCTTGCATTCAGAAAGAATGAAAGAAAGAGAAAGAGAAAAGGGAAGAGAGCGAGAGACAGAAAAACTAGAAGCTACTAGATCGTGGGAAAGGCGTCCCACAAATCAGGTTTTTCTGCCTTTCTTCTTCTCAACCTTGCGCCATTCGCCCTAGGAAGGGACACAAGTGGAAAGGACAATATGGTTTTCTGCAATATGAGCTCCTGTATCCTTGTCCGAATCTGAAGTTTCTAAAGTATGATGTCTTTTAATCCCTTCGTTGCTCATGTCCTCGACTTTCCTGTCTGATTGTTTCAACTGATGGAGTGGATCCATGAGTGTGGTCTTGTCCTCTATTTGTATCTATGGTTCCTGTGTGGGCTGCTTACTTTCTGGAGGAACTAATTCCTCTTCTTCTTCTGACTCGTCCTCCTCAGAGTCAGGAGGGGGAAACTGCCAGCCTTTCCTCTGCTTCTTATTTGATTTCTTTTTGTTGTTTTCTTTCTTGGCTTCTAGACATGTATTCTGTAGATGTCCTGTCATCCTGCAAATCCTGCATCTGAACGCAGTGTTCTCATAATCGAGTGTTTGCAACCAGTTTTGCTGCTTAAATCTACTTCTACATAGATCCAGGAAAAGGTGAAAATTCTTTGTTCCAATCTTTCCATGTCTGTTTTGATATACTGCCCAAGGCTATTTCCAATGCTCTCGAGAACCTGTTCATTCCAAAAATGAAGAGGCGGGTTGTGTAGTCTCACCCATACTGGTAACCTGGAAACTGTCATGGTGTTGGGGTCAAAATATGGAAACCATGGGCTTATAAACAACCTCGTGGACCCCCAGAACCAAGGCCCTTCTCTGATTATAATATCTCTTTCCTCCGAGGCTTGAAATTTAACAATTAAAACCCCTTTGGAACAGAGATGTATTTCACATTCCAGAGACCATTATGTGAAAATCCAATGAAATAGATCCATTGGTTTGGGCCAGAAACTGTTGAAGCGACATATTAATGCCTGGGCTTCATATGTCTTTATATGGTCCTCTGTTGCTGAATTGTTGATTTTTAGTGCTGGGGTTTGGTCCTGTAGTTCTACAATATAGGGTCTCGGCACATTTCCAGCCTGTTCTAGAGGTGAGCCTGCTGCCTTTTTCCCTTGAAGGATATTTTTGTAGGAGGGGCCTCCATTTGATTGTTGTTGACTGATGGACGCTTTCCCTTTATCTCCCCCCCGCAGATCTTGGCATGTTCTGGTTCACAGCACCCCCTCGCAGACGCAAGTTTAGGGTAATAGTCATCTCTGCTTTTATGGAGTAATCCTTTAAAAGCCTGCAATCCTGGAGGGAGTTGTGCCCATTGACCAGATGTTGGATCGATATTGGGTACCCTATCAATCCCCATATTTTATGCTTGAGATGTAAAATAGAGGTATCATCGGTTACCTAGACTACACGAGACTTGCCCATAGGGGGTCTAATAAAAATTTGAAAGGGGGGAGAGTTCTGCAGAACCGGGATCTTACCGATTGATTGGAGTTTAGAGGAAAGCGCTTCCTGATTATGTCGATCCCTCATCTTTGCCTCTCCTTTCTTTTGATTCAGCAGTGGGTTCAGATACCGAGATCTCGGATCAGGAAGAACCCCCCCCCCCCCCCCCCAAAATCTTTGAGAAACAGGGCCTCATGTCCATAAAGAAGAATTCCTCTGCAAGGTCAGGACTGTTTGATCGTCAAATCCCCTTCCCGCCTCAGAGCAGAACGATGGGAAAAACCTGTGGCGGTGCCTTCCTGAACAAATGTGGAACGAACCTGCAAAGGTTGAGTGCAGGGAGCCCTTGGTCGGGCCAGATCATACGCTGATTGCTTTGGGGCTGGGGCCATAGCTTGGATTTTGCGATAAACCTCCCATGGGGCTTGAAGCCAGCCTCCAGATCCACGCGGCACCTACAGAAAAACCTCTCTCACGCCGATTAGATCTGAAGCAATCAAATCGGAGTCAATACTGCAAGAGAGCCTTGCTGGGCCTGAGCTACCCTGATCCTCAGGCTTGGCAGCGACGGAACATTTCAGAAACCTTGCAGAAACCCTTGCTGCGTCCATCTCTCCACCCAGAAAAATATTTTTTTCCCATCTCTTACTCATCTCAATACTTATTATCAATGAATAATCAGATTTGTAGTGATAATGGCATTAACTGCAATTTAAGAGGTGGAACCAAAAAGAGAAACCCAAAAGAAATTTTTTCTTTCAAACTCCTAGAGAAACTATTCAGAATCTAAAATTATAAGGTGAGTGCTATTGGACGTAATTTCGTCAGTGATCCATATGTAATATACATGTTGAATTTGTTTTTTTCGAGGAAATTTCTTTTGTTTTTCATGTTGTTTTAAATATATGAACAACATATTGTTATTTCTTATATTCCTAAAAACATTATATTAAATAATTAAATTTACTTATTTCAAACATGAAAAGGCTTCATTATTGATTTCCTACTAAGGGAAAAGTATTTGGATAATTTTGGTGGGTAGTAATATACACTTTTACTCCTACATGTTAAAGCATTGAAGAAATCATAAATAATGGTAAGGAGTGACTCCTAGTAGGTATATTTATTTTCATGTTGTTATTATTCATTTTTTATGCAAATTCTTGCTTAAACTATGGTGGGTAGAAGCTTAACAATGAAAAATGATTGCACAAATATTTAAAAAACATGGCATAAATATGGTAATTACATCCATAAATTGTGGTAAAACAATTTGAGGCAGTTATGTAGATGGCACAAAGGCTACAATAAGACCTTAAAAGTGATGGCCCAATTAAATGGCTGAAAATTATTTTTTTCAATAATATTGAAAAATAAATATATTGTTTTCAAAGTTAAACATTGTAAGTTACATTGGTCAATGTTAAACTAATAGTGATCAAACAACAAAATCTATTGTTATATTCCTACCTTTCCATGGGCTAATAAGCATAAAAAACAATAGGGTTTGTTACAATAGCATGGGTCATCAATACCTTATGCACAAAAAAACTATAACTCATTTCATATGACACTTGTTCATTGTATTTTTTTAAATTAATTTAATTAAAAAAAGGGAGAAATACATAACTATTTTGGAAATAAATCTCAACCTTTACATTATTAAGAATATTCTAGAATATTCTATGAAAGTTAAATCTTACCATTCACTTAATAATTATTCATAACTAAATTAAAATTGTAAAATCTTATTCCAAAATAAACATACTTATTAAATACAATTAACACAACTATATTAAAATCTAATAAGATAATCACACATCATTTAGTTAGAATTAAATGAATATTAATAAATAACATTAGTTAAAATCCATTCATAGCACATTAAATGACATCATATTAAAAATTAACTAAATAATTTATATAAATTCAATAACTATCATATACTTGAAATTTTAAATCCAATATCAATAATTAAGATCCATGCATAGCACATTAATTGATATCAGATTAAAAATGGACTAGATAATTTATATAAAATCAATAATTACCATTAAATTTAAAATTATTAACTAGATAATTTATATAAAATTAATAATTACCATATGCTTAAAATTTTGAATCCAATATCAATAATATTTCTCATTTATATGAATTCAATTTTAAAAGATATATATTCCTTTATCATAAAATTTGAAAAATACACACTTAACAAACCTACTCTTACTAATTACTCATTTACCTAATTCAAAGTACTCCCACTACTTACCAATTCACGAATTGAAACTTTTGAAACCAGGAAAATATTATCTCTCCTTCCCATGGCATTTAATATCCATTATTTTCATAAAAAATGAGTACTTAGCAACGTAATCATCTCATCTATACCATAAAATCAGCATGTATCACCTTTCATCCCTTGTCACACTACCTTTTCACATTAGTGGATACTACTTTTCTACATTAGTGAATATTGTTTTCAGAAATTGCGATTTAATTGTAACTAGTATATATTCATTTTATGTTTGGATCAAATATGAATAAAGAAATATGATTTTTTTTTAAAGGTTTTAACTTATTTTAATCGTGCACAAAATATTTGTAATAAATATTTTGTATTGTTTAAATTATGGACGATATATGTATTGAGTCATTTGTATTAATACATATAAAAATGGTTATTTTATTATTAATATATGTCAATATAATTTTATATTAAAATATTTCACTTATAATTTATATTGGATATTTTATTATATAGAATATTAAAATATATTTTTTTAATTTTTTTTTTCAAAATATAAATACATATAAATAAATTAAAATATTTTTGAAAAGTATAAAGTTTAAGCATTTTAGTCACATATGCATAGCATTATTTTAAATATATATAAAGTTTTTAAAAATATATCTAGCACTTTTTTTCTTATAACAGATATTGATTTTCTATTTAAAGAATAATTTATTTGTATTTTAAGAGATAGACATTTACACATAGCCTTCAACATTCACATTTGACTATAAAATAAAACTCTCAACTCAATCACGATAAAATAAGCCTCTCAACTCAATCACAACCAAAAAAACCTCCTTGATATAATAGCTAGGCAGGCCTGATCTAGCAGTTACTTTAGGATTAAAATTTCACATCAACATTAAAATTTCACATCAAGAAAGCAAGAACCATAATTACCAAATTCAACAAAGCCTAAACCATAATTACCAAATTCAAATTCAAATTCAAATTTAAAATGGAAAAAATTTGAGAATATATATCTTATAAATATTTAAACTTTTTTTTAATTTAATTTTTAATAAAAATTAAATACCATCATATATTTTAAATATTTAATTATTTTCTATATTTTTAATATAAAAGAGTTACCATTTATTAATTTTTTATATAGAAATTACCAATTTAAAACTGCAATTTGTTGTTTTCTAATTTTTTCCAACATAAAAATTATGATTTTTTTATATATTCTTTTTAATATTTTTTTATATATTCTTTTTATATTAGAATTTTCCATTTTATAATTTATTTTAATAAATAAAATTAATCAAATTCACCCATTTATAACTACAATATATCCAATTTACAACTGGTAATTTAATTGTTCAATCTAGAAATTATTATTTTTACTAATTTTTTATATAAATAAAATTTATAAAAGCAACAAAAACTAGAATAAGTTTTCTTTGTTGAAGTAAATCATACTCATTTTTTATATAAATAAAATTTATAAAAACAACAAACACTTGGATAAGTCTGGTTGGTTTACACTTGGATAAGTTTTGTTGATTGAAGTAAACCAGTAGGATTGATTGGATTGTCGGTCACAAGGCAGAATCAAATTAGATCAGTAAACCCACAGGTCTAGTTATTGTATGACTATATGGAAATTGGCCCATGGCCCAGACCCAGACCAACTGAACCAACTGGCTTGAATGAGTGCCGGGGGCAGAGGTAGTGAATTTTCTAGTTGCGAAGGTTTATTTGGAGATCCTTTAGTGGCGGCAGCGCTGTCGAGCTTGGAATCACTGTACTGAATTCGAATTACCCGAATTATTTAACGAACCGAACAGTATTGGCGAATTTTCGTTTTTTTGGCTAATACGGCAGAATTTGGTAACTATGAAAAGATGAATGGCGTAAATTGAATTCAAATTATAATGTGCTTCCGTTCTTTCTCATCTGGGAGGTTTGGTTGGCCAGAAATAGTTTGATTTTTGATGGAATTCCCTTCCAGCTGCACATGGTATATATGAGAATTTACAGGTGGATTGTTGATCGACCACAACAGGTGGAGGTGGTGGTATACTTTTCAGTTCGCATTATATAGCATGCTATTGCCATCCCTGCAATATTTTTTGATGGGGCCTCCGCGGGGGATAACACTGAGTGTGGAGTATGGATAAAACTGTCATCCTCTGAACGTATTCATATATTTTGGAATGGGGTCCCGGAATAGATAACAAGGCAGAGATAATGGCTCTTTGGGTGGTCTATGGTCGGCATCGGAACTCTCTATACAGAATGCTAACATTTATGGGGATTCGAAGTTGGTCATTGGATGGATCACAAATAGTTATGCTTTTTTATCTCCACATCTTCAAGGATGGATGGACCGAACACAGAGATTATGGAGAAGGATGAATTGTCCGCCTATGAGTCATATACACAGAGAAAATAATACACGAGCTGATGGATTATCTAAAAAGGGACTCCTGGCTGAATTTGGGAATATGCACGTATCCCACTACAGGGATGGCAATTTGATACAGAAATCCACTATTCCTATCCCGTGAAATCTTTCTCTGCTATATCACTTGTTTGAGCATTTATATTTTTGAATTTTTATGATTATCTCCCAACAGTCACTAATCCTTGTTCCCGGTCCGTAAATATCAGTTTAGATGGATTTAGATATGAAGTATATTTGCTATTCACTCATCCTTCCAGTTTTCATAGGTGTCAGCTGATGAATGAAAACATGAGCCGGATTTTCCCATCAACAAAATTGGTAAATCAAAGATATTCGGCGTCAATTTTTTCTTACAGGATTGTCTTTCTTTTTATCAAGCCTGCCTGATATATATTCTACTGTGAGAGGTTATTGGGATCCTTCCTGGAAAACTCTCCACTATCAAGCGAGTCCAACACAATTAACAAGCGAGCCTGAGTATACATATTAAAGAGATGGGATTTGGCTGTTAGACGGAAGTCTCACTACTATCAAGCGAGCCTGTCTCTAAATAACAAGCGAGCCGGATTACTATATATCAAGCGAGCGTGATAAGTACAGCAAGCGAGCCTGTTATTAATCTCAAGCGAGTCAGATCATTCAATGACCTTTTTCACATCTACTGGCAGCTTCGGAATACATTTTTGCTGATTGTCCTGTCTAATGATATAGATAATCTATCCTCTTTTTTGGCTACTGTTATTGTCTAGGAACAAGATGATCGTTATAATTTTGTTTATGTTTTCCTTACAGAAATGCTCAGCATCATTTGGATGGGGTTGATTAATTTCCCCCTCACTGGAATGCCAGTCATACTCTAATATGCTTATTCACTTCGTGAATTTGTAGTTTTCAGTCTGACTTTGATATGATGTTTTTCTCATTGAAATTGTTTTCAACTGAGAATGTATTTTGAATATGTACTTGTATATTTTTAATATATGCAACATTTTTTTTCTTCTGAAAATAAAAAAGAAAAGAACACAGCCTACAATTTTTAATAATGGTTTTACAGTTATAGGATCACAGAGGTTTTTTTTTTAACTTCGTGCACAAATAGTAGTGTACTGTTCTGAAATGATTAGCTAAATAAAAATGTTGGAACCTCTAATATGAGCATTGCAGGTGCTAGAAATCTAACATACAGCAGCAAAGTCAAACCGATTGAGAAAGAGTTGTTATTTCTTATAACTAGTTGATTTAGCTATTATACATTAAATTTTCAAAATATTCTAAAATGTCTAATCCCTTCTCATACACAGTTGGGTGAAAAAGAATTGCCACAACTATCCAATTACTCCATGCTTTTGTCCAAACCCAGACGATCTTGAGAATGGCCGTGTAAGATCTAACCATAAGATATGTTTCCCGACGCGCTCTGGTGACTCGAACAGTAATGGCCATCTGATCGTGGTACTGAAATGTTGCTTCAAATCACTTCAATGCCTTGACAAACCGACCCTGAATGGTTTGTATCAAATATTTCTCTAGAGGCACCTGCTTAACAGGACATGATACACTATTTTCCATTTATGGAAATCTTGGTGACATGCAACGCTAGGGTAAAATGACGGTGATGACTAGTTAGATACCCATAGCTCGAAAGGATTAACGACTTTTGAAACCCTAGGTTAACAATTGAAAATTTTGACCATGAAAATGAAAAATTAACAACAATTTATGATATACAATGATTATTGCTAAATTCACTAATTGTGAACAACCTTACTCATGTATGAATTGAAAATTTTAATCCAACATAAATTGAATACAAAATTTGAATATGATCCAGAAATTTATTTTAGAAGAACTCCCTATTCCACTTATCATCGAAATCGTTAGGAATTCATTTCAATTCTAACCAATATACTTTATAACAAACTAAAATATAACGTACAACATTACAGTGAATAGTATATTATTAAATTAATATATAACCATTTTAACAATGAATAATAGAACATTCAATCCACGTTAGCAACTGTAATTGTAGTGGACCTTGCCACTATAATTCTACTTAACACCTAACAGTGGCAAGCACCAAATTTTCACTTCCCTTGTGTCATTTTGCACCTCCATCTATGACTTCACCGCTTACAACCCCTAATTCCATGCCATTGCAAGGTTTCCTCCATTCACTTTCCAAAGATTAACCAGCCTTGCCTCCTCCATTGAGCAAATAAGATGGTCACATATGTTGTTCATGGCCCAACAGAATACCATATTTGTCCTGCTATAAAACGACGCCCTCAATGTTCTGTTGAACACCTGATACCAGATTGTATCTGTGATGTAATAAGTCATGAACCTATGCAAGAGCACGTCATTTTTCCTTTCGCTCTCTTTAGATGGAAATCAACGCCCGACTTAGATTATTAGATGTCAAATAGTTCATCCACGAGCAGCCTAATTGGCACGTTCACTAGATATATTGTTGCATGTTAATGCATTTTCTCGAACAAAGGACTTGCTAAACGTTTCAGTTGAGTGTGATGGTCTACATTGCAGCCGAGTGTGATGGTCTTTAGTGCTTAGCACTAGATTCTGAAGTTGAAAGATCCAGTTGGAGGAGGTTTGTTGTTGGTGTACATGCACATAGTTAGCATTAATTAGCTTCGGTTCGACTCTAATTATTGCACTTGATGTGCACTTGACTTTATCTAGTTAAACCGAGTGCTTAGATGTGGTGTGCACTTGGCTTTAGTTAGTTAACTCTAGTGCTTGCATGTGGTGCATGTGCACATTAACAGAAACACTTAGCTTCAGTTAGCATTAATTACCCATACTTATTTCATGTACAACTAAACTTAACTTAGTTTCTTTATGTATTGATTCTCAAACTAATATTGATTAATCAAATTCATTCTCAATTCCAATTTTTCTTTTTAAATTCTAGCAAGTTTGTGCAATTATTCTTCAGCTAGATATATGCTTGTTCTCTAATAATTGAACGTGGTATTAGAGCTACAGAAGTTTGGAGAAGGTGCATGAACAAAATTTTGCAGGTTTGAAGAGAAAAGAATTGAAAGTTGTTTGAAGATTTGATTTGCAGATAAAAATATTGGAGAACTGCCGCAATTGTTCCTACAGCTAAAATGTGCAAAAAAATGGAGTTCTCATCTTCAGTGATTTTTACTCTGTATAACTACTTCCAATGGAATCAAGAGATTTTTCTTCACCTCAAAGGCAAAGGCTTCTATCAAATAGTTATGAATACGGAAGCTGAACCTAATTTTGCCATTGAAAAATCCAAATACTTCAACAGGATGGACAAGGCTTTTGGTCTTCTAATGTTTTCCATATCTCGAACATTTTGTTTCCATGTTGAAACATGGAGCACTCCAAATTAGGTTTTGGCAACCTTGGAAAATTTATTTGGAAAGCAGGATGAGATGCAGGCTCATATTCTCAAAAATGAGCTAAATTTTTTAGATCCAAATAGATTTGAGAACATTCAAGATTTTTTTTACTAATTTAAATCATTGCTTCTACAATTACATGATTGTGGGATCGATATATCCAAACGGGAAGGTCAATTGATTCTTTCTATTTTGTCTAAATTAGCCCCTGAATATGTTGTTTTGGTTTCTACCTTTCATGCAGTTATACTTACAACTGGAGACAAATGGAAAATGCCCAAAACTAATAAATTTATTGATTCTCTCATCGATGAGCAGGATAAACTCATCAAAATGGGTTTATTGAAGCCTCGAAATGCACATGCACTTGCCATGCATGAGAAAGCAAAGTCAAACTTGAAACCAAATCAACAATATAAAGGCAAAGGAAAGGCAAGAGATCTAGATCCAGGAAAGGGAGGAAATCCAAAACTTCCAGATGATTCTTCCAGCTCCAAAGGTAAGGGAAAGAAAAGAAAATTCAAGTGTCCTTATTGTCATCGAGTTTATCATCATGAATCCTCTTGCATGCAGAAGACTATTGATCTGATGGCAAAGACTCTTCAACAAAATAATCTTGGTCATTAAATTCGAGAAAGTGCCAAGAAGAAGACGGAGGAAAAACCATCAGAAACAAGGGATAATGGTCACGCTTTGATTGCTCTTCATTCTACACCACAAGAATGGATCATTGATTCAGAGGCTTCACATCATATGGCTTCTTAAAATGAATCCTTTTGTTATCTACATGTATAATCATGACCTCCTATTCTCCTGGGGGACAATTCTGTAGTTGAAGTAACTGGACAAGGAAGAGTGCAATTCGAAGATGGAAGTTTTGAGAATAATATTGCATATTCCAAGGCTTTCTATGAATCTTTTTTCAATGTATTAGATGACACACATAGGCACCCGAAGGAAAGTGGAATTTACCCTGGATTCTGTGAGAATTTATGACATGCAAACCAACCTGGAAATTGCATCGGCCAAGGTAAATGATCAATCTTGTCATTATACATTTTATGATTTTGTTCCTCAATCAGATTCTATTTTGCTACTTACACATGCACATGAAGAAAGTAGGATTTAGCACGAGATATTTTGGCACTTGAATTCCTGATATATGCAACAATTTGGCTAGCAAGGGATGGTCAAAGGATTTTCGGGCATTGAATTTTCAAATGGTGTTTGTAATGGATGTGCTCTTGGAAAGCATCCACAGGACAAATTCGAGAAGGGGCATGCATGGAGAGTCTCTTCACCTTTGGAGCTTGTACATAGTGATCTCATGGGTCCATTTACAGTACTTTCAATAAGAAAATAACAATACATGTTGTCATTTATAGATTATTACACGAGATTCACTTGGGTTTACTTCTTCAAACTCAAGTCTGGAGTTTTTCAACATCTAAAGATTTTCAAAGCGCATGCAGAAAATCAGTCTGGAAAACGCATCAGGATACTCCACACAGATAATGGGACGGAATATTTCAACAAAAATATCAAGAATAATTGTAAGGAATCAAGCATACAGTTGCAGCATATTGTTCCTTACACTCCACAGCAAAATGGGGTGGCCGAAACGAAGAATCGATTTTTGAAAGAGATGGCCAATTGCATGTTGCATGCAAGGTCTCTTTCGTCAAAATTGTGAGTTGAAGCTATCAATTGTGCCTCATACATCCAGAATAGATCTCCTCATAAATCTGTTACTTGAAAAACATCTTTCTAGGCTTGGTCTGGCATGCATCCTGAATTCAGTCATTTCCACTTTTTAGATCTTGAACATGGGCCCGCATTCCTACAAAGAAGAGAAAGGCTTTGGACCCTCAAAGGAAAGCATGCATGTTTATTGGATATTCTGATGAAGTCAAAGGGTACATATTGCTTGATATTAACATTAAAGAGCTCTTTATTGAAAGGAGTGAAAATTTTGATGAAGATATTTTGTATGCACCACCAGATAAACCCGTTACCAAGTTTCCCTCACCATTCATTGATGAGTATGCAGATCATAATTCAGATCATAATTCTGATCTGGATGAGCCTTTTCCTGTGACACTTATTGGACCATGAGTTGTTGAACATCGATATCATACTTCCTCATATTGTTCGGAATATTCTCGACCACATTCAACACAAAAACGGTGCAACATGAGTGATATTCTAGATGATCCTACCTCAATACCTCAGTTTGAGGAAGATTCACAAGAACTCTTAGCTATGGATCCATGCATGCTTATATGATGCATACATCTGATCAACATACTTATGCAGAAACAATTGGTAATCCTCAATGGGAAACAACAATGGATGATGAATACAACTCTCTCATTGAGAATCAGACTTGGGATCTAGTTTCACTACCTTCCAATCATAAAATTGTGAGCTGAAAGTGGGTTTACCAGACCAAGAAAGTAGCAAATGGCCAAGTTAGTCAATATAAGGCATGGTTGGTAGAAAAAGGTTTTCAGCAGGTACATGGTGTTGACTATGATGAGACTTTTGCTCCAGTGGAAAAAATGGATTCCATTCAGCTAGCTCTCTCCATTACAACAACAAGAGGATAGGAGGTGCATCATATGGATGTGAAGAATGTATTTTTTCACAGTGATCTCGAGGAGGATTTCTACATGGAACATCCATTCAGATACATGAAAAATTCATCTCTGGTATGCAAACTAAAGAAGTCTCTCTATGGCCTCAAGTAGGCACCTAGAGCATGGTATGCAAATATGGATTCCTATTTGTTATCTCAAAATTTTATACGTTGCAAATTTGATTCCAATGTTTATTTTTTGAAGAAAATTGATTCATTGTTGATCATAGTACTCTACGTAGATGATCTTTTGATAACAAGTAGTGCAGCTTTGACTATTGCTGAGAATAAAATTGCATTGCATAAGTGATTTTTAATGACAAACATGGGCTTTTTTGGACTAGAGATAAATCATAGTGGTTCTAGGATTATCATTTCTCAACCAAAGTATGCTAGATATTTTTTGGCACGATTTCACATGAGTGACTGCAAACTAGTAGCCACACCTTTCTTATCCGGGATAAAGCTTGAGAATGGAAAAGACACATCATTGGTTGATTGCACAATGTATCGTCAGCTTGTGGGAAGTATTATTTATCTCACTCACTCACATTAGAATCTATCATATGTCATAGGAGCGGTTTCCATATACATGTAGGAGCCACATGAGTTACACTAGAAAGCTGCAAAGTGCATCCTTCCATATGTCCAAGGGACAATCACCTATTGGATTCACTATGACGAAAATTGCTCTTTGGGTCTCATTGGGTTCACAAATTCAGATTGGGTTGGTGTTGTGTAACCAGCTCCAAAAATAGAAGAAAAGAGATATCAATGCCTTAGAAATGAGCCACTTCAAGGGGGAAACCTCCAATACATTAAATAAATGAACAATTCTTGGATGATACAAATGACAAAACCTCCTTTCTATATATAGGAGTCCATGGGGCCATAATGTAATCCTAGTGGGCCACAATGTAATCCTAGCCGACCTAACAATAATAATGTAAGGGCACAATAATAACAATATGGGGGTTAGACTAACATAATAAGGGACTACACTATAGGGGCTTAACATGCCCCTCTCCTTCAAACAAGTGTTGTCCTCAACGCTTGATTATTTCTTGATGCTTCTGTATAAAATTCTCATCGTCCCATGTGGAATCTTCTACAGGAAATTTCTTCCACTTGCTGAGATAATTTGAAATTGATTGTACTTGTCTAGTTCTTGTTTCTGTGACTGCTTCAGAACTTCTTTCGATGTGATATTGATCTTCCGGTTGTTTCATTTGATTTTGCACCAAAGTTAGGTTATCCTTTTAGAGTTGGAGAACTTGTTGTTGATGCTCATTGTGATATTCCACTACTTTATCATCCATAATAGATTTTATTTGATCCTTCAAACCATCCAAATTAGCCTCCATTTTTGCTTTTAAACCATCTGTGTCAGCTTCGGTTGCTCTTCGTAAGATCGAAATTTGTTGCACTTGGTACCGTAATTTTGATATCTCATATTGCAATTCTTCCTCATCATGCGTCATAGTATAGCTTTCTAAGGGCTTAATGGGTATGGAATTATTTTTTTGGAGGCATAATAGAACCCATTACTGACAAAAATTCTTCAATATGCCCTTGGAATCAATTCAACTTGATTCTTCAAACAAGACTTATGCAATTCGGAAAAAACAATACACACCTTTTTCTTGCTTTTGAGGAGCTCGATATTGAAATTGGATTATCTCTGTGATTGCAGCCCTTAAATATTTGAAATTCAGAATTGAATTAGCCCTCTGAGATCTAGTTTGAATGCCACAAGTCTGACCTGATTTGGATTCTCCAAGACAAAGTTGTGTCCAATCTCCCACAATGACCTAATTCTGGACTGGTTCAATAGAGCGAACTTGTAGGACTTGCCACGTGTCATTGTTTCATCCTTTGTCTCTGAAATTGATATTCAAGAAACTAAAGTCTGTGTACTTGTGACCACTTTTTACGTCACTCCAATCCAATGCCCAGAGAGAGAGTTATTGAACTTTTCCCACGATCACCTCTTTGAGATGCAATTCAGGAGCCTGAAAAAGCACTACCTTCCACAGATCATATCTCCAAAAATATTGCGAACCAAGCTCTGAAATTTTTTGACAATTTTTCTCAGGATTTCACCTTCGCACCAAACTAATTTCAGATTCTAAACCTTCGTAGAAAACAAGTTATAGTGAAAATTCCACGATGACCTGTTTAGGAGCTTGAAACAAGACCTAACTTACACATATGATATCTCTGAAAATATTGCGAACCAAGATCTGAAATTTTTAGACAATATTCCTCAGGATTTCGGCTTCATACCCTAAAAATTTCAGCTTCTGAAACTTCGTAGAAAAAAATTTATAGCGAAAATTCCACGATGACCTGTTTGGAGCAACGAAACCCTAGAATCCAAAGCTCTGATACCAAATGTTGTGTAACCAGCTCCAAAAATAGAAGAAAAGAGATATCAATGCCTTAGAAATGAGCCACTTCGAGGGGGAAACCTCTAATACATTACATAAATGAACAATTCTTGGATGATACAAATGAAAAAACCTCCTTTCTATATATGGGAGTCCATGGGGCCACAATGTAATCCTAGCCGACCTAACAATAATAATGTAAGGGCACAATAATAGCAATATGGGGGTTAGACTAACATAATAAGGGACTACACTATAAATATAGGGGCTTAACAGTTGGCGACAACATTGATCGCTAGTCCACTTCCGGTTATGTCTTTAGTTTGGGATCTGGCCCAATTTCTTGGTCAAGCAAGAAGCAGGTTGTCAATGCTTTATAATAAGTAGATGTCGAGTACAGAGGAGCAGTGAATGCACTATTCATACCATTTTGGCTACAACATTTCCTATTTGAGCTTGGTATCAATGTACATCGTCCAACTATCATCTGGTGTGATAATCAAAGTGCTAAAATTTTGCAGAGATTCATTGCAGCAGCAAAGGACTAAACACTCAGTAACAGGTTATTTCTTTCTTCTATAAAGGACTAAACACATAGAAATCCACATACACTTTATTAAAAAAAAATTTCATAATAGACTCATCAATCTTCAATATTGTCTTAATGCTGTAGCCAACAACTATGATATACCTCCAGCAAATTGAAATGATTGAAGCAATTCTCCAGAGTCTCGACCACTAGATTCTTTCTCACCCCTCCCATTCCAACAACGGAAACTACTCTAGAAAGCCAATCCGTCATGCAATATCCATAGAAATGCAATAATGACATCAATGGCATGCTACATTCCCACATTCGAGGGCTGTTTAACCAAACTGAGCACTTGAACTCCAATTTTGTTTCTGGTCTCCCGAATATGCATTGAATTGGGTGCATGAGTACGAGCAGGGTCGTAAACATAGAAACTAGATCCTTTAAACGTCAGATTCCCTTACCTTATTTTCTTTTTATCCTCGTGACACGTCTCCCACCAGCCAAATAACCAAAGCGCCCTAGCTGCTGCTCCACCAAAAGTTAACGAATAAATTGACCATTTCCTGCACTGGATTCCAATTTTTCCTTTACCGGCCACGGGATGTTTATCTTATAGAAATGGGAGGACGACATTATGCTTCTACAAGAATTCCATTACTTTTTTAAAGAGTATAAGGATAACCATGCACAACTTGTCATTTAATTATTTGTTTAATTTAAAGCAGACTGTATTCACTGAACATGAGGGAAAATTCCTTCAAAGGTTATCTTTGAAAACAAAATCGATTCCTTTTATCCAATATTTACCAGGGTCCACCAAATATCACGTAGTAATTTCTCATGGATTTTGTTGTGACAAATATTTAATTTGAAATTGGTTGCTTTCTTGTTTGTCACGTTAAGATCTAATTACATACACGCCTTTGTTCGTAACCTTGAAGTTTATACAGAAAATTTTTATATGTGGATATCCTGTTATAAAATGTCGGTATTCATCTACGGTGTAAAAAGGTTGCTATGAGATATATCTTCCCTAATGGTTGTGTTTATGGTTCAACAAAATCTTTGTAAATGGTTGTGTTCCTGCAACGCATCCTATATAAATAGCATATGAGTAAATCACATTTATATTAATATTTGATAGGTATTTATCTATATTTATATTTAATTATAAAATTAATGGTTAAATATCCAAATTAATGAGGAAAGTTAAAATAATATAAATTTATTAAATATATTGTGACTTTCCAATATTATATTTTCTATTTCCAAAAAAAAAAATTATGATTGGTATGATTTTTTTATTATTTATATTAAATTAAATATTTGTTAATATATTAATCAAGTTAGAATTAGTTAAACCATCCTAGGGGTTAATATGGATTTAGGCTGGTTTTTCTATACACACATACCATATCTATTATGGATATATTTCTGTATCTCTCTCTCCTCTCACTCTCTTTCCTCATGCTCTCCTCTCTCCCTCATCTCTCTTTCCTCATGCTCTACTCCCACCCCCCCCTATCATTATCTCTCTTAACTCCTCTATCTTCCTTCCTCTCTCTCCCTTTCTTCCCCACCTCATTTTGTCTCTCCCTCCCATCTCTCTCTACCCTCTAGCTCTATCACTATCTCTCTCCCTCTTTCCTTCTTTCTCTCCCCCGCTCTTCACAATCCATCTCTATGTGTCCCTCCCTATCTTCCCTTTTTCTCCCTATCTATTGCATCTCCTTCTCTTTTTATTTGCCCCTCTCGTCTCTCCATCTCTCTCCCTCTCTCCCTTGTCACTCCCCCTCCCTCTATCCCTTTATATATTTTTTCTTCGTTCTCTCTCTCTCCATCTCTCCTCTCCCTCCCCTCCTCTCTTTCTTCATTCCTCTATCTCCCTCTCTTTTATACTTCACTCTCTCTCTCTATCTTTGCCCTTCAACTTTGTCACTATCTCCCTCCATCTCTCCTTCTCTCTCCCCTATCTCTCCCTCCTCCATCCCACTCTCTCTCTCTATCTTTGCCCTTCAACTTTGTCACTATCTCCCTCCATCTCTCCTTCTCTCTCCCCTCTCTCTCCCTCCTCCATCCCACTCTCTCTCTCTCTCTTTCCCTCTTTCTCCCCCATCCATACATATGATGGAGAATTTTCACTCTATGCACAATAAATGCTATATGTGATGTCTAAAATATTTTACATTTTAGTTTCTATGTGAAATGAGTTATGATTTTTCTAACATGCAGTATTGGTAAGCCATGGTATTGTAACAAAACTTATTTACAAGTTAATAATATACATGTAAAGTGAGGGTGGATATCCATGGTTAAGAAACTTTTTATATTGTAATTTTATTATAAGTATTAAGTCTTTATGTGCTTATTAATTAAATTTAAATATGATTATGGTAGTGATTTTTTATTTTTAAGCTTTGGAGGAAAACTATTGAGAAATAAAATACTTGAAAATAACTTATACTCAAGTAAATAACATATCTAACACCAATTACTTCCCACCATAACTTAAGCAAGTTTTTGCATAAAAAATGGATAGGAATAAGATGTAAACAATATATTGACATGAGTTACATCCTACCATCCCCTTCACATATCAATTTGTTAGTTACTGCAAAGCAAGACTATATGATGATTTGTCTATCAACCATCACTAATTTAGCATGAACAATAAAGCTTATAATTATTTATGAAAATTTTCGAAGAGCATAGTTTCTAACTTGAGTTGGAGTCGCTAAGGTGCCCTCCAAAACAAAATTACAATATAACAAATCAAATTTTATTATTTTTATTACTTTTTGACATTTTTTATTAAATGAGCCAAGATTTAAATTTTTACACACCATCTCCACCATTCTCAGTTCTATATTACTTTTAACCTTTTATTAATTTTTAATCGAGTCTATATATAAATGTTAAATGTTAAACATTTACCCCTACATATCTACCCCTATATTGGGTTGTAGAGCGCCTTGGGATTAAAATATCAAAATATTGAAATTTAACAATTTTTTTTAGATAAAGCTATTTATATTTAAATAAAATTATAAATGATATTTATTTTTCTTGTCATAATACACTTTTTTAATTAAAATTATATATTTTATCAGTTCCACAGGCAACAGAATTGGTGATTGCAGTAATGTGATTCTTGAAAAAACTAAGAGATCCAAGGTTCAAATCCCCCATTTGTGACCCATTTTACAGAGAGGAGGATAGGAGGTAGACCCCAAAGGTTTATGCTACAATGTAAACCCTACGATGTAGACCCTGTGACATAGACCCGAGAGGTCTACTAACTTTTTTTAGGACTGAGATCCCAAAGGTTTACCAAATGCTAGGTTCCTCTACGATATAAAATTAAATTATATATTTTATTATAAAATTTAATTTTCTCCCATATAATAAATTTGATTTTCCATATTAACACTGTTTTAATATTTAAATTAGTCATCTCAAATATATTACAATATCCAATGTATCTTACTTCATTGAGTGGAATGAATGATATAAATGTTGGTATGTGCTATATTCTTTGAACAACTATGCCACCCGCTATAAAAATAAGCAGTGAGGGGTTTATAGAGTTGGTAGTAGCCCCCCCTTTGGGTGGTTTGGTAGCAGAGCCCACAAATAAAAATTTGGGTGATTTTTAGTGTCCCTTTTTTGAGCTTTTCAATTTTCTAAAGGTAGTTTTGTAGCCCATGGTGGTTTTCCTATAGTTTTGTGGCTTCAGTTAAGGAATTATGGTTGTATTATAATATAGCGAAAATAGTTTGGAAGTTCTTGGATAATGTAGGATATATTGTATTGCAATACTATATAGAATAGATGTATTAAAAGAATTGTTATTTTTACCAATTTTGGTTTCAAAGTTAATATTTATAAGTTAATGTGTTTGTTTTTCATTGCATATTTTCTATTTTATAAAGAATCTAATTGTTTAATTAACTTATATGCAGTTAAAACTTACAATTGGTATTTAAGAGAAATTTTGCCTTCAAGGGAATTCCTTTGTGGTTAATGGTTTTGGCTCGGGGTTGTGATAGACTCTATTATAGTGGGAAATATGTAGAAGTGATTTTTGTTCTGATAGAAAATGGTGAATAGTTCAAAGGAAGAGATTAAGAAATTCAATGGGTAGATTTTTTAGTTATAGAAGCTCAAATTGGAATACTTCTTGGTGGAGAGAGAACAATGGATCAATGTCGATCTAAGGTATTGCGCCAAAATGGATATAAATAGAAGGTTGGACCAACTTAATTTGAAAGTGAAATAGAACAATACTGTTGAGATTCAACAAGATGATGAGCTTAGTGAGAAGAGTCGCCTTCACTAAGTGGGCCCGCAGGCTATTTTGGCGCAGAGTCTATTTTTAGACTATGTTTATTTTTAGACATGTCGATCATATTCTATGAGTTGCAAGATGCTATTTGTGGATGGTTGGTCAAGTTGGAAAAATAGATGGACTTCTATTTTTAAACATATTGGGCGGAGTCTATTTTTAGACTGTGAGTCTAAAAATAGATATGTCGAATATTATTAGCTCTTCATAATATTTGGACTCTAAACATTATCTTATTCTCTTGGAGCACTTCAGGTTAGTGCACAGATGTGGCACAGCAGCTGACAGAAGGAATGACGCTATTCCTGAGGGTTTACTGGAGCTATTGCATGGAGGACTTTAGTTAGAACTCATGTCACAGAGTTTGGTGGAGTTGGTGGAGTTAAATTTAGTTTAACTCAGTTAGACTCGGTTGAGCTAGTTGTATCTAGTCTAATTGAATGATACACTAGTGAGAGTGGAGTGAATTAATTAGTTAATTAATTCACAAATAATAACTCATTAATCAACTGAACAATACATCAGTTAACTACAGTGCATGGCAGTTTTAGTGGAGACCAGTGGAGAGATAGGTGAAAGAGAAAGTATGACTATCAGTTGTGACTATAGTGATGCATTGATTGCATCCAACACTCATTGGAGATGTCAATGAGGATTGTGTGAGCAAGTCTCGAGTAATTTGAGCTCATTCAAAGCCATTCTTCAGCATGGATTGCGTAGTAGAGGCAGGCTAGCAGGTGGCAAAGATAGGTGCATGGATTTGCAAGATCAGGCCTGACTAGTGTGTAGTGATTGTATTATACTGAGAGCTTGATTTGATCAGTTTTGTATGGGGATTGTTACATGATCTCTATGACATATATTATATAAAGATAGTTGGGGTTTTCAGCTTCAAGCTTTCCCCTTAAACAACTGCATTAATGTGTGTGAATTTTTATTGTTTCATGTGTGCATTGCAATCTTGATTTAATTTCCACAAATGATCAATGGTGGAATAGATTTTGTATTTTGCATGAAGCTAAAATAGTGTGATATCAAGAGAATATTGGACATATAACAAATAATTTATATAATTTCTACATGGTATCAGAGTAGTATTGATCATTGGAGTAGATTGCAATTATTGAAGCTGTTGAGTTTTATGCTGGTGGAATTCGAATTTGCTACAGTGTTTTCTTGGTATTGAAGTTGAGCATTCATTGAAATTTTTTTCAATAGATTGTGATTGGAGTATGCCCTTGATGGAAGCTTGAATTACATAGCATTGAAGGATAGGATGGAGGCGGTGTCGGATGATAATGTGTTGAAGGAGTTCATCGATAGCAATGTTTCTAAGTCGGGATCTAGCGATGCAGCCGCACTTGATGCATGGCAAAAGAAGGTAGAAAAGTGTCGAAGGATTCTGTTGGAAGTTGTGAAGGACCACATTGTGTCTATCCTTCATGGTAAAGCCACTCCATTCTTAATGTGGAAGGCTTTGACAAACTTGTTCCAAAGCAGAAGTGACCAGAGGAAGTTGGCGCTTAAAGACAAGCTCAGAAAAATAAAAATGGAGAAAGGCGACAGTATACCAAAATACCTCACGAAGTTTTTCCACTGCAAGGATGAGCTGGGAAGTGTGGGGGTTACTGCTGATGAATAAGACTTGGTGAGCTTGGCTCTCCTTGGGCTTCCGAAGAGTTGGCATAGCTACGAAGACTCTGTCAATGGACGGGAGAAATTGCCAGGATGGGAGCGACTTTGGTCTGATCTTGTACAGGAGGAGATAAGGCGGGGTACCAAGGATGGATCTTGATCGAAGAATGAAGATGAAGAAAATTGTGCTTTGGCTGCCAAAGCTCGAAAAGGAAAAGGGAAGAAATATTCCAAATCCTAAGCTAAAGGCAAGAAGCAGGATTTGTCTAAGGTGAAGTGTTTTCACTGTCATTAGCATGGGCATTTCACCACTAATTGTCCACAGAAGAAGAAGAATAAGCAGGCTACTATATATGTAGCTGGAGAGGCCTTAGCCTCACATTTTGAGCTGGATTTTTCTTTGATCACATGCTTGGTTTCAAGTGTGATGGGATCGGTGTGCTTTCTTGACAGTGGTACGTCTTTCCATATGACCGGAGATAAAGATTTGTTTAGTGATCTGGAGGAAAAGGATCTTGGAGTGCACATCGATATGGGAAATGATGGTAGATACAGTGTGACTGGTATCGAGACCATTTCCTTTGAGAGGGAATCTGGTAAACCTTTCATCTTGAAGGATGTCATGCATTTTCCAAGATTGAAGAAGAATATGATCTCCGTGGCGATGTTGGAAGACAAGGGTTATGATGTTGTTTTCAGTGAGGGAAAAGCCTTCCTTCATCATAAAACAACTCGTCAAACTAGGAGGATAGGGATTTGAGTTAATAATATTTATCAATTGCAGGTAGATGGCTGCACAGCAATGGCAAGAAAAGCAGAAGGAGTGGTGAGTCGGGATGAGGGCGAATTGTGGCATAGGAGATTGGGCCATCTTCACCATGGTGCCTTGAAAATTTTGCAGCATATTTCTACCGGGCTTCCAAAAGGTACACTTCCGCACTCAGATCAGTGCAAGGGATGTACTTTGGGAAAATTTGTGAAGATCTCTTTTCATGAGAAGGATAGTTGTGCCTCGACAATCCTTGAGAGAATTCACACAAACGTGTGTGGACCTTTCTCGGTTGCTTCAACAACAAAGCACAGGTATTATGTGATATTTTCTGATGACTTTTCTCATAAGTGTTGGATCTTCTTCATGCAGAAGAAGAGCGAGACATACTAAAATTTCTATGAGTTCAAGGTGCTGGTTGAGAAAGAGTTGGGGAAGCAGGTGAAAGCTCTAAGGAGCGATAATGGTGATGAATACATCTCTGGTGAGTTCAAATACTTCTATAACAAAGAAGGAATTCGGAGAGAACTCATAGCGCCTCATAACCCACAGCAGAATGGGGTCGTGGAGAGAAAGAACAGAACGATCGTGGGTGTTGCACGGGCGATGTTGCATGATCAGGGCCTTCCCATACACTTATGGGCTAATGCATGCAACACTGCGGTTTATGTGCAAAACCATTGTCCTCATAGAGTACTTGGCATAAGTACACCCAAAGAGGCGTTTTCTGGTAAGAAGCCTGATATTTCTCATTTGAAGATTTTTGGCTCACCTGTTTACATTCATGTGACGAAGGATGCCAGGAAGAAGCTAGAGTTGACCACAGAGGTTGGGATATTTGTGGGGTACATAGAAACACCCCACAATTATCATGTGTATTTGTGAGACAGTCGGATGACTGTCGTGTGATGGGATATCAAATTTCATGAGGAGAAAGCCATGAAGTTGTCGCTTGAGAGGGAGCTACACTTGCATGCAGAGGAGGAGCTACTTGTTCCTAAAGATGAGCCTCAAGATGTGGATCAGCCACAAGAGGAGGTTCATGGAGTGGAAGAAACCACTCATGCAGCGCCAAACATCAGAGGGAAAAAGCGCACTACAGAAGTTGAGCGACTGAATATTGATGCAGCGCAGAATGTAGGAGCTCCTACATCACAGCGCAGACAGAGACAGTAACCTGACCGATTTACTGGATACATGGCTCTGATGAGAAAGTGTATCATGATGGAGCCATCCTCTTTCGAGGAAGCTGTGGAGGATCCTGCATGGGTAGATGCCATGGTGGAAGAGTATGATTCGATTGTCAGAAACAGTGCATGGGAGATTGTCCCAAGGCCGGAAAGGAAATCAGTGGTAGGTTCGAGATGGATCTACAAAGTGAATCAAGTTGCTGATGGGAGCATTGAGAAGTATAAGGCAAGATTTTTTTCCTGGGGCTTCTCACAGATCGAGGGGATCGACTATGAAGAAACCTTTGCACCTGTCGCAAGGTATTCTTCCATACGGACCATCCTTGCTCTCTTAGCGCAAATGGGTTGGCACATTCATCAGATGGATGTGAATACTGCATTCCTCAATAGAATCATTGAGGAGGAGGTGTACATTGAGCAGCCTGAAGGATTCGAAATCTTCAGCAGTGAGTCGCATGTGTGCAGGCTCAAAAGAGCGTTGTATGGCTGAAAGAAGCACCTCGTGCTTGGTACACACGGATAGACAGTTATTTCACCAGACTTGGTTTTGCTAAGAGTGAGGCAGATCCAAACCTATACCAGATTGTGGTGGAGGGTAAGCTTTTGATCATTGTGCTTTATGTAGATGATTTAATACTAATAGGTTATGAACTGTTGATACAGTCATGTAAGGCAGATCTTGCAAAGGAGTTTGAGATGAAGGACTTGGGTCTCCTTCATTATTTCCTGGGATTGGAAATTTGGCAGCGGAAAGAACATTGTTACCGATCAAATAGGTAACCTGACCTCAAAACGGGAACTCTAGCCCAAAAAGACTCAAAAAACATGAAAAAACACCACAAAAACAAAAAGTGTGTATTCCAGAATGCACTTCGTTTTTTTTTAATGTCAAATTTCAACATTTTATAAAATTATGGTAAAAACAAAATTGTTTCTTGAAAAAAGGATTGAAAAAACACCCTCAAAACAAAACAAGTTGATGCTGCAATAACAAAAAAAAAAATTGTGTCATACTTTTGGCATTTTAAAAAATAGAAATAACATTTTTTAATTTTTAAAATTCAAACATTAAAAAAAAACCTAAAATTTAAGAAAAAAAATAAATTTAAAAAATAAAAACATTTAAAAGCTTAAAATTTAAAAATATATGAAGATAAAAAAATCAAAATAAAAATTTTAATTCAAACATTATAAAAAACCTAAAATTTAAGGAAAAACAAATTTAAAAAAAATATATATATATATATTTAAGATTAAAATTTTAAAAATATAGAAATTAAAAAATAAAAATATTAAATTTAAAAATTAAAAAAAAAAAAACAAGTTAAACAAAAGGAAATTATAAAAAATAAAATATAGAAATTAAATTTAAAAAAGAAAAAAAAAAATTAAACAAAAAATTAAATTTAAGGAAATATATTAAATTTTAATAAATTTAAAAATTTAAAATAAAAACTAAAAAAAAATTAAAAAACATTAATTAAATTAAAAGTAAAAAAATGAAAATTTAATTAAAAATAAAAAATAAAAATAAAATACAATGAAAATATTAAATTTAAAACAATATATATTTAAAAAACAAATAAACTATAAATAATAAATTAAATTTAAATTATAAAAAATAAAATATATATATATATATATATATATATATATATATATATATATATATGAACTTAAATTAAAATATGTATATATATCATATTTTATTAAATTTAAAAAAAAAAATTTAATATTAAAATAACAAATTAAATTTAAAAACAAAAATATTAAATTTTAATAAATAAATGAATAAACAAATAAATTTTGAAAGAAAAAATAAATTTTAAATATAAAAGAAAAATAAACCATTGTTAAAAAAGAAAAACTTTAAAAATAAATTAAAAATCTAAAATTGAAATATATATATATATATATATATATATATATATATATATATATATATATATTAAATAAAAAAAATTAAAAAGCAAATTAATTTAAAAAAAAATTAAGTTTAATTAAAACACATCTAATTTTAAATACACAATTTTAATTGAAATAAAAAAATATAAAAAAATTATGTAATTATGTAAAATCCAAATAAATTTTAAAAAAATTACAAATTTAAATTGATTTTTTTTTAATTTTCAAAAAATTAATTTTTTTATTTAAAATAAAATTTGTTTTTTTTTTAATTTTGTTTTTATTTTTTTGAAATTTTATTATTTTTTTTATTATTTTTATTTTTTTCTTTTTCAATTTTAATTGTTTTTTTTTTAATTTGTTTTTTTTTTAATTTTAAAGTTTGTATTTTTTTTCTTATTATTATTATTTTTTTTAATTTAAATTTTATTTTTTTTATTTTTTTTTTAATCTAAATTTTAATTTTGTAATTTTAATTTTTTTTAATTTTTTTTTTAAATATATATATATATATATATTTTTATTATATGGTTTTTTTAAATAAGTTAGAAAAAAATGTTTTTGATGTTTTTATTTTTTATTTTTTTGTCAATTTTTGTTTTTTTACTTTAAATTATGTGTTCTTTTTTTTTTCAAATTTTGTCATTTCCTTTGATATAATTTTCAAATATTTTTGTTTTTTTAATTTATTTTTGTTTAAATTTTTTATTTTTACGAGCTATTTTTGTTTTTTTTTACATTTTTATTGGTTTTTTTATTGTTTTTATATTTATTTATTTTACCTAAGTTTTGTGTTTTATTACCAACATGAAAATCACCACTCTAAAAAAAAAGGTTGATGCAGCATCAATACGTTTCAAAATTAGCATGAAAATCACCGCTCTAAGAAAAAAAAGTTGATGTTGCATCAATACATTTCAAAATTAGCATGAAAATCACTAACATTTTAAAACAAATATTCATACTTCATAAATAAAAATATGAGAGTGTAAAAAATGTGCACCAAAAAAAAAATGGTGATTCTGAATCACCACTTTTCAAAATCGAGTGCTTTTTATGCTACCAAAAAAAAGTAGGTAACATTGCAGTTACCTATTTCATCGGTAACATTGTTAAAGGTGAACTGTTTGTGTCTCAACGCAAGTATGCCCGGGAGATACTGGAGAAGTTTCACATGCAAGGCTGTAAGCCTATTGACACTCATCTTCCTGGTGGATGGAGGAAAGAGGATGCTACATTAGCAGAGGTAGTGGATGCCACTGTTTATCGACAGTTGGTTGGTTCACTCATGTATTTAGTCAATACACGACCAGACATATGCTATGCTGTGAACCAGCTTTCACAAGCGATGGTGAAGCCTACCAAGCTCTTTTGGAAGGCAGGCAAGCATGTCCTGAGGTATCCCAGGGGCACATCTAGGTATGGATTGTGGTGCAGACAGTCGGATGAGGTGAAGTTGCATGGCTTCACGGATGTAGATTGGGCAAGAAGCCCAACAGACAAAAAGAGCACATCTGGAGGGATTTTCAGTATCGGATCTATAGAATTTTCTTGGTACAGCAGGAAACAAAGATCCGTGGCACTCAATTGAGTGGAGGCTGAGTACATGGCAGAAAGTTTGGTTGCATGCGAGGCTATATGGCTGAGGAAGATCTTGGTCGATTTGTTCGGTTCTCACTTAGATCCTACTGTGATGTATTGTGATAATCAAAGTTGCATTACACTTTTAGTTAATCCAGTATTTCATGATAGATCTAAAAATATTGACATCTGGTACCATCATATCAGAGATTGTGTGTAGCGGAAGATCATGTTGATTTCTTACATTCCTACGGAGGATCAGGATGCAGATATTTTGATGAAGGCACTCACCAGGAGCAAATTCGAATACCATAGAGATAGGATGGGGGTGGCAAATAATCCCTATCTTGTTGAGAGGGAGTGTTGAGATTCAACAAGATGATGAGCTTAGTGAAAAAATTCGCCTTCACTAAGAGGGCCCGCAGGCTATTTTGGCACAAAGTCTATTTTTAGACTACGTTTATTTTTAGACATGTCGATCATATTCTATGAGTTGCAGGATGTTATTTTTGGATGGTTGGTCAAGTCGGAAAAATAGATGGACTTCTATTTTTAGACATATTGAGCGGAGTCTATTTTTAGACTGCCAGTCTAAAAATAGATATGTCAAATATTGTTAGCTCTTAATAATATTTGGACTCTAAACATTATCTTATTCTCATGGAGCACTTCAGTTAAGTGCACAGATGTGGAACAACAGCTGACAGAAGGAATGATGCTATTCTTGAGAGTATATTGGAGCTATTGCATGGAGGACTTCAGTTAGAACTCATGTGATAGAGTTTGGTGGAGTTGGAGAAGTAGTTGGTGGAGTTGTATTTAGTTTAACTCAGTTAGACTCAATTGAGCTAGTTGTATCTAGTCTAACTAAATGATACACTAGTGAGAGTGGAGTGAATTAGATAGTTAATTAATTCACAAATAATAACTCATTAATCAATTGAATAATACATCAGTTAACTACAGTGCATGGCATTTTTAATGGAGACCAGTGGAGAGATAGGTGAAAGAGCAAGTGTGACTATCAGTTGTGACTATAGTGATGCATTGATTGCATCCAACACTCAGTGGAGATGCTAATGAGGATTGAGTGAGCAAGTCTAGAGTAATTCGAACTCATTCAAATCCATTCTTTAGCAGGGATTACGCAGTAGAGGCAGGCTAGCAGGTGGCAAAGATCGGTGCATGGATTTGCAAGATCGAGCCTGATTAGTGTGTAGCGATTGTATTGTACTGAGAGCTTGATATGATCAGCTTTGTATGAGGATTGTTACATGATCTTTATGACATATATTATATACAGATAGTTGAGGTTTTCAGCTTCAGGCTTTCCCATTAAAAAATTGTGTTAATGTGTGTGAATTTTTATTTTTTCATGTGTGCATTGCAATCTTGATTTAATTTCCGCAAATGATCAATGGTGAAATTGATTCTGTATTTTGCATGAAGCTAAAATAGTGTGAGATCAGGAGAATCTTGGACATATAACACATAAGTTATATAATTTCTACAAATACGATGGTGTTAATTCTAAGATTTAGTATTACTGAATGTTTTAGAGGAAACTACATCAGAGTCATTATCAGACAAGTTAGAGACTTTGTATCAGTATAAGTCCTTAGTTAAAAAATTGTTCCTGTGGAAGAAATTGTATAACATGAGGATGAAAGATGGAAACTCAATTATATAACATTTAAATGCTTGTACTATTGTGGTAAGTGAGCTATTATTTGTTGATATTAATATTTTAGATGCAAATAAGTGCATTGGTTTGTTATGTTATCTACCAGACTTGTGGGATAATGTAATTTTTGTCGTAGGTAGTAATGCAACTATTTTAGAGTTAGATGAAATAGTCACATCCTTGTTATCGAGGGAGATGAGATGAAAAAATCAGGGAAAGATGGAATGAAAATTCCTTGTGTGTAAGAGAACACTCTCAGAATATGAATAAAAATAATTCCTTGAGTCATATATATACACATCGAGGAAGATCTAAATCTCTAAGAAATTTTGTAAAGGTATGTTGGAGACATGGAAAATAAGGGAATTACAAGAAATATTGTAGATCCAAAATTGTTGAGAATGGGAAGGGATTTGAAGATACTCCTTTTGTAAAGGAAAAAAACAACTCAAATTAAGGAGGGGATGTGTATTTTCCTTCTTCAAGTAGACATGTAGATCATCAGACATGATTCGTTGACTCAAGTGCATCATTTTATATAACTCCTCACAGGGAGTGGTTTTGTGAGTATAAAATATTTGATGACAGTGATGTTTTATCAAGAGATGACTTGATAGTTGGAACCATAGGGTGAGGTAAATTCAATTTGAAGATCATGGTTGGATTATAATACTCCTTGGTTTACTACTCATCCCAATATTAGCCAGAAATTTAATTTATCTAAGGAAAATCATGATGTAGGTGTAAAAACAATGCTTTAAAAGGATACTTACAATATGGTTCAAGGAGAAATGGTATTTCCGATAGGAGTTGAAATTGAAACTCCATATAAGGTGGTGGGAACCATTTTTATTGATGGATGCAATAGTTTCGTATTTCCTAAGAGTGGAGTAGAAGAAGAAAAAAATATTGTAGCTTCTAGAGAAGAGATTATGGCGTGGCCTCAATGGTTGGGATATATCAGAAAGAAGAGCCTCCAAGTACTACACAGTAATGGTATGGTAGAATGTATGTCTAACTGCTCTCTATTTATTTTTATGAACATTGTTTATATGGGAAGCATACTTGGGTAAGATTCTCCCCTAGATCTATGAGGTTGGAGGGGATATTATAGTTGGTGTATAGTGATGTGTGTGTACCTACGTTAGTTCTATAATTGGGTAAATAAGTGTACTATGTGTCATTTATATATGCCTTCTCAAAAATACATTGATGTGTTTCCTCAGGAAGAAATTTGAATTCTTTGACAAGTTCGAAGAGCTTAAGGATCTTGTGGAAAATCAAACATAGAAGAAAATTAAGTTGTTGAGGATAGATAATGTTGGAGAATTATGTGGGAATGGATTTGAATAATTCTATAAGTGTAGTGTAGAATGGAAAAAGACTATTCCATACACACATCAGTAGAATGGAGTTGAATAAAATATGAACAAGTTGTCGATAGCTATAGCAAAGAGCATGCTCAGTGGTGTTGAGTTAAGAAAATAATTCTAAGTAGAGGAAATGGACATCCTGTGTTATTTGGTAAATACATCACCCTCATCATTGTTTGATAAAAATATTCCACATGAGGTATGTACTGGTAAAACAAATTGTCTTAAACATCTTAGGGTATTTACCTTTGATTCTTATGTACATGTTAAAAATGAGAATAGGAGTAACTTGGATAATAAAATTGAAAAGTGTATCTTTACTGGATATAAATATGGTCTAAAAGTTTATAATCTTTGGAACCCATAAAATTAAAAGGTTGTGTAAGTTGAGATGTGGTATTTAGAGAAGCCAAATATTATGTCAAATAGGAATTCATAAAAATAGAGAAAGAAATAGAAAATATATATTTTTAAATGGAGGATGATGAATGAGACTCTAGAAAATAATAGTTATTAGAAGAAGAAGATCCACATAGTCCAGTATTGAAAAGATTAGTGTGGGAAAGAAAGTAGTCAGAAAGTTGTACTACACCTAATTTATGTTCAAATTTGTTTTATTTATTATTGATAATGATCCTAGCATTGTTAGGGAGGTAGTGGATTCAGAGGATGACCGACTATAGGAAAATTCCATGGTTGAAGAAATGGAAACCTTAGACAAGAATTATTCTAGAGATCTAGTTGAGTTACTAGTTGGAAGAAAGCTCAACAGATCGCTTCCAAACTATATATACTTTAATATTCGAGAACATTGTGGCCACTACAAATGTATTTGTGGAAAGCACCATCCTTCCCACCAATAGATCATATAATTAGCCCATTAATGTAGACTTGGATATCAAATCTCAACCAAATAATAGGACATTATAATTTAAAGTATTATGGATATTACTCTCGCTCTTCTAGGAGAAAAATAAAGAATGATGGCATGAAATCTATGGTTTAGAAGGATCTTCTATGTATCATATCGACCATAAACTCAAGGACATCAAAGTCCAACTAAGAGGATGCAAAAAATAATATTTTGGAAACATCCTTCAAGTAAATAAAAATCTAGAGAGAGTTAGGGTTTTTTTTCCCTGATGGCTTTTGCTCACATTTGGCACGAGTGTCGATTTCTTCTCCCAATTCTTTTCTCCGGGAACTTTTTTGAGGTTGTAGATTACTATTATAGAGATAGGTGGTGTTTTTTCAAGTTGATGGTAAAATCCATCATAGATTTATTAAATGGAATTATAATTTGTAGATTACAAGCTAGATAGTCCCATCCCTGGAGGCATATTTCTTGATTTGGAATATTTTTTGCAGTTCCACAAAGGGTCATCTAATTAGGATCTATGGCGGGAGGAATCCTCTCAGTTTCTAAACTCAATCAATTTATAGGTCAATATGTCTTATTAGGTGGAGGGACTTCTTGATGAGTCCAAAGATAGTGTAGTTATCTACGAGTTCCCTCCTTGACCTCGACCAAAGATAATCTATTCATTAAATCAAAATGTAAAATAATCATTAAGGCATCAAAAATTGTTTCTATGCTAGTTGGAAACGATTTGGTCCTTGATTCTGTGCCAAAAATGTTGGAATGTTCTACTATAAAGAGGATCACTAGTAAGGTTTTGATTCTATCTGCAATAAAGGATTAGATTCAGAAATCATGGAAGTTGATCATGGATTATTGTCTTGATTTCCATGTTTTAGTGAGAGGATGGTTCGTAATAATTTTCAATAATCAGGAGGAAATGTTGAGAGTTATAAACAAAGAGTGGATATGGGGTAATTCCATCATGGTATTGCAGTGTCAGAGGTTGGACTTCGACCTAAACAAAGAGATATTGGCATTGCAGAAGATATGGGCACTACTACTAAGCTTTCCCTTTCAATTCTAGGCAAGAAACATTTTAGAGGTTTTCGATAACATATTGGGGAATTTCGTGGCTATTGAAAATGAATTCTTATCCTAGTTAGATCGTGGATATGTTTAGGTTTTAATGGGAGTAGACATGCAATGTGGATTGGCGTATGAAATTAACTAGAATTTTAGGGACAAGTTATACCTCCAAATAGTGTATTGCTCGAAGATTCGCTTCCTATTTTTCTGTTATAGAAAAGTGGGCCATACTTTGGAGCATTGTGATGATAATCCTCATTGACTCAAAATACCAAAGAAATTTTGGGTAATTAAATCACTGTCAGAGCTACTAGGAAGGATTAACATATTTTGAGACCCCTTTTTAACAATAAAAAATTTTCATATGAGAATAAAAAAGTAATCAAAATTTTATTATAAAGAATGATTACTTGTAATTTTATTAATCATGAACACCATTTCTCTTATATAAATTGGAAAAATTAACCCAACATAAATTGAATAAAAAATTAAAACACAAAAAATGATTATATAACAACTCTATAACCAAAATTGGTAGGTCTTCATTCCAATTATAACCAATACTCATTAGTAAGAAACTAAAATATAGTGAAAAAATAATCACATTTTTATTATGAAAAATGATTACTTGTAAATTGATTAATCATGAACATTGTTACTCTTACATAAATTGGAAAAATTAACCAATTAACCCAACATAAATTGAATAAAAAATAAAACATAATCTAGAAAATTATTATATAACAACTCTATAACCAAAATTGTTAGGAATTCATTTCAATTATAACCATTATATGTTATATCAAACTAAAATATAATGTTACAACGTTATAGTGAATAGCATATTATTCAATTAATTTATAAACATTTTAACAATGAATAATAGAATATTCAATTCATGTTATCCATTGTAATTGCATTGGTCCTTTCCACTGTAATTTTGCATGGAAAGCACAAAATTTTCACTTTGCTTGTGTGATTATGCACTTCCACCTATGACTTCACCACTCACAACCCCTAATTCCATGTCATTGCAAGGTTTTCTCCATTCAGTTTCCAAATATTAACCTTCCTTTCCTCTTCCATTAAGAAAATTAGAAGGTCACATATTTTGTTCATGGCACAACAGAATACCAGATTGGTCTAGACATAAAACCATGCCCTCAATGTTTTGCTGAAAATATGATACTAGATTATATCTGTGATGTAATAAGACATGACCCTATGGAACATAAACTTATGGCTTCCTTTCATATCTCTTGATAGGGAAATCAACACCCATATTATATGATTGGATGTCAAATCCTTCATTCACGAGCAACCTAATTGGCACATTCACTGAATATATTGTCGCATGTAATGCATTGTCTCAAGCACACGACCTGCTAAACATTACAGTCAGGTGTGATAGACTTTAGTGCTTAGCACTAAATTTTTAAGATAAAATATCCATCTACTTTGGTATGTGGAGGAGGTTTCCTAGTCCAATATCCAACCACTGTAATATACCTCCAGTAAATTGAAATGATTGAAATAGTTATCTAGAGTTTAGACCACGAGATTCTTCCCCACCCCTGTCATTCCAACAATGGGAACTATTGTAAGAAGACAATTCATCTTGCAATCTCCATAGAAATGCAGTAATGACATCAATGCCATGCTACATTCCCGCATTCTTAGAATTTTTAACCAAATAGAGCACTTGAACAACTTGGAAATAATGGAGAAAGAATTTAGTAAGTTGTTTAGATTATGCTTGTATCTACGTCTTAGATCCCATTTCCTAGGATTTGGTTCTGATCTTTCTAAACAAAATGTAATCACTTAAATATGTGTAATTTTGATTTATTTGATTAATGAAATTTTAGCAGCGCTGGTTGGAAACCTTCAGGTGTTGTTCATCTCACTTGTGAGTTGTGTGGTTAATTCTCTAAGTGTTTTCTTCCATTTCTTAAATTGGTATCCGAGGTCTGATAGACTTCAGTGCTTAGCACTAGTTTTTGAAGCTGAAATATTCATCTACTTTGGTAGATGGAAGAGGTTTCTTAGTTCAATATCCAACCACTTTAATATACATCCAGTAAATTGAAATGATTGAAATAGTTATCCAAAGTTTAGAGCACGAGATTCTTCCCCACCCCTATCATTCCAACAATGGGAACTATTGTAGGAAGCCAATTCATCTTCCAATATCCATAGAAATGCAGTAATGACATCAATGCCATGCTACATTCCCACATTCTTAGTCTTTTTAACCAAACAGAGCACTTGAACTACTTGGAAATAATGGAGAAAGAATTTAGTAAGTTTTTTATATTATGCTTATATCTAGGTCTTAGATCCCAATTCCTAGGAGTTGGTTCTGATCTTTCTAAACAAAATGTAATCACTTAAATATGTGTAATTTTGATTGATTTTATTAATGAAATTTTAGCAATGCTGCTTGGAAACCTTCAGGGGTTGTTCGTCTCACCTGTGAATTGTGTGGTTCATTCTCTAAGTGTTTTCTTCCATTTCTTAAATTGGTATCCAAGATTTGGAGAGTTTTGAGGATTTGTGTTGGCTAGAGGATATTGGTTCATTGAGTGGATCTGTATTAAGCACTTTTTTCATTGGGTGTGGATTAAAGAGTGTTTTTTTATTCGTTTGAGAGGATCTGCATTAAATTTTCCCATCTATTTGATTTTTTTCTAGAGAGACTTGGAGCCTGTTGGTTTTTGATGTAAAGCCTTCCTGTGGAAATCATTGTGTAATCGATGAACATTGTTGTGTTAAAGTGAAGCTAGGTGCATTGAGTTATAGTTGCATTGAGTGGTTTGAACAATTAGGAGCCTAACGTGAAGTGACAAGAAGGGTGCAATTTCCAATTTCTTATGTGTTCTAATTATACTCCATTTTGTATAGTGACAACAACGTGTACAGTAAATGGTTCAAACTAAGGCAATAGAGAAAGGAGAATTTGATTTTTTCGAGCTATGTTGGTAGATTGGATCTCTGGTGCCAAGCTTTGTTGGTAGAACAGATATTTTCCTGCTCATCATTAGATGAGGCAAATAATATCAGATCAGATAGGATGAGATATGGTGTTGACCCTTGCATCTACGCAACAGAAGCGATAAGTAGAGAGGATTAAATAAATGAGAGGTTTGAAGCCTCTATCCTTCCTCATTGCCCTTGCAATACTTAGAGTATTAATAGTGTTTCCATTCAATTAAGAAGGTGTGAAGGAAGGCCGAGGTAAATTCTGACCAAGGAGTGTGGAATCTTTGGGAATGTTGAGAGCGTGGAAGAGTTGGGAAGGTTGATAGCATGGAAGCATAATATCTAGTGCATTTATTTTTGGAGTAGTGCACTCTCCACTATGCAAGAAGTGCATCAATCGAGGGTAAGTTCAGAAATTTGAATTTCTTGTAATGCAGCGCACATGCTCAGTTTCGAGAGGTGCGATGTGGATAGTTGAAATTTTGATCAGCGTGCAGTTTTAACATGAGGAGGGAAACCTCGAGGCCCTACTCATGTTGAAGAAGTTTGATTTTAACGAGTTTGGACGCGGTGAAGAAGTATAATATCATTGTTCGTTACAACGCTTCTTTTTTTATGAGATGCTCTCTCTAGATTTGATCTGTAAAGATATTCAGAGTTGTTAGTTGTGCTCATGAAGTGCTTAGCAAGGAGCAGGGTGTTCTTGAAGATTGGTAATTTATGTCAAAATGATTAATCCACTTGCAGAGACCTACCTCATTGAGGCCAATAAGTTGGATGGCTCAAACTATGTTAATTGGAAATTTAAGTTGCAAACATTGATGGAAATTTATGGCATATGGACGATCACAAATGGAGAAGAAGAAAAGCCAAGTTTAGTAGGAGGAATGGCTACAACATCAATCCAAGACTGGGAGAAGTGGGAGAATAAAGCAAACATACTATTATGGATGTATGTGAAACATAATATAATTCCTCACATTTGTGATTGCAAGACCTCCAATGAAGCTTGAACTACACTGAAGGATTTGTATGAGAATAAAAATAAAAATTGAATCCTCTTCCTGAAAAGTAAGCTCTTTTATATTAAAATGGGAGAAAATTATTATGTTAGTGCTTTTGTTTCAAGAATAAAGGACTCAAAAGATAAGCTAGCAGACATATGGGAATCAACACCCAATACTGACCTTGTCGTAATTACTTCAAATGGGATGTATGAGGACTATCAAATGTTCATTACAGGTCTTGTAGCAAGGGAGAAAACTCCCTCTTTTGATGAGTTGACAAGGATATTGATGCTAGAAGAAGAGAGGTGTAGGTATTTGAAGCCTTAGAATCCAGACCTAGCACTTGTCGCAAAGAAGAAATTATTCAAAGGAAAATAGGGATAAGGAAGTAAAAGTGCAAGTGAATTTTAGAGAAGGCCATCTCCGAAGCTAAATCAAGGTATGTCACCTGCTAGAAAATATTCTAAAATTAAATTTCTTATTTTGGTAGAAGTGGGAATCTTGCCAGATATTGTTACAGGAAGAAAATTGATGAAGTGAGGCATAAACGTAGAGTAAATTCAGTACATTTTGCAGGAGAAGCCTTGAATTATGATCTTAAGAATCTTAAGTTGTTTATGTCTAATGTTGTGTTGTCTACTAAAACCGATGGTGTTGATGCATGGTTTGTCGATTATGGAGCCTCAATACACATGACATGTAATAATGACCAGTATGAGAACTTCAAGGAAATAAGAAATGGTGGCAATGTTCATATTGGATATGATCATGCACATCAGATCAAGGGATATGGTAATATTCCATTAACTTTAGCAAATGGCAATGTCAAGAGCATTCACAATTTTCTCTGTGCTCGAGATCAAGAAAAGTATGATCGTTGTGTCCACAATTACAGATCAGAATCTCAAGATTGATTTCTTCAAAATACACTGCATAGTACCGGACTTCTTGGATCACTGCAAACATGCTTCTTCAGAACATGCTTCTTCATAAGTCAAAGTTGGAGTCTTGCATAAACTCGATGTCACTAGAAATAGTCATCAAGCATTGACTTCTACAATTGTGTCAACAGAAATTCTTTGGTGCCAGAGATATGGTCATATCAATTTTCATGTTTTTTTATTGTTGTATAAACAAATAATGGTTGAAGGAGTCCCTATGTTAAATAATGAATATGCTGCTTGTGAGGGTTGTGCTTTAGAAAAACTACATAAAGATGAGTTCCCCTCTTATTATGATATGACAAGAAGAGATGTATTAGAACTTGTGCATATTGATGTTTGTGGACCCATGCAGACCAGATCCCTAGGAGGTGATTATTATTTTCTGTTGTTTATTTATTATTACACAAGGTACACTTGGGTGTACTTCCTTAGGAAAAAAATTGATGTATATCAAAGAATTCAAAAAAGAGAAGAAAACAAGGACGTTCATAAAAATCCTCTACTCAAATCAAGGGGGAGAGTACATGTTGTGGAACTTCATCAAGTACTGCAAGGATCATGGAATAGTGCAACAATTTACAATACCCTACACTCCACAGCAAAATGATCGTGCAGAAAGGAAAAACAAAACATTGGTGGAGTGTGCCTAGAGTATGATTGAAGGTAACAATATTTCAAATTATTTTTTGGAAAAGTCCCTTATAACTGTTCTTTAGTTAAATAACAGAAGTCCAACTAGGCATATTGATCTCAAGACTCCATTCGAAGCCTTTTATGGTTTTAAACCAAAATTTCATCATTTGAGGGTATTTGGGTGTAAGGACTTTGCACATATTTTGAAGGATAACATAAAGAAACTTGATGTTAAAGCTATCAAATGTATTTTTGTAGGATATTGTTTAAAATTTAAAGCTTATAAAATGGTTTATCCCTCTACTCACAATGTATTTACAATTAGAGATGCAAATTTCCATGAACAGGAATATGAAGGAAACAAGGACAACAACTATGAAAGGTGGCATATACTTCCTGAAGTTGAAGACATAAAAGATGAAGCCGAAGACAGAGAGAAGTAGAAGCTTGAGGGAAAATCGAGTGATATGGATACTACTAGCAGTCAAAGCTTACCTAGAGGTGGAGAAGGACCTTCAGAGAACAAAGATGAAGAAAACAAAGTGTCAAGGATATCTACTCTACAGATTGACCTACCTGAAAGGTATAAGGACTACGCCCTGATGGGTATTGTTTTGAATGTCATAAAACACATGATTTTTAATGAAGCTAATGAACATGAATAATGGAGAAGAGAAATGAAGGAATACTATGACTCTATAATGGAAAAAGAATCATCAAAATTGACTAAATTTCCTAAAGATAAAGATCCCATAGGATGTAAATGGTTATACAAACCCAAGTTTAAAGCAGGTGAAAGTATATATAAATATAAATCCATATTGGTGGCAAAAGGATACTCACAAAAAGAGGGTATTGACCATGTAGAAACATTTTCACCTGTAGCTAAACTATACATTATTAGAATGTTAATTGCATTAGTTACAAAGTATCACTGGAATATTCACCAATTAGATGTAAAATCTACTTTTCTGAATGGTGATTTAAAGGAGGAGGTGTATTTGATAGTCCCTGAAGGGTTTGTTGAAAAATGGATAAGAAAAACTAGTTTGCATATTAAATAAATCTTTTTTTGGGTTGAAGTAGGCACCCAAATCATGGTCTGAAAAGATATATTCCTTGTTTCTTCAATGGGGTTTTATGAATACTCAAAGTGATCCAAACCTGTATACCAAATTTGATTCAAAGGGGAGATTTTTGTTGATTTCATTGTTTGATGATGATTTAATTATTATAGGAAATTCAATTCAATTTATTGATGTAATTAAGGTGCCGATGTCACAAGTATTTGAGATGAAAGATCTTGGGGAGTTACATTATTGTCTAGGTCTTGAAGTTTGGAGAGCTTTTGGTTAGACTTTGTTTCTTTGGGTAAGTCTATCAGAGAATTGCTTAAGAAGTTTAAAATGGATCAGTTGAAAGTCATTTTTTTTCCAATGCAACAGAATATGAAACTTCATACTGATGATGGCTCAAAGGAGGTTGATGGTACACTGTAGAGACAATTATTGGGAAGCTTGAATTATCTTACTATTACTAGAACTGATATAACATACTTTTTTAGTATGTTAAGTTAGTTTATGGAGGGACCACTAGAAATCCTTGGAGAGCAGCGCAATATGTACTCAGGTATCTTAAAGGAACATTTGATTTTTCTCTTAAGTATAGTGATTCATTTTATGTTGAGCTGGTAGGTTACTCAAATTTCAATTGGGTTGGTATTCCAAATGATAGGATATCTACTACAGATTATGTATTTAGAATTGGCTCATGGATTTTTTCATGGTGTAGATAGAGGCAACCTATTTTATATTTTTCATCCACTCAGGCAAAGTATAAATCTTTGTGTGCAGCAAATTGTGAAGTTGTTAGGTTGAGGAGAGTTCTTCAAGATGTTGGAGGAGAAGAAAAGAAGGCTAGAGTGATCAAATGTGATAACTAGAGCTCAATCAAGTTGGAAAACAATCCAGTTTTTCATGCACAAACAAATCATTTTTATGCTAAGCTTCATTTTGTTAGATAGAGAAGATGCATTATAAATGTATTTTTCTTGAATATTGTAATACTTGTGAAAATGTTGTTGATATTTTCACTAAACCTCTTGGGAAGATGAAATTTGAGTTGTTTAGGGAAATGTTAGGTGTGGAAATAAATCATTTCTCCATTAATAGGGAGACATGGAAATAATGGAGAAAGAATTTAGTAAGTTGTTAAGATTGTGCTTATATTTATGTCCTAGATCCTATTTCCTAGGAGTTCGTTCTTATCTCTCTAAATGTAATGTAATCACGTAAATATGTGTAATTTTGATTGATTTGATTAATGAAAGTTTAAAAGTTCTGCTTGGCAGCCTCGAGGTGTAGCTCATCTCACATGTGAGCTGTATTTTTCATTATTTAAGTTTTGACGTCCATTTCTTAAATGAAATCCATTTTTTTTTATGATCTTATGAATTTTCATTGAATTGCATTGAATTGGGTACATTGGGTGCATGAATACGAAGAGGATTGTAACATAAAAACAAAATTATATCCTTTAAGCATCAAATTCCCTTATTTTTTTTCTTTTCCTCCCCCTTACCAGTATCCCAACCATTTCTCCACCAAACGGTGGAGCGAATAAATTGACCATTTCGTACACGGGATTCCAATTTTTCCGCCATGGGATGCTTGCATTATAAAAATTTAAGGATGACCTTATTCTTGTACTATAACTCCATAAATTTTTCAAAGAAGTTAAGGCATGGAAAATTTTAGCTGAGTTAAGGGATAACTTGCACAACTTGTCATTCAATTATTTGTTTAATTTAAAGTAGACTACATTCACCTAGCATAGAGGATAATTCAAATATTATCTTTGAAAATAAAATGGATTCCTTTTATCCAACATTTTCCATGGTCCACTAAATAATATTACTCGTTTTTTTTCGTGGATTTTAGTGTACAATTATTTCATGTGAAATTCATAGCTACCTTGCTTTTCAAGTTATGATCTTGTTCCATACATGCCTAGTTTATAACTTTAAGTTATATATATATATATATATATATATATATATATATATGGTGTAAAGAGTTTATTCTGATATATATCTTCCCTAATGGTTGTGTTTACCATGCAACACATTCTATGTAGATAACATATTAGTCGCAAGATATTCTTCAAGTAAAGAGTGTGATTCATCATTAGTCGAATAAAACAATAAGGGTAATGTGTTTTCAATTGTGCACAAAATTGGTACATTTATACTGATAGTAGATAGGGATAGGGTACTGTAAGGAATAGTGAATGTTTATAACTATTAATATTTATATTTAATTATGAAATCAATATTTGAATAAAATTAAAATAATATAGATTTATTAAATATCATTCCACTTTTAATTTTATATTTCATTTTCAATATAAAAATATTATATATTAAATTAAATATTTTCTTAATATATTAATTAAGTGAGAATTAGTTAAATCAAGGGCAATTAAAATATTTAAATAGTAAATGGCTTAAAAATTTATTTTTAAATAAAGTTAGTTATTTTTAAATATAATTATAATAGATATCTTTTTTTTTCTTTTCCTATGTATTATTTTAATTAAATTATACATTTTATCTAAAAATATACATATACGATTTTCTATATTAAGATTGTTTTAATATTTAAATTACTCGTCTCAAATGTATTACAAAATATAATGTATTTTGGTTTGTATTATATATTTTGAACAATTATCCCCCTTGTTATAAAAATGAGCCCTAAAGTGGGCAACAACTCCTCTCCTCTTTCAAGGAGTTTGGTAGTTTATTTTTGGATTTTTTCGACCCGATTTTTTCTAAAAGTGATCTTATGGTGCATGGTGGTGTCTCCCATGGTTTTGTAGCTTATGTTAGAGAATTATGGTTGTATTCTAATCCATGGTAAATGGATTGGTGGTTCATGAATGATGTGGGATATATATATTGTATAAAAGATATATATTAAAAAAAATTCTACTTTTCCTTGTTTAAGTTTCTAAGATAAAAAAAATTATATCAATGTTTGTTTTCCATTGCATTTTAATATTTTATTAAGAATATGTTTGTGTAATTAAATTATACAGGTTTAAAGCTAACATTTTCTATAAGAGAAATTTTGGCTTCAAGGGAACGTCTTTGTGACTAAGGGGTTTTACTTGGTATTGTGGTATACTTTATTATGGTCGTAGATGTGTAGAAGTGATTCTTGTTGTGAAAGGAAATGATTATTAGTCAAAAAATAGAGATTGAAAAATTCAATGGGTATAGTTTTGAGCTATGGAAGCTCAAAATGAAAAACATGTTGGTACAAAGAGATCAAGATCACTGTGGATCCAAGGTACTTTACCAACAAGGATGTTAATAGAAGACTATACCAAGTTGATTTGAAATGGAAAGAGAACAATACGATTGTGTTTCTCATATTAAGTATTATAGAATGTTTTAGAGGAAACTATCAATGTCTTTGTGGGACACGTTAGAGGCTTTGTCATTCTAAATCCTTGGTGAAAAAATTTCTCCTATAGAAGAAATTATACAACATGAGGATGAAATATGGAGACTAAGTGATAGAACATTTAAATGCCTTCAATGTTTTAGTGAGTCGACTATTATTTCTCTATATCAAAATTTCATATGAAAATAAGTGAATTAGTCTGATATGTTCTCTATAAAACTCATGAGATAGTCCCAAACTCATGTGATAGTCTAGCTGTTACCATGCATAGTAAATGTAATTACTTTAAAGTTTGATGAAATAGTATCACGCTTGTTATTGTGGGATATGGGACGAACAAACAAGGAAACCTAGAGCATATATGCCTTATCTATAAGAGGACACTCCCATAATATAAATATAAATAACTCATCAATTTTGATATATAAATCTAAAGGAAAATCCAAATCTACAAGAAAATTCGTAAAGGTATGTTGGAGAAAAAAGATTGTAAATCCAAAATTGCTAAGAAAGTGAAGGGATTTGAAGAAGCTCCTTCTGTAGAGGAAAAAACCTCTTCAGATGAAAGAGGGGATTTGTACTTTCTTTCTTCAAGTATACATGTAGATCATGATTCATGGATGGTTGACTTAAGTCTGTCCTTTCATATTATTCCTAAGAGGGAGTGGTTTTGGAAGTATAAAAGATTCAATGCCAGTGATTTTTTTCTGAGGAGATGACTTGAAAAATGGAATCATAAGATTAGGCATATTCAAATTGAACCTCATGGTTGGAAGGATTAGAACACGCCCTGGTTCTCCACACATCCCAAGTTTAGCTAAAATTTTGATTTATATAAGAAAAATGAGCGACGTAGTAGTAAAAATAGTGTTTGAAAAGGATACCTAAAATAATGGTTTGAGGAACAATGTTATTACTAAGATAAGTTTGAATTGAAACTCCATATAAGGTATTGGGAATCATTATTAGTGATGGATGCAATAATTATGTTGTTCCAAAGAGTGGATCAAAGGAAAAAAAAATCCTAGAGATTATGGAGAAAAGACTATGTTGTGGCATCAATTATTGAGACATATCAGAGAGAAGTGACTCTTAGTACTAAATAGGAATGGTAAGTTAGAATTTATGTCTAATTTCTTTAGATTTATATTTTTTTTGAAAAAATTTATATGGGAAGCAAAATTGAGTAAGATTATCTCCTTATTCTATGAGGTCAGTTGGAATATTATAGTTGGTGCATAGTGATGTGTTTGGATCTATTTCAATTATATCACTAGATAAATCTATGTACTATGTCTCATTTATAGATTACTTCTCAAGGAATACATGGATTTATTTCTTCAAGAATAAATGTCAATTTTTTGACAAGTTCAAAGATTTTAAGGACCTTGTGGAAAATCAAACAAAGAAGAAGAAGAATATTAAACTATTGAGGGTGGATAATGGTGGATAATTCTATGGGAATGATATTGAAGAATTAGGTATGAATTGCATTATATAAAGTTAAAATATTATTCCATAAACACCTCAACAGAATGGAGTTGAAAAAGGTATAAACATGATGTTAATGGAGAAAGAAAGGAGCATGCTAAGTGGCATCGAGTTAGGACAAGAATTTTAAGTAGAGACAATGGGTAATTTGTTTCATCTGGTAAATAGATCATCATCATCAACGTTGGATAATAAGACTCCACATGAGATATGGATTGGTAAGAGACTTTTTGTTGAAAATCTTAGGGTAATTTCCTTTGATTCTTATGCACACATAAAAAAGGAGAAGAAGAGTAAGCAAGATAAGAAATTTGAAAAGTGTATCTTTATTGATATAAATATGGTCTAAAAGATTATAATCTTTATTAACAATAAAATAATAATATTGTGTATAATTGTGGTGCGGTATTTAGAGAAGTAAAATATGGTGTCAAACAAAAAATCCTATAAAGAGAGAGATAAACAAAAAAGATAAATTTTGAAATGAAGGGTAATGAATAAGATTCTACAAAAAAATAAACATTAAAAGAAGAGGAGCCACATACTCTAGTATTTAGGAGATCATTTTGGGAAAGGTGGCCATAAAGGTGTAACACACCCATTTTTTGTTCAAATTTTGTTTTATTTGTTTTTTCTAATGATCCTAGAATTTCTAGGGAGGTAGTGGGTTCAGAGGATGTTAAACATTAGAAAAAGGCCATGGTTGAAGAAATGGCATCCTTGGACAAGAACTAGGCTTGGGATCTAGTGCATTTGTTGGTTAGACGAAATCTCATTCATAGTAAATGGGTGTTTAAAATAAGATGAATATAGAAGTCATGGTGGAGAAATACAAAGCTTGGTTAGTAGCAAATGGTTATTCATAGGTAGAGGGAACTGATTTTGATGATATATTTTCTCCTATTGCCAAGTTAATTTCTATTAGATTTGTTTCATCTATTGTTTCTTTTGTTGAGTTTGAGGTAGAAAATATTGACATGGAGATAATGTTCCTACGTGTGGATCTTGAAGAAGAAATATACATGAATAAACCATAAAGTTTTAATGTGAATGGAAAGAAAGAGTTGGTATGCAATCTGAAAAAGTTATTGTATGTGTTAAATCAATTACCAAGGATGTGGTATCAAAAATTTGATACATATATTGGAATTTGATTTCGCAAGGAGAAAATAAGCTCACTTTTGTATTTCGAATCAGTTGGTGATAATTTTATGTATTTGGTATTATATGTAAATGATAAAAAATAATATGGAATTCATCATCTCAATATAATTAAATACAATTAACACAACCATTGTAAAATCTAAAATCCAATATGATAGTTGGATACCAATTAACGTGAAGTTACTTCAAGATTAAAAAATGGCATAAGCAATTAAAATCCATAAATAGTCACACACCAATTAGCATCAGCATCGAGTAACTTCAGATTAAAAATGGAATAAGTACTTTAAACAAGGGAGGTTGCATAGCAGCTAGTCCCTACCTTCAGCTTTACAGTAGTTATCTTAGGCTAGAGTATGTCTCTTACAAGGATCCAAGCTATTTTAGGCTCAAGTATGTCTCTTACAAAGCTCCAAGTTGATGAAAAGGTTCTAACTTTGAATGCATGTACAATCTATGTAGAAGAGGAAGTAGCTTGGGCTCAAGTATGTCTCTTACAAGGCTCCAAGCTAATGAAAAAAATCTAAGTTTGAATTCAGGTACAATCTATACAGAAGAGGAAGTGGAAAGATCTGAGTATCAAGAAACCTTCAAAATATCAAATCCCTATATGATTATTTCTCAATACTAACTACACCAAAAAGGCCCAACCTAAGAGGAATGTTATTGCTAAGAAGATAAATGTTTCAATTATTTTCTTATTATATAGTTATGAAACTTTTGTGCATGTTACAATGTATATGTTCATTTCTTCATGAAATGGAAATATACAATTTTTTTCCCCCTAAAAAAAAGGTACAGGTGCACAATAAAGTAAAATAACCTAACTGCCACATACAACTATTAGACTTAAAAAAATTGTGAACAAATATTGGACTTTAAAAAGTTGTGAACAATTAAACCAATTTGTGCTACAGGCACATAACCAGTAAGAATCACAAATTTCATCCAAGGGATTTAATCATGTTTTTCATAGCCAAGAATTACTTTGTTTCTTGAAACATTACATGACTTTTAAAAGTACATGAAATTGGTGAGTCTTCATTTCAAAGTTTCTATTGAATAGTTATATTCAATATGTAATTTCTTTTGATGAGGCTTTTGTTTATAATCGACACATAGAAGCTTAGATCCGATGAGGAAATTTAGCATGTACAAAAGGAAAATGAATAATTGTATATAATTCCATGCAAATGAAACATATATTACAAAATAAAAACATTGTGACATATATCTATGCAGGTTGAAGTAAGGCATTTGAAACTTCATAGAGTCTTAGGAAGCCTCTTTTGACTCTATTAAGTATCTGGTATCCAATATCATTTACACATTTTCTGGTGTGTGACCACCTATAACCCAACTTAATTGGCATGACAACTCCACCACTTATAAACGGCTCCCTTGAAAGAGGGAACCAACCAATTTTTAAGGATTCAAACATTGGTGTGAGTTATAAAACTACCCACCTTCACCAACCAAGTTTTCCTCCATTTGGAGCTTCACATTTAGGTTTTGGACAACTCAAAGACATTATATATATTGGGTTTTTTGTTTTCTAGTTTGTTGGTTTGATGGAAACACTAGAACTTAGTAACTTGTAACTGAAATCCAAAATCAAGTTCTTGAGGGTGCCCTATTGATATAATAATAAACCAAACTAATAATTTCATGTAGATATTAGAGGCAGTATATCCCCAACACCAAGTTTGGTTCTAAAAAATGTAGAGGAAGGTTTTGAAAGCTTTCATCTTCGTTAAACCCCTTCAAAGGAAATTAAAGAAGAAATAGAAAAAGGTAACGATAAAATTTCGGTATCAGATATCAAAAACCTTGCCAAATGTGTAAAAGATATTTCCTGCATTGTGTATTTGGATAGCCAAGATTGGGCTGACTGTGATGGAGATGGAGATGAAAAAGAGGATTTCCACATAAAAAGACCAAAACAGAGTGGATTGTTCATAATTAACTGATGTATTTTCCAGTGAAAAACACAAAGGAAAACCAACAATTAGAGGGAGTCAACAACTATGACTTGCAAGGAAATGTGATATTCACATCAAGTGTTAGCCCAGAATACTACATGAAAGAACTTAGTGATGGTTTGTGAAGTAAACACGTTAAGAGGCTAAGAGAAAACTAATATTTTCCACTAAAAGAATGCAGGGATTCTTGCACAAGTGTTAGTCCAGAAGACTACGTGACATAACCTAGTGATGGTTTGTGAAGTAAACCCATTAAGGGGATGAGAGCAAACTAAGATTTTGCACTAAAATATTGCATGGAGTCTTGTAGAACATTGGATACAAGAAGTCTCACAAAGGAGGGATAAGTACAAAAATGTTCACTACTCTTTATACAAAATGACCTAAAAGATTCAGTTACAAGAAGTTTTCAAGAACGGGTAATTCTGCTAGATAAACAAGAGCTACATGGCTTGGCTTAGATGGCTCTGTAGCTAGATAAACTGGTTTAGCTAACTTATGTAGGTTGAACGAATATAACCAATATAAGTATAAGTGAATGAGAGCATTTATTTCCACTTTTTCCCCTAAGCGGACAACGAATAAGCTTCTTGTTGTTTCCATTCTCCATTTTTTGACAAAGAAAAAAACTAATAGTACTCCTCCTTTCTTCTCCATGAGCTGCAACGAATAATAATATAGAAAAATAGTTGTTCCTTAAATGATACTTATAACTTATAAACGGATACACTACCCTTTTTCTATATCTAAAAAAAATACATCGATAATCAATATAGGATGCATATCTATGACACAAAGGTTTCTGAGGTAGGAGGGAATAGTTTACCTTTTCCTTTGTAAGCAATTTGAATCTAAAAATGAAACTAGAGTGGAAGCAGATATGAATGAAGTGAATGAAAGAGCTGAAGAAATATCTACATTTACTCATTTTAGCTAGCTAATCCATACCATATATGATTAGCTAATTTTCCATTTTCACATACTAGCTAAGGCTATATAATATTTGAATTATTTTTTTCTTTTTCTTTTTTAATATAATTATAATATACTGGAATAGGTAATACAAATGAGAGAGGATACTCGACTAATTGGGTTGTGAATAATATAGAACAATACATGGGAGCTCTAGTACGCTATAAATCCCTTCTCTGCTACTAATACGAGAAGATCCTAGGGTCTCAACTTCGATTTGGTTTCTGCCAAAAATTAAGCGGATGGTGTCTGCTTCTTCCTATTGTCATAAATTAATATAAGGAATTCAACATATAACCATCATCTAACAATATAAATCTTTGTATGATCTATGATTGAGAAAAGGTCCCAAGTTATTTAACAATGGGGTTTATGTTTTGTTAGGTGAGTTGCATTGGTAGATCCACTGAACTTACTATAACTAACTCAAGCTTGGTTTTTCATAATTCCCAAAGCAACAAGCCTCACGAGTTTCAATCCTCGAGGCTTTTTTCAATGAGAAGGTGGTTTCTGCTACTTACAGTGGAGTTCATAAATTACTATTTGGAAAACATAACTAGCATATAACCATCTAAATCTGAGTTTTATAAGTGGTTGACAAGGGGGTTTTTAATAGAAGATGTATTTTCTTGTTCAGAAACTCAAGGTTTCAAAGTTGAGAATCAGGTATTTCAATATTCCTAATTTCTTAGGGAATAATTTACTCAAAAGGATAAGCACCATAGTAAAAAAAAAAAAAAATTATGAACATGAAGGCCTTGCAATTCTAAGGTAATATAAAACAAATGAGACTTGTATTTAGTTCACTCTTGGAGGAACGTAGGGCTATAGTGAAAAATAATCGCAAATTTCTCTAACAACAAGTAAATACTAAATTTGATTCGGAGAATTTCACTAATTCAAAAAGAGGGACAAGGATCTTCAACTTACTGAGTTCATGTAACAAATCAAAGGAAGGTGGTGATGCTTGGATTACCTATGGAAATTTTACTTGGATAGTAGGTTTATGCATTATAGCCTTCCCTAGTTGTTGAGTGGGAACTCAATCCTTGAGATCTGCAAGTAGTGGTTGCTTGGACTGGTCAACAACATTGCGGTCTACCTTGATGGGTACCACATGCCTCTATAATTCATGAGGTGGATTTGAGACTTTGTCCCTCCTCAAATTTCGAGCTAAAATCTTCAATCGATGATCATAATTCTTCTTGAACTCCACCATTATACTGTTTTAAATCATCTAGATGTGTGTAGAAATGAGGCCACATGACTGAATTTATTTGGAGAGAATCATATCATGATCATTGTCTTCATATTTCCTAAGAACCAAGTTATTCAATGTGAGGAAGAATAAGATTCAACGATATTGATCTCGTCATCCAAAGAAAACAACAAATTCATATTAGTAAAACTTGAAGAATAGTTCTCAACATGATCTTGATAATCCTAATATAGATAGGAAGTATCTTTTCCCATCTATGCGACCAAGTTGGAATAATTCCTTGGCGGTAGGAGATACACCACTTTTTCTAATGATAGAAACAACTTGATTTTTTGACAGCTCACTTCAGCAAAAAAGCTTGTGAGTGTCCATGACAATTTAATGTCACACGCTAATGGATATGAAGTTTCTATTTACCGAGTTCAATGACCAAGTTCAAGCATCAAAGCAAGAATTAGTAGCACCATCAGTACCAACCTCTATACTTTGGCTAAGAAACATTTAGGCCAAAGATAAATACCTTCAAAAAGCACCAGAGGATTGACTACCACAGTACAACAGAGCTTACGCCAATTCTCACACAAGAAACATTTACTCCAAAAATAACTACCTTCAAAAAGCATCATAGGATTGACTAAATACCTTCAAAAGGAACCAAAGGATTGACTACCAAAGCACAATAGAACTTAATAAATGTGTCAGGTGCAGAGTAAAATGATGAGGTAAATAACATGTTTTATTATTTTCGTAATAAAACTTCAATGAAACTTGACCACTAAGAATGAGCCAAAATATTAAATATATTAATAGAAATATTAAATAGGTATACACAAAAACCTTTTAATAAATATAATTTAAAACACACCCTGGTCATTATTGAATAGAACAAACGTGGCGGCCATTCAGAGACCCAGGTAACATGAACCCACCTGCATGCATTGCACATGCTCTTGCACACATTTCGATAGTACGATTACTGTTGTGGCGATGAATTTACTTATTCGGATGGAGATGCTGCCTGTGTTTCTTAAAGTTGAGAAGGCACTAGATGCATATTGTAGCTCTTGATAACGTTGTCTCTCTATACCATTTCAGCTCCACAACTGAGTGGTTTGATTCTTGAAACTATGCAGGGTTACATGGATGAGAAATTCGACCATAGAGTTGAGATATTTCAGTTGTTCCAAAATTAAATGGGTTCAATGTGCGTCATGATATTCATCTAAATAAACAATACAACGTTGGTGCAGGCGAGAAATTTGATCCTAACAATGCCAGATATATTGAACAACAACAACCATATCTTAGATATCGACAATGTGTTGCTACTCCACCAGAGCATGGATTATCGTTGTTGTAACTTGTGAATCAGAGGAACAGAGTGTTGCAAGGGCCTTCCCTCAAAAACATGTATTGGGTGCAAAACATAGTAAATAGCACACTGGGATTGACGGAATGGGAGAGGACGAGAAAATGCTCGATTCTTCTTTACTTAAGCCATAACTCTGACCTTCCATGTCTGATGACATTGACTTATTCAAATGTTGTCTAATTGGTGGAGACCCGAACACGAGTGCATATTTCTATTGACATACATTTATTTCTACTCTTGGTTGCCTAAATAATATAAAAAATAAGTTTGATCCTGAGTCTCGAACTAAAGTTGAACCTGGAACTAGATTTGCTTCTTTGACTGTGAAAAGGATCTGTGCATTTAGGCACATGCACAAAGGTCAGAATTATGGGGCACATAGGGTTATTAAAACGCCTCCTTAGCTTCCATTGACTTACTGCCTATCATATGGTTTTCTTAACTGTCTGGTTGGCTTGCCATTCTGACTTGGCTACCTAGTTTGTGTAGGTGAAGCTACAATTGCTTTAGCAGGAGCAAATCCTATTAGCAAAAATACCTAGAGAAGGAGGGTCTTTGGTGAGCCATCCTTCCTTATTTTCACAATAGAAGCAAGCAACTTTCTATGAATCCTCCCGACTTTGTCTGAGAGGCATGATCAAGGTATTTATCTTCCTAAACAATTCGATATTTTCTCAATATAAATTCATCAGCTTTAATCCAGACAATATATGTTGGTTGGTACCGCTTGCTTGCTTATATAACCCTAACAACTAATCTCCTTATTGATTATCAAACAACTTCACGAAGGCAGACTGCCATTCTTAATCGATTAAATATGAAGCACAAAGTGACTGGGGTGCCTTGAAATTGAAACAAATTTAGGAAGGCAGACTGCCATTCTTAATCTTAAAGCACAAAGTGACTGGGGTGCCTTGAAATTGAAATACTTGGCTGGACATGACAGGTGGTGTGATAGATAGCTCTTGAAAAGGACTTACCAAACCCCAGTCTTTACAATACAATACCTGAAGGTGCTAGTCTGAAATCCTATCGCAGGCATGCTCATAATTAATAGGTTGGCTTGGCTACGGTCTATCAAAGCGACAAAATTTGGTTGGAAAATCAGTTATGTGAGGAAGAATATAAACATCATGCTACTGTTTTATAGCTTTCTTTTTTTCCCTTTCATTCTATCAAGTGCTCCAAAACCTAATATCATTGGAGATGGTGTTGGAATATTTAAAATTCCAGAACAACAATGGAGAATAAAACTCCCCTCTTCAACACAGAGAAAATATTAAAAATTTCTTCACTGGAAACAGAGTTTTCACTCTAAAAACTATTTCATTAAACTTCAAAAACTTGGTTACAAAATCTCCTCTGACTGAGGGAATACACAGAAACTTTGACTGCTTCAAAACACAGTTCAACACAAAACTCACATTCTAAAATTTCACTCTATCTGTGCATTTACAACTCACTGCTGTGTGTTGGAAAAAATACTCTGTCTCTAAAAAAAAATGAATGCACTGCTGTGCCATTCAAAATCAGTTTTACACTTTTGCTGTGTGTAAAAATAAAACTTACAAATCTTTCCTTCGGGCCCCTTTTTTCTGTTTTTAACTCACCCATGTATAAAACAACATGTTACCTTTTATACGATGAGCATACAATACAAATGTTACAAATTATATAAAAATAAAACTTAAAACTAATTCTAAAGTCTTCGGGTCCACCCTACTAGAATCGTGCCCATAACATATATATATAACACATGTTTAGAACATATGTGTGTAATATAACTCAAAAAAAAACATTTAAATGCAAACGCTCTGATATGCCACGCATCATAACAAAACATTAAAAGTACTTTGACCAGCGCATTGAACCGGACGTCAAACAAAAATAAAACCATCTTGCAATCGATTTCGGGTGACAAAAAATTCAGCGGACGTCACCAAAAATGTGATGCGAAATTTTTATTAATTCCGCCTTATGAATTTTTCCGCGTCCGATTTTAGGCAATGGTATGGACGGCTGAGTGTGATGCGGAATTTCTATTAAATCTTCCTCAATGAAATTTCAAGTCTCGGTTTGCTGATTAAATTTCTCCGTTTCAAAAATACAGTGCTGAAGTTGACTGCTCAATCAAAATGGCAAGCAACTAGCGTTCAATGTCCTGCAGATGGAAATGGAAGGCGGCTCACTGAAATCTACACGGTTTTTTTTCATACTGCGATCTTGACTGATCGCTGGAAGTAGAAGGCGGTTGCTTGTACTTGAGCAGCTGTAAGTAATTTCAACACTCCCCCTTACTTTCACCTGTTGGGTTATCAGTCATACCCAGACATTTCCTCAAAAACTCAAAACTCTTCTGCCCCAATGGCTTGGTCAAAATGTCTGCAAACTGCTCCTGAGTTCTGCAGTGTTCCAAAACAATTTCACCATTGTTTACCAATTCTCTGATGTAATGAAACTTTGTGTCAATGTGTTTCGTTCTCTTTTGAAACACAGAATTCTTCGATAATGCAATAGCTAAGCTATTGTCACAATAAACCATTGTTCCTTTTACCTCCTCTTGGCACAAACTTCTTAACATCCTCCTCATCCAAATTACTTGACATGCTGTTGTTGTAGCTGCCACATATTCTGCCTCTGTTGTAGACAATGCTACAATGGGTTGTTTTTTAGAAGCCTGTGAATTGGCTCCTGAACCCATGTGAAAAACATAACCGAAAGTGCTCTTCCGATCATCTACACTTCCAGCCCAATTACTGTCAGTGTATCCAACTAAATCTGAATTTTCTGAAGCAGTATATAAAATACCAAACCTTTTTGTACCTTTAACATACCTCAGAATTCTCTTCGCTGCCTGCCAATGTGCATCCTTTGGCTTCTCCATGAATCTAGAAATCAAACTAACATCATGCATTATGTCGAGCCTAGTTGCAGTCAAATACATGAGGCTTCCAACTATGCTCTTATACAAGCTAGGATCAAAATCCTTGCTACTGTCCTCTCTGATGAGTTTTAATCCCATCACTGTGGGAGTGATCGTTGATTTGCTCTCCTGCATATTAAATCTTTCCAGCACTTCATTAACATATTTTTCTTATGAGTTAAAAATCCCATTTTCATCTTGTTCTACTTCTATTCCTAAGAAGTATTTCAACAAACCCATGTCAGTCATTTCAAATTCTTCTTTCATGACTGTTTTAAAATTTTCAGTAAGGTAATCATCATTACCTGTGAAAATAACATCATCAACATATAAAACTACAATCAACATTTTTCCATCTTTTTCTTTGATGTAGAGGGTGGGTTCTCCCTCACACTTTTCAAATCCATTTTCCAGTAGATAGGAGTCTATTCTACTATACCACGCTCTTGGTGCTTGCTTCAGCCCATAAAGAGCTTTCTTCAACTTACACACTTTGTGCTCTTGGGTTGTTCAATGTAAACCTCTTCCATTAACACTCCATTTAGGAATGCTGACTTCACATCCATTTGGTAAACTTTCCACTTGTTTTGTGCTGCTATGGACAACACTGCTCTCACGGTTTCCATTCTAGAAACCGGTGCGAAAGTTTCCTCATAATCTATCCCATACTTTTTCTTATACCCTTTGACGACAAGTCTTGCCTTGTGTCTCTCTATTTTGCCTTCAGCATTACTCTTGGTCTTGTAGACCCATTTAACTCCAATGACATCTTTACCTTTTGGGAGTTCAACCAAATCCCATGTCTTGTTTCTTTCTATGGCGTTAATCTCCTCATCCATAGCTTCTATCCATTTCTTATCCTTAATAGCTTCTTCGAAATGAACAGGATCATCAACATGATAATATAAAGCAAACAAAGAATTGATGCTTTCATTTGCTGCCTCTTGTGCATAAATGTCATTCAAATTTCTGAACTTCTTACCTCTTTCACTAGGTGTACAAATGCTTGAAGAAGCACTTGAATTTCCTCCTTGTGGTGTGCTTGGAGAAGAACTCTCATTTCTCCTCAACGGTGTCTCTTGCTGCTCTTGTGTTGGTGCTGCTATTTGGGGATGTATTTCAGCCAACTCATCATCATTCTCATCATGAGATAAACAATGTTTAACATTCACTTTTTTCTCTATGCTTCCATCCCAAGCTTCTTCTTCAATGAACTGAACATCTCTGCTCACAATAAACTTCTTGGTGGATGGGTTATATAACCTATAGGCCTTGGATTCCTCACTATATCCAATGAAAATACATTTCCCCCCCTTGCTGTCCAACTTCTTCCTTAACTGATCTAGAATGTGTGCATAAGCCACACATCCAAAAACCTTCATGTGTGTGACACCTTGTTTTGTGCCACTCCATGCCTCTTCCGGCACTTTGTTCATCAGTGCTTTTGTAGGGAACCTATTCAAAATTTATGCTGCATAATGTACAGCTTCAGCCCAATAATCATTAGGCAAATTCTTTTCCTTTAACATACTCCTCACCATGTCCATTATGGTTCTATTCTTCCTTTCGGCTACTCCATTTTGCTGCGGAGTATATCTAGTTGTAAACTGCTTTTGAATACCATTTTCTCTACAAAACTGTAGAAAATATTTAGAGATATACTCACCTCCTCTATCATTCCTTAGAACTTTGATGTGCAGCCCAGTCTGGTTTTCCACAAGTGCTTTGAAATTGCAAATTTTTTCAAACACTTTACTTTTATTTTTCAAAAAGTAAACCCAAGTTTTTCTTGTAAAATCATCTATGAATGTTAACATGTAGTGGCTGCTAGCAAGCGATGGAGTTTGCATCGGTCCACACAAATCTGAGTGGACAATCTCTAAGGGTGCCTTTGCCCTTATGCTTTTCCCGGAAGGAAAACTTTCTCTATATTGTTTCCCAAGAATACAACCTTCACAAAGGTTGTCCGGCTTCTCTATCAATGGTAAACCTCTTACCATTCCTTTTCTGTTCAACAAATTAAGACCTCCAAAGTTGAGATGTCCAAATCTCAAGTGCCACAACCAATTTTCATCTTTTGGTTCGCTTTGGATAGCCTCTTGTGTCACTGCTGCTATCTTTTCTTCATTCTTCAAATCTTCTCTCATTCTAAGAGGGAACATCCTGTTCCTTGTCATCTTCACTTCAGCAATACATTGTTTGCTGGGTGGTTTGTCCATGATGGTACAAACATCATCCTCAAAAAATACATTGTACCCCTTTTGAAAAAGTTGTCCAATACTTAAGAGGTTACACTTCATTCCTGGAACATAATAGACATCTGTTATGGATTTATTTGCACCTTTCCTTGTTAAAAAATTTACATTTCCTTTTCCCATAACAGACACTTTACTATCAGTCCCTAGTGTGACTTGTGACTTCACACTCTCATCTAGCATAGAAAACATTGCTAAGTTTCCTGTCATATGGTTACTGCAACCGGAGTCTAGAAACCATAAGTCTTCATTCTTTTCTTCAGCCATATTACAAGCTAAAAACAAATTATCTTGGCTGAGATTTTCTCTAGTGAAATTTGCACTAGTTCTACTTCCCATGTCATGCTGCTTCTTTCTACATTCATTAGCATAATGACCATATTTTTTACAATAGTGACATTAGACATTGGACTTATCATACCTCTGTCCTTGAGCATTCTGCTGACCACTCTGCTGGCTGCTGCCTTGGCCTTGATGTTGATTTGGATTGCTGCCCCTTCCTTGAGCATTTGTTGGACTGTTCCTTCCACCTCTGTTTTGGCTTCTGCCTCTTCCTCTTTTGTTTCCTCTGCCTTGCCCTCTTCCTCTTCCGAAAGACATATGGGTCTTAAAGGCATGTTCCAGAGATGAGTTTTCACTCCTACCCAATCTCTGCGCATGAGTCATTAGTGATGCATGTAACTCATCCACTGTGAACTTTGTCAGATCCTTAGTCTCCTCTATGGTGGTGACAATCACATCAAATCTTGAGGGTAGAATCCTCAAGAGTTTTTCCACAATCCTCTTGTCTTCAAGAGTCTCTCCATGAGATATTATTTGTGTGACCATTCCAATCACATGAGTGAATAATGAGTCAATAGTATCTGACTCTTTCATACAGAGAGTCTCAAAGTCTCTCCTTAGCAACTGAAGTTTTGTTGTCTTCACTTTTTCCATGCCTTGATAGGTTGTCTTGAGAGTTTCCCATGCTTCGCTGGATCTCTTGGCTGCTGCTATCCTTGGAAACACACTCTCATGCACTGCTTGATACAATAAGAAGAGAGCCTTGGAGTCTTTCTTCTTATTGCTATTCAGCAACTCTCTTTCTACCTGAGTTAAATCTTGAAACTCTTCTTCATTTGTTGGCTCTTCAAAGCCATCTTCAACAAATTACCATAATTCTTGGGAGACAAATAAAGCTCTCATAGTTATTGACCAGTAGTCATAATTTTTCCCATTAAACATTGGGAGATGGATATTTCCCATACCCATACTAGTGCTGGCTCCAGCCATTCTGCACTCTTAACTATGATTCAAAAACACTTGACTGTGTATTCAAATAACTGACTGTTCTGCAACAGTAACACAAAATATGCATAGAGAAATACCTTTGGATTCTTCTTGACTGAGTCTTCACACTGCTGGAGAAGTTGTTGCAACAAAGAACTCCTTTCCTTCAGCTTCTTTGATCTTCAAAGAGCCTGGACTAGCTCTGATACCATGTTGGAATATTTAAAATTCCAGAACAACAATGGAGAATAAAACTCCCCTCTTCAACACAGAGAAAATATTAAAAATTTCTTCACTGGAAACAGAGTTTTCACTCTAAAAACTATTTCATTAAACTTCAAAAACTTGGTTACAAAATCTCCTCTGACTGAGGGAATACACGGAAACTTTGACTGCTTCAAAACACAGTTCAACACAAAACTCACATTCTAAAATTTCACTCTATCTGTGCATTTACAACTCACTGCTGTGTGTTGGAAAAAATACTCTGTCTCTCAAAAAAAATGAATGCACTGCTGTGCCATTCAAAATCAGTTTTACACTTCTGCTGTGTGTAAAAATAAAACTTACAAATCTTGCCTTCAGGCCCCTTTCTTCTGTTTTTAACTCACCCATGTATAAAACAACATGTTACCTTTTATACGATGAGCATACAATACAAATGTTACAAATTATATAAAAATAAAACTTAAAACTAATTCTAAAGTCTTCGGGCCCACCCTACTAGAATCGTGCCCATAACATATATATATAACACATGTTTAGAACATATGTGTGTAATATAACTCAAAAAAAACATTTAAATGCAAACGCTTTGATATGCCACGCATCATAACAAAACATTAAAAGGACTTTGACCAGCGCATTGAACCGGACATCAAACAGAAATAAAACCATCTTGCAATCGATTTCGGGTGACAAAAAATTCAACTGACGTCACCAAAAATGTGATGCGAAATTTTTATTAATTCCGCCTTATCAATTTTTCCGCGTCCGATTTTAGGCAATGGTACAGACGGCTGAGTGTGATGCAGAATTTCTATTAAATCTGCCTCAATGAAATTTCAGGTCCGGGTTTGCTGATTAAATTTCTCCGTTTCAAAAATACAGTGCTGAAGTTGACTGCTCAATCAAAATGGCAAGCGGCTAGCGTTCAATGTCCTGCAGATGGAAATGGAAGGCGGCTCACCGAAATCTGAATGGTTTTTTTTCATACTGCGATCTTGACTGATCGCTGGAAGTAGAAGGCGGCTGCCTGTACTTGAGCAGCTATAAGTAATTTCAACATATGGTTGAAAACGCTATGTTCCCAAGTCCAATACGTTGGGTAGAAGAAAAAGGTTTTTCCTCTTGAGGTAACTTTTGTATTAACCTCAACTTCTGTATTTTTTCTTCATGATTTGATTTCTTTTAGCTTCACAGGAAAGCAGGGAAACACAGGCATGATAGAGCAAGAAGGAAAACACAGGCCTGGCGGAGCCAAAGGTCTAAGCTCGCCACTTGTATCCTTCACAACGCCATTTGTATCTTTTCATAATCTATGTTTGCCATTTTGCATCCTTGTGCATTGTCATCTTGCCCACTTGTTTTCATATAAACGAAAAAGAATCCGGAAGACACACCAAAACAAGAAAAATTATGTTAATCTCAAACATTAAATTTTGTAGAATTAAGATATTAGGCCAATAAGATGAAAAAATCATTTGCCATATTTGATTGGATGAAATGGAATATTAAAATTAATATTAAAAAAAAAAATTGAGAAAACTTTATATAAATCGCAGAAAGTTTCTTTGATTTATGTGTTAACTAATAATGTGCTAAAAAAACTAATTAATATAGTCCTTATACCCTACAAAGAAGATGAACCACCACAATATAATAAGATGAATAACCACAATATAATCGAAATTTTGAATCCAATATTGATAATTTAAATAGTTGAAAGCATAATTTGCTTCTCATCTACATAGATTCAATTTTAAAAATTATGTTTAGTCCTTTATCATAAAGCTTGAAGAGTACGCATCTCACCGGCCATTGTTAATGTTGTATTTCCTAAACTTGACTCCAAGTACTCCTACTAAGAGTAGGGATTACCTATTTACTAGTATTCCTACCCATTCACATAGTTCAAATGACTCCTGCTAGTAACCGATTGACGAAGATAAACTTTGAAACAAGGAACATCTTAAAATCCATTATCCATCTCCTTTCCATGACATATTTAATATCCATTATTTTTATCAAAATATCCCAAAGTATTTAGCAACGTAATCATCTCATTTATACCATAAAATCAGCGTGTATCAACATTCATCCCCTGTCGCACTACCCCTCCACATTAGTGTACAACGTTTTGAGAAATTGTGATTTAATTGTAATCACGGTAAGAGAAGTAGCCACAATTAAGAGTCATACCTGAGCCCGATATAATAGCAAGGCACGCCTGATCTCGGGGTTCCTTACGATTAAAAATTCGCATCGACGAAGCGTTTAATTGTGGTTTTAATTGTAGAAAGAACACTGAAAAAATTTAATTATGGTTTTACAGTTATAGGATCACAGAGGTTTTTCTAACTCCGTGCACGAATAGTAGTGTACTGTTCTGAAACGATTAGCTGAATGAATTTGTTTGCTGATACATATTTCTTAGAGCTATAAATTTTATAGTTAATTAGATTGGACAGTATATGCTTATGTTTGAGATTTCAATTCATTTAAATTTAACAATAAATATAAACTGTCCAACCACATTAATTATAGCCTAATGCTCGCCAATTTGTTCTAACCTTTGACATGAGCATTGCTGATTCTGGAACTCTGACATACAGTAGCAAAGTCAAACTGATCGAATCTGACTTGCAAGCTTAGAAGGCTACAGATTGAGAAAAAGTTATTTCTTATAACTAATTGATTTAGCTCTTATACGAGTATTCCAAAATTTAGAATGTAGATCTAATCACTTCTGGATTGCCACAACTAATGAACTGTTATATATAATATACCGTGTTTTTTTTCTTCAGAATAAAAAAAAGGATGGCCACAACTATCCAATTACTCCATGCTTTACTCCATGGCCGTGTAAGATAATGTTTCACGACGCTCTCTCGTGACTCGAACTGTAATGGTCATCTGATTGTAGTACTCAAATGTTGCTTCAAATCGCTTCAACGCCTTCACAAACCGACCGTGAACGCTTTTGTATGAAATATTAACAGTTCAGGGTCACGAATTTCTCTGCTTAATAGGATATGATACACTATTTTTCATTTATAGAAATTGTAGAGGTTTTTCCCAAAACCAGTAGATATTGGTAAATTTCCAAACTTGTAATTAGGATTTTCGGGGCTAGAATTACGGATTCGTAACAATTCCTTAAACTAGGAATAGAACTCGGCCTATGATACCATGTAATTTTACTAACAACTCCTAGGAATAGAACTCCGCCTATGATACCATGTAATTTTATTAGAACATAAATACGGATTTGAAGAATGATTGCACAAACATGCCAGAGTTTGAAAAAGAAAAATTAGAATCGACAATAAATTTGATTCACTAATATTGGTTTTAAAATCAATATATAAAACAACTGATTAGTTAAGCTTAGTTGTACATGCAATAATTATGGATAATTAAAGCTAACTGAAAGTGTGCTCTATGTTATGCTAATGTGCACATGCACCACATGCAAGTACACCCAGCTTCAGTTAACTAAGTAAAGAGGAGATGTTAACTAGATAAAGACAAGTGCACATCACATGCAATACCTAGAGTTAAACTAAGGCTAATTAAAACTAGTTATATGCATATACACCAACAAAAATCTTAGTAACATGCAAGACTAGAATACAACAGTTATGATGAGCAGCTAGATACTCTTAGCTGAAAAAGAATAACAACTTTTAAAACCTTTTGTTAACAAGTGAAAATTTTAAGCATGAAAATGAAAAATGAACAAAATTTTTTATATAAAATTCATTAATTGTGAACAACTCTTATATGAATTGAAAATTTTAACCCACAAAAATTGAATAAAAAATTAGAAGAAATCAAGAAAATGATTCTAGAAGAACTCTCTATTCCAGTGATAATCAAAATTGTAAGGAATTCATTTCAATTATTATAGCAAACTAAAATATAATGTTACGACGTTACAGTGAGTAGGATATTATTCAATTAATATATAACCATTTTATAAATGAATAATAAAATATTCAATACACCTTAGACACTGCAATTGCACTGCTCCTTGCCACTGTAATTCTTCTTAACCTAACCAGTTGCAAGCACAAAATTTGCACTTTCCTTGTGTGATTTTTGCACCTCCATCTATGACTTCACCGGTTACAACCCCTAATTCCATGTCATTGCAAGGTTTCTCCATTCACTTTCCAAAGATTAACCAGCCTTGCCTCCTCCATTGAGCAAATCAGATGGTCACATATGTTGTTCATGGCCCAATAGAATACCAGATTGGTCCTGCTATAAAACCACGCCCTCAATGTTCTGCTGAACACCTGATACCAGATTGTATCTGTGATGTAATAAGGCATGACCCTATGCAAGACCAACGTACTGTTTCCTTTCAGCTCTCTTTAGATAGCAATCAACGCCCGACTTAGATGATTGGATGTCAAATACTTCATCCACGAGCGACCTAATTGGCACGTTCACTAGATATATTGTAGCATGGTAATGCGCTGTCTCGAACACATGACCTGCTAAACATTGCAGCTGGGTGTGATTGCCTTCAGTGCTTAGCACTACATTCTGAAGCTGAAAGATCCATCTACATTGCTAGATGGATTAGGCTTTCTATGTCCAGTAGCCAACCACTCTGATATACCTCCAGCAAATTGAAATGATCGAAACAAATATCCAAAGTTTCGACCACGAGATTCTTCCCCACCCCTCCCATTCCAACAATGGGAACTGCTCTAGAAAGCCAAGCCGTCTTGCAATATCCATAGAAATGCAGTAATGACATCAATGCCATGCTACGTTCCCACATTCTCGGACTGTTTAACAAAACTCAGCACTCGAATTCCATTTTTTTCTCTGATCTTCCAAATATGCATTGAATTGGGTGCATGAATACGAGCAGAGTCATAACATAGATACAAAATTAGATCCTTTAGCCGTCGGATTCCCTTTGTCTTCTTTTTCTCCTCTCCCTGCTGCTCCACCAAAAGTTGAAGGAATAAATTGATGCTTGCTTTTTAAAAAGCGGAGGACGACCATATTCTTCTACAAGAATTCCATAACTTTATTAAAGAAGTAAAGGCATAACCATGCACAACTTGTCCTTTAATTAATTTGTTTAACGTAAAGTACATTGTATTTATTCACTGCACATAAAAGAAAGGTCTATTCAATCATTTTCTTTGAAAATAAAACGCATTCCTTTTATCAAATCTTTACCATGGTCCACTAAATATTACGTAGTATTTTTTCATGGATTTTGCAGTGACAAGTATTTCATCTGATATTGATAGCTTCCTTGCTTGTCAAGATCGGGTCGCACGCATGCATTGCTGGTAGTGTTAGAGATTATATAGAAAAAGTTTATCCTTCGATAATCCTTATAAGGAGGTCATTCCTCATTATATGGTGAAAGAGTTTATAATGATATATATCTTTACCCTGCAGCAAATTCTATGTAACTTGTATATTACTGCAAGATACTCTTCAAATAGAGAGTATGTATCATATTGGTTAGAAGTAAGAACCAATTTCATTAAAATATAATATAATATATATTAGAAAAAGATTGAAATAAATTGTGGTAAATAATATTGATAATTTAGGCTATTGATTCATATTATTTGTTCATGGTATTGTAAGAAAGTATATTTATAATTTAAAAAGTGGTGTGTCAACGAGAAGTGAGTGGATGAATATATTTTGATTTGTTGATCAAATAAATCTCTAACCCCTAATTTTTTCCATTGTTGTGTTTGTCACTAAATCTCATGTATTGTGATAAATTTTATCTTTACTCCTTATTTATCTTAAGTCTTTTCTTTCATCAATTGTTTTAGTATTGACATTGTTTTACTGGTTACAAATGTTGGCACATTGTATGTTGACATCCACACTAAGAAATAAGCCATTGTGGAGTTCAGCATGGAGTGAACAAAATGACTAATATGATTAAATGTGGAGTTGAGCATGGAGTGCACAAAATGACAAGCATGCAGGGATCCATTATGACTTTCCTCGAATGACATAGTATGCATGAAGATTGTAGCTTAAGAATCCTATGAGCAAACAAAAGTCTTTAAGAGTGAGATGCAACCGTGAACACCAAGAGGAGAGCACATGGAGTGTACAAAATGACAAGCATGCATGGATCAATTGTGACTTTCCTCTAATGACATAGTATGTATGAAGATTGTAGCGTAAGAATCCTAAGAGAAAATGGAAGTCTTTCAGAATGAGATGCAACCATGAATACCAAGAGGAGAGTATCATATGTGTCAAGACAACTATATATGATCAAATTTGTAAATTAGTGGACCCCCTAACTCGAATTGGTCTAAAACTATATATGATCAAATTTAGTGGACCACCTAACTTGAATTGGTCTAAAACTAGTTAGGCATGTGTACACATGCGTAGGTGAGGAGAGAATGAAAATTTCCCCAATCAAGTTTAAAGGGGGAAATGTTAGAGAAAACTTGACTCAGTGAAAGAGTCAAAGTTGTTAGATCCACAATCACATAATGGTTTTGGTAGTCTGTGGTATTATAGCCCATGGAATACATGTGATGAAAAGGGCTCACTTAGCGAGGCAATGATGTTGACAATTTTGCTACTTTTACGTCAGGGCATGGATACATTCAAGCCATATAATAATAATAATAATAGATATATAGATATATTAGTTACTTTTCTAAGTTTGGGTTTTCCAAGTTAAAATATCTTCTTCTTTTTGTTATCTTCGTTATAGTTATTTTCTCTCATATTTTCTTCAAGTTTAAAGGTGCAAATGTTAGGGCAAACTTGACTCAGTGAAAGAGTCAAAGTTGTTAGATCCACAGTGACAGAATGGTTTTGGTAGCCTATGGTATTAGAGCCCATGGAATACATGTGATGAAAAGGGCTCACTTAGCTAGGCAATGATGTTGACAAGTTTCGCTACTTTTACGTCAGGGCATGGCTACATTTAAGCCATACAATAATAATAATAATAATAATAATAATAGATATATTAGTTACTTTTCTTATTTTTGGTTTTCCAATTTAAAATATATTTCTTTCTTTTTGTTATTGTCACTATAGTTATTTTCTCTCGTGTTTTCTTCAAGTTTAAAGTGGAAAATGTTAGGGCAAAACTTTAATGAGTGAAAGAGTCAAAGTTGTTAGATCCACAGTCACAGAAAGATTTTGCTAGCCTGTATTATTAGAGCCCATGGAATACATGTGATGAAAAGGGTTCACTTAGCCAGGGAATGATGTTGACAAGTTTCGCTACTTTTACGTTAGGGCATGGCTAAATTTAAGCCATATAATAATAATAATAATAATAGATAAATTACTTACTTTAGTTTTGGTTTTCAAGTTAAAATATCTTTCTTTCTTTCTTTTTATTGTCGCTATAGTTATTTTCTCTCGTATTTTCTTTATTTTTAATAGTGGTATTAGAGTCACATGTTTTTCTTGTTATTGGTGTAAGCTAGGTCTATTAAGAAATGTGAAGACCATTATTGTGACTTCATAAAGTGATGGTTTATTTATTGTTTCAATAGAAGACACACGTTTATATACTTCTAATGGTAGCATTGATTGGGTACTTGACTCTAGCACATCTTACCATGTAACTCCATACAAAAACAGTTTTATTACATATGAGGCCAATGATTATGGTATCCTACATTTGACAAACAATCACTTTTATAATATTATTGGAATGAGAGATCTATGAATCAACACAAGGGATGGGCATGTACCTTGCTAAAACATGTTAGATATATTTTCAAAATGTGTATGAGCTTCATATCTGTGGGATAATTAGCTGATGAAGGTTGCTCCATAAGCTTTAGTAAAGGTGGTTGAAAAATTAGTAAAAGGTCATTGGTAATGGAAAGAGGACTCAACAAATGAACCTTATACACATTGAGACAACAAAAAAAGCATTAGATGTGACTATTGTTGCAAAAGGAGGAAACTTAATGATGAAATGGCACCAAGAAATGGCACACCCAGGCTTCTGATTTACTTTTCCCTTAATTAATTGGTAGAGAAATTGAAATTTCATCTCATGACAACATGTATTAGTTAACTGCGTCAAGAAGACTTAGTTAGCTTAGGAAATTTGAGTTAAGGGTTGGAGAGGAGGCATGTAGAGTTCTCCCATGATTTTAGGTGGTCCAGTAACAGTTATTTGGGAGTTGTAATTAGTTAACTCAATTGATTGAGTTAAAATCAGTTTAACTAGTTCTAATTGAGAGATAAGTTAGTGAAAAGTCCAGTGAATTAAATCTGATTTAATTCACAAGTAGTGATCAATAATCAGTTAACGGATAATTCACTATAAATAGTTATTGTATGTCATTTCTAAGGAAGGCCCAGTTGAAATTGAGGTTAAAGGGAAGATAACTATCAATTGTATAATTAGGAAATTTTAGAGGTCATGTAAGAGGTAATCAAGAAGCCTTCGATGAACTACACAATCAATTCTTGGGAATTTCCTATTTAATAGGGCCACAATTCCTCCAAGAATGTGTAACCATGGTTGGTGAGACAGAGGCTAAGAATTGGTTAATTATTTGACTTATTTTTCCTAGATCATAGTGACACAGTCAACAAGGTCCAAATGTTTCTCAGTGAGAGAAAATCATTGTATTGTTTCATGGTCTTGGCTTTATGCAATATACAGATAGCGAGGTTTTGAGCAGTTGGTTTTCTTTCCCCATATACATCTTGTGTTGTGTGATTGATAATTTCTTTCTCTTAATTGTTATGTGATTGTGCGATCGAAATTGGTTTCTGCAAGTTGTAGAAGGATTCAATATTTTGTTTTAGTACATTACATGATCAGATTGAATCCCTTTGGATAATTTCTACATGGTATTAGAGCACTAACAATGACAATAGAAGAGAAGAACCAGAGGTTGTTTTGAACAAGTACATTGAATTTGCAAATTTATTCTTCGAGACCAACAACAGATCGAGATGTATTTCAATGGCTTGAGTCTCGAATATGCCCTTGAGGAAAATTATAATTACATATCATGGAAGGACAAGATGGAGGCAATGCTCGAGGACAATGGACTGAAGGATTCATTGATAGTGATATTCCCCATCCCGCAGCAGGAGATGCTCAACTTCTTGATGCATGCGAGAAGAATGTAGCAAAGGCGAGAAGGATCTTGTTAGAGGGAGTTCAAGTTCATATTATCTCGAGTCTCCATGGGAAGGCAACTCCATATGATATGTGGAATGCCTTGATAGATATATTTTAGAATAGCAGCGAACACAGGAAGCTAGCACTGAAAGAAAAGCTCAGAAAGATCAAGATGAAGAAGAGTAACACGATCCAAAAATACTTGACGAAGTTCACTCAATGTCGAGATGAGCTTGAAAGTGTCGAGATAACATTTTCCCATCATGATTTGGTGAGCCTAGCTCTTCTAGGCCTTTCCAAGAGCAGGCATAGCTACCAGGACTCTAGGAATGGGAGGGAGAAGATACCATATTGGGAGCGATTATGGTCTAACTTGGTATAAGAAGAGATTCGATGAAACACCAAAGATTGATCCTCATCAAAGAATGATGATGAGGAGAAATGTTCCTTAGCTAGAAAGGTGAATAAAGGGAAAGGGAAAGTGTCCCATTCCAAATCGGAGTCTAGCAAGGCAGGTAAGAAGCGAGTCTTATTAAAGGTGAAATTTTTTCGTTGTCATGAGCACGAACACTATGCAACAAATGTTCCAAAAAATAAGACCAACAAGAAGGCCTCAGGAGGAGAAGTAGGTGGAGCAATCACTTCACATTTCTAGTTGTATTTCACTCTCATCGCATGCATGTGTCATTGGTGATGGTTTCTATGTGGTACTTGGATAGTGGAGCTTCTTTCCATATGACCAGCAACAAAAAATTCTTCAGTAGCTTGGAGGAGAAGGATCTCCAGATGCACATCGAGATGGGTGATGATGGGAGGTATAGCGCTACCAATGTAGGTACAGTTACTGTTCAGAGGGAGTCAGGTAATGCACTCACTTTAAAATATGTCATGTATGTTCCTAGATTAAAGAAGAATTTTGTTTATGTTTCTATGTTGGAAGATCATGCCTATGATGTGATATTCAGTGAAGGAAAGTAATTCCTTTGTCACAAAGCCACGGTACAGGTGAAAAATATTGGGCTTCGAGTAAAGAACCTCTACAAATTTGATGTACAAGATTTCGTTGCCTTGAGCACAAAAGAAGAGAAGGTGGAGAGTTGAGACATCAGTGAGTTATGGAATAGGATATTGGGTCATCTACACCACAATGCTTTGAAGTTCAGGCAACAAATTTATACAGGACTTCCAAAGGGTGCACTTTCTCATAGAGATACATGCAAAGGGTGTACATTGGGGAAGTATACCAAAGCCACCTTTCACGATAAGGAAAGTCGAGGCAAGGCGATACTTGAGAGATTTAACTCAGATGTGTGTGGACCATTATCGATAGCTTCCATAGAAAAACATAGATATTATGTGATTTTTGTTGATGATTTTTCAAGAAAGTATTGGATTTTCTTCACGCAGAAGAAACATCAGACGTTCTCCAAGTTTTGTGAGTTCAAGGCACTTGTTGAGAAAGATACAAGGAAGAAGTTGAATGCTCTCAGGAGAAAAAATGGTGGAGAATACATCTCTAACGAATTCAAGAACTTTTGTAACTCAGAAGGAATTCGAAGAGAATTGATAGCACCTCATAACCCATAGTAGAATGGGGTTGCAGAAATAAAGAACATAACTATTGTGGGAGCAGCATGAACTATTTTATATGATTAGGGCCTATCGTTGCATCTGTGGGTGGAAGCATGCAATAAAACAGTATTTGTGCATACCATAAGTCCTCATCAGATACTTGGGATGACTATACTAGAGGAATTTTTTTTCAGGCAAGAGACTAGATGTGTCTTATTTAAAAAAAAAAAAATATTCATCTATTTATTTCCATGTGACCAAATATGCCAGGAAGAAGCTAGAGCCAACAACAGAGTTAGGGATATTTTTGGGGTACACCGATACACCTCACAACTATCGAGTGTGCTTCCTAGCACACATGATGACAGTGGTAAGAAGAGATGTGAAATTCAATGAAGAGAAAGCTATGTGATTGTCCCTTGAGAGGAAGCTTGAGTTACATGCAGTTGAGGAGCTCTTGGCTCCAAAAGAAGAACCTCAGGATGTGGAGCAGCCACAAGCTAAAGATCAGAGAGTGGTAGAAATCACTCATGCAAATCCATGCACCAGAGATGGAAAGAAGTGCACCAGAGAGGTTGGCAGATTATTGCTAGATGTGAGAGAGAATGTAGGAGTGCTCACATTACAGAGAAGGTAGATAAGTTCCATAGAGAAGTACACTAGATGCATGGCTCTTATGAATGAAGGTATTGAGATAGAATAATCATATTTTGAGGAAGAAGTGCAACAAAGAGTGTGGGTTGATGCCATGATTGAGGAATATGACTCCATTATCATAAAGAGTGCATGGTAATTTGTCCCAAGACAAGTGGGGAAGTCAGTTGAAGAATCCAAGTGGTTTTACATGGTGAAGCAGGCAGTAGATGGGAGTGTGGAGAAGCACAAGGCTAGATTTGTGGCCAGATGGTTCTCTCATTTGGAGGGGATAGACTATGATGAGACTTTTGCACCAGTTGCAAGGTACTCATCTATCAGATCCATTGTTGCACTCTCACCGTAGATGGGATGGAAGATACATTAGATGGATGTAAAGACATCCTTTCTCGATGGAGTTATGGAGGAAGAGGTGTACATTGAGTAGCCGGAAGGTTTTGAGACCTTAGATAAGGAGTCGCATGTTTGTAGACTCAAGAGAGAATTGTATGGGCTGAAGCAACTACCCAGTGCTTGGTACACCAAGATCGACATTTATTTCATCAGGTTCAGCTTCACCAAGAGTGGAGCATATGTCAACCTTTATCAGATTGTGGTAGATTGTAATATTTCAGTTATTGTAATTTATTTCGATGATCTGATACTAATAGGTGATGAGTAGCTCATCAAGTCTTGCAAAGAGGATCTTGCAAGAGAATTTGAGATGAAGGACATGGGGCTCTTGCACTATTTCCTAGGATTTGGAATATGTTAAAGAGATGGTGAGATATTTGTATCTTAGAGAAAGTATGCCAACGAGATCCTCACGAAGTTTCACACTGAGGTCAACAAACCCATGGAGACTCCTCTAGCAGGAAACTGGAGTAGAAGGAGGATGTTACTTCAGGTGAAGTAGTGGATGCTACTATTTATAGGAAAATTTTGTTGGGTATGTGTTATATTCTTTCCACGACTAGCTCCACGCGCTGTACGTTGCGCCGAGCGCAGCAGGGGGGTCACAAGGGGTGCAGAAGCCCCCCTTGTCGGGGTCTGGGGCAGCGCCTTGGAAAAAAAAAAATTGGTGTGCGGTCGCACTCATAGGCGGACCCACCCATGTTTTGTGCATGAGTTTGCACATGGTTTTCGGGTACAATGGCTTTCGGCCCCCGGTATTTTGTAGATCCGGTCAAGGGAACTACGGTTATGTTCTAATCTAGGGTTAATGAACTGGGGTTTATGTATGCTTCGGCATGTATATATATGTGTTGTAACACTAAAATGAATATAATGAAAAATCAAGCTAGTCGTCCCAATTTGGGATGCAGGGGAAAATCTCTGCGTTTATCTGTTTTATGTTTTATGCTCTTTCTATTGTTTATTTTATGTCATAATATTCGTGTGTAGATAATTTCTGTTCAGGGTTAAAACCTACATTTGGTATCAGAGTTGTTTCGGTTTCAAGGGGACGCCTTTGCTGCTGAGGGTTTTTTTCTTGGGCCTAAGGTAGACCCTGTTCAGTGGGAGATCTGCAGAATCGATTCTTGCGGTGATAGAATATGGTGAGCGGCGGGAAGATAGACATCGAGAAATTTAATGGTCAGATTTTTGAGTTGTGGAAGCTCAAGATGGAGGATCTGCTGGTGGATAAAGATCAGTGGATCGTGGTAGATCCAGGTACTAAGACTGGAAGAAACTGGATCGGAAGGCTAAGAGCACAATACGGTTGTGTGTCTCAGATTTAGTATTGTTGAATATATCTGGGGAGGCTACATCAAATAATTTGTGGGAAAAACTTGGGACTTTGTACCAATCTAAGTCTCTGGTGAATAAGTTGTTCCTGTGGAAAAATTTGTATAACCTGGGGATGAAGGATGGAAACTCGGTGACAGAGCATCTGAACGCCTTCAATACTATGGTAAGTCAGCTGTCATCTATTGATATTAAAATCTCAGATGAAGATAAGTGCATCAGTTTGTTGTGTTCTCTACCAAACTCGTGGGATAGTCTAGTTATTGCAATAGGTAGCAATACAACTACCTTGAATTTTGATGACATTGTCTCAACCTTGTTGTCGGAGGAAATGAGATGGATAAATATGGAGGCCAGAATAGAGATGCCTTATCTGTACGAGGAAGGTCCCAAAATAGAAACAAGAATAAGGTTTTGAGTGGGAGATCTAAATCTCCTGGAAAGTTTGTAAAGGTGTGCTGGAAATGCGAAAAGGAAGGACACTACAAAAAGGAATGCAGATCTAAAGCTCCTGAGAAAGGAAAGGGATCTGATGATGCTCCTTCTGCAAAGGCAAAAACCACCTCGGATGAAGGTGGGGATGTGTATTTGGCTTCTTCTTCAAATACACATGTATATCATGAGTCATGGTTGATTGACTTGGGTGCATCCTTTCACTTCATTCCCCATAGGGAGTGGTTCTGCGAGTATGAGAAATATGATGGTGGTGATGTCTTCCTAGGGGATGATAGGAAGGCTAGAATCGTCGGACGTGGAAAGGTCAAGCTAAAGCTGCAAGGTGGACGGATTAGAACACTTCCTGGTGTTCTGCATATTCCTGCATTGGCCAGAAATCTGATTTCTGTAAGCAAGATGGATTATGCAGGTGTAAAAACAGTGTTCGAGAAAGATGCCTACAAGATGGTTCGAGGAGCACTGGTATTAATGCGGGGAGTTCGGACTGGAACTCTGTACAAGCTACAAGGTAGCACTGTTATCGATGGGTATAACAGTTATGTGGTTCCTGAAAGTGGAGAAGAAAGCCTAGCTGTCTCTGGAGAAAAGACCATGCTATGGTATCAAAGGCTTGGAAATATTGGAGAGAAGGGCCTTCGGATACTGCATAGAAATGGTATGGTAGAAGGTATGTCTAATTTCTCTCTGGATTTTTATTTTTGTGAACATTGTGTATATGGGAAGAAAAATCGGGTGAGTTTTCCTTCTAGTGGTAAGACGGCGAACAAGATATTAGAACTTGTGCACAGTGATGTGTTTGTGATTTTTCCTTCTGGTGCTAAGAGGACGAACAAGATATTAGAACTTGTGCACAGTGATGTGTTTGGACCTGTGTCAGTTCCATCACTGGGAGAGTCTGTGTACTATGTTTCATTCATAGATGACTTCTCAAGGAATACATCGATATATTTCTTGAGGAATAAATCTGAAGTCCTTGACAAATTTAAAGAATTTAAGGCTCTGGTGGAAAACCAAACAGAGAAGAAGATAAAGGCGCTGAGGACAGATAATGGTGGGGAGTTCTGCAAGAAGGAACTTGAAGAGTTCTGTAAGAAGTGTGGTATAGCACGGCAGAAGACTACTCCATACACACCTCAGCAAAATGGAGTTGCAGAAAGAATGAACAAAATGTTGATGGAAAAGGAAAGAAGCATGCTTAGTGGTACCGGGTTAGGACAAGAATTTTGGGCAGAGGCAGTGGAGACTACATGTTACTTAGTTAACAGATCACCTTCATCAGTGTTGGAGGATAAGACTCCACATGAGGTATGGACTGGTAAGAAACCCTCTCTTTCACATCTAAGGGTATTTGGATGTGATGCATATGTACATGTTCCAAAGGAGAAAAGGAACAAGTTGGATAATAAATCTGAAAGGTGCATCTTTATTGGGTATAAGGATAGTTTAAAGGGTTACAAGCTTTGGAATCCAAAAACAAGGAAGGTTGTGTATAGCCTAGATGTGGTGTTTAGAGAGGTGAAATATGTTGTTACACATGAATTCCTACCAAAGGAACCTGAGAAGATAGAGTTTGAGCTAAAGGAGGATGAATCAGACTCTACAACAGAAGAAGATTCAGAAGAGGAAGAGCCACAAACTCCAGCTTTGAGAAGATCAGTTCGAGAAAGAAGGCAACTAGAAAGGTATAGTCCATCTGCTTTCTGTTCAGGTTTTGCCTTAACTATAACTGATGATGATCCCAGAACTATCAGGGAGGCAGTAGATTCAGAGGATGGAAAACTCTGGAAGGAGGCCATGGTTGATGAAATGGCATCCTTGCATAAAAATGAGGCATGGGATTTGGTGGAGTTGTCGGCTGGAAGGAAGCCCATTGGGAGCAAATGGGTGTTTAAGAAGAAGATGAATGTAGAAGGCAAGGTGGAGAAATACAAATCTCGGTTGGTAGCGAAAGGTTATTCCCAGGTGCCGGGAATTGATTTTGGTGATATTTTTTCTCCTGTTGCCAAAGTTACTTCTATTAGATTACTTTTATATGTTGCTGCTGCATTTGATTTTGAGATAGAACAGATGGATGTGAAGACAACATTTCTTCACGGGGATCTAGAAGAGGAGATATACATGAAGCAACCCGAAGGCTTTATGGTGAAGGGTAAGAAAGAACTGGTATGCAGGTTGAAGAAGTCTCTGTATGGGTTAAAACAGTCACCAAGGATGTGGTATCAGAAATTTGATACCTATATACGAGGACTTGGCTTCACCAGAAGCAAGGAGGATCACTATGTTTATTTTAAATTAATTGGTGACCGTGTTATTTATTTGGTCTTGTATGTGGATGATATGTTGTTGATTGGAAATGACAAAAAAATTATCCAAGATTTGAAGACCCAACTGTTCTCCAAATTCGACATGAAGGATCTGGGTGCTGCAAACTATATTTTGGGCATGGAAATTAAGAGAGATCGGGAAAAGAGGAAGCTCTGGTTAAACCATAGGAAGTATGTCGAGACTATATTGCAGAGGTTCAATATGCAGGATAGTAAACCGGTGAAGGTTCCTATTCCTGTAGGTGTAAAGCTGTCTGCTGAACAGTGTCCCAAGACACAAGAAGAAGAGGAGTATATGTCCCGTGTTCCATATGCAAGTACAGTGGGTAGCTTGATGTATGCAATGGTCTGTACTAGACCAGACATTGCACATGCAGTGGGAGTATTGAGCAGGTTTATGTCAAACCCAGGGAAGAAGCATTGGACAACAGTGAAGCGGGTTTTCAGATATTTACGTGGCACTAGTGATTATGGCTTGTGCTACCATGGAAGACCAGGATTGGAAAGAATGTTGGACATTCGTGGTTTTGTTGATGCAGACTGGGCTGGAGATCTGGACCAAAGAAGATCTACAAGTGGGTATGTTTTTAGCCTATTTGGAGGCGCAGTCAGTTGGATGAGTAAAATATAGTCTGTAGTGGCTCTTTCAACTACAGAGGAAAAATACATAGCAGCCACTCATGCAAGCAAGGAAGCAGTTTGGTTGCAGAGATTGTGTTCAAGTATGGGGTTGGTACAACAAGCTATAAGGATAGACTGTGATAGCCAAAGTGCAATTTTCTTGGCTAAGAACCCTTCTTATCATTCAAAGACAAAGCACATTGATGTTCAATATCACTTTGTTAAAGATATGGTTGAGGCTAAAAGGGTGTTGCTAGTAAAGGTGGACACTTTGAAGAATGTTGCAGATGCATTGACGAAGTTTGTGAGCACTCAAAAGTTCTCTTGGTGTAGAGAAACAATGGGTGTTGAAGAATCGGCCCAATGACTAAGCTCTCCTGTGGCCCCCTGTGGAAAGAAAACAACAAGTGGGAGAATGTTGGGTATGTGTTATATTCTTTCCATGACTAGCCCCACGTGTTGTACGTTGCGCCAGGCGCAGTAGGGGGTTCATAGGGGGGGCGACAGCCCCCCCTGTCGAGGTTCGGGGCAGCGGCTCGGAAAATTTTTTTTGGTGTGCGGTCCCACTCATAGGCGGACCCACCCATGTTTTGTGCACGATTTTGCACATGGTTTTGGGGTACGATGGTTTTCGGTCCCTGGTATTTTGTAGATCCAGTCAAGGGAACTACAGTTATGTTCTAATCCAGGGTTAATGGATTGGGGTTTATGTATGCTTCGGCATGTATATATATGTGTTGTAGCACTAAAAGGAATATAATGAAAAATCAAGCTAGTCATCCCAATTTGGGATCTAGGGGAAAATCTCTGTGTTTATCTGTTTTATGTTTTATGCTCTCATTATTGTTTATTTTATGTCATAAGATTCATGTGTAGATAATTTCTATTCAAGGTTAAAACCTACAACTTGAGGGTTCACTCATGTATTTGGTGAACACACGACCAAAAACATGCCCGCAGTTAACCAGCTTAGTCAACATATGGTGAAGCCTACCAATCTCTTTTGGAAGGAATGCAAGCATGTGTTGAGATACCTCAGAGGCACTACATAGGAAGTGAAGCTTAAAGGCTTCGCCTTCACTGATGCAGATTGGGTAGGGATTCCATCCAACGGGAAGAGCACATCAGGGTGCATCTTCAGCATAATATCAGTAGCAATTTCCTAGTACATTAAGAAACAGAGATCATTTGCACTTATTTCAGTAGAGGCAAAGTACATGGAGGCCAGTCAAGAAGCATGTGAATCCATAAATATGAGGAAGATACTTGTTGGCTTGTTTGGTCGACAAATGGATTAGAAGGTGATATATTGCGATAACTATAGTTGCATCAAACTCTCGGTTAATCACGTTTTTCAGGACAGGTCCAAGAATATTGATATCTGGTATCACCATCTCAGAGATTTTATGCAGAGGCAGATTATGTCATTAGAGTACATTCCCATGGAGGAGCAAGATGCATACATCTTGACGAAGGTACTGGCAAGAATAAAATTCGAGTTCCACAGAGATAGGATTAGGGTAGCAGATAATCCCTTTCTTTTTAAGAGGGAGAGTTGAAATGGCATCTAAAGGGGGCTTCTGATTTAATTTTCTGTTAATTAAATTAGAAGAGAGATTGTAATTTCACCTCATGACAACTTGTACTAGTTAACTGAGTTTGGAAGACTTATTTAGCTTATGAAACTATATTTGAGGGTTAGAGAGGAGGCATGTAGAGCTCCCCCATGATTTTAGGGGGTCTAGTTATAGTTATTTGTGAGTTGTAATTAGTTAACTCAATTAATAGAGTTAGAATCAGTTTAATTAGGCCTAACTAAGAGACGAGCTAGTCATAGGTCCAGTGAATTAAATATGATTTAAATTACAAGAAGTGATCAATCATTTAACTAATAATTCGCTATAAATATTTTTTGCATATGGATTCAAAGGAAGGATTAGTTGATATTTGAGGTTAAAAGGATGATAACTATCAGTTGTATAATTAGAAAATTGTACAAGTTATGTGTGAGGTCATTAGGAATCCTTGGATGAATTGTGCAATCAATTCTTTGGAATTTCATATTTAATAGGGCCAAAATTCCTCCAATTATGTGTAATCAATTTTAGTCAGACATAGGCTGAGAATTGGTGAAGTATTTGACTGATTTTTCCTAGATCAGAGTGAGACAGTCAACAGAGTGTAAAGGTTTCTGATTGAAAGAAAAGCATTGTATTGTTTCATGGTCTTGACTTTATGCAATATACAGTAGCAGGGTCTTGAAAAGTTTCTTTCTCGAGATACATCTTGGGTTGTGCAATTGATAATTAGTTTCTCTTAATTGTTATGTGATTGTGCGATCGAATTTGGTTTTTGTAAATTGTAGAAGGATTCGGTATTTTGTTTTTGAACATTACAATATCAGATTGAATCCCTTTGGATAATTTCTACACTTAACAGATTTATGGCACAAGTGCTTGGTTCACTTAAGCGAAAATGGCTTAAAAATCCTTATTGGAAAACATCTACTTCCAGGTAAATCCTATGAAATTGACATTTGTGAGCATCGTATATATGTTATACATCGAATAATTTCATTTAAGAGATGTGGCTAAAAACAAATATGTTAGAATGGATACACTCTCATATGTTTGGGCCAGTCAATGTTAAGTCTTGAGGAGGAGCCTCATATTATGTGGCATTCATAGATGATGCATCAAGGAAGGTTTTGGTTTAACCTTTGAAAAGAAAATGTGAGGTGTTTAAGGTAATTCAAAAATTTCATGTCATTGTTGAAAGATAGACTCACAAACTACTCAAGTGTGTTTCAGGACATATAATGATGGAGAGTATTGCTCCAATGTATTCAAGGTTATTGTAATAGGTTTAGTATAAAGCATGAGAAGACTATCCCTAGTACTCCTTAATAGAATGGTATTGCAGAAAGGGATTAGGAAAATACTTTTAGGAAAAAACAATTAGTACAACTTGTTATCTCATCAATCGAACACATACTACAACCCTCAATGGTGTCATTTCTGAATAAGTTTGGACTAGTAAGGTGGTAAAATATTATCACCTAAAAATTTTTGGATCTCAATAATTTATGCATATTCCCAAAGATCATAGAACCAATTTAGACAATAAATCAATGAAATATATTTTTTGGGATATGTGAATATTGATATTTGTTACCATTTACGGGATCTAGTTAAACAAAAAATTGCTAGAAGTAGGAATGTCATATTTAATGAGTCAAAGATGTATAAAAGGTCTTTAGATGATATGGAGGTCAAAGAAATTATTGATAGGTTTGAATAATAACGAGAAAATATCCCACCATTATAAAAAAATGGGTAGTTAATTCAAGAACATGATAAACAACAAGTAGAAAAATATGGATATTAGGAAGAATAAACCTTGAAGTAGTCATTACAAGATATCCAACTCTAAAAAACACCACCATAGTTGGTTCACAGGTCTATTGGGTATCATATGCCCTTACAAAATTATCCACACTCAAATTACATTTTTATAAATGATGAAGGAGAACCTCATTGTTTTTAGGAAGCTTGTAAAGTGAAGACCAGCTAAGAGTGGAAGAAAGCAATGGAGGAAGAAATGGAATATTCATTGGAAGCCAAACTAAGGAGTTAGTAAGTCTTCTAAATGGAAGAAATTCCCTACAAAAAATGGGTATGTAGGATTAAACATTAGGGTTATGGAAATAAGTAAAGATACAAATAAAGGTGAGTGGTGAAGTGATTTTTAAAAGAAGGTAACAAATTTACTAAAAAAGATTCACTTGTTATTAAGATGCATCCATCAAAGTTATTCTTGGCATTGTTGTTTCCTTATATTTGGAATGTGAATAGTTAGATGTAAATATAACCTTACCTCATACAGAATTGAAGGAGGAGGTTTATCTGGAGAAAGTAGAAGGATTCAAAGTAAAAGATAATGAGAACCTAGTTTTCATGTTGAAGAAGAGCCTCTATGGTCTTAAATGGGCACCCTACTAATGGTACAACAAATTTGATTCATTTATGTTGGATCACGATTCTTAGGGACAATAGATCGATCATTGTGTCTACATTAGGATGTATGACCAAGAATAATATATTATACGATTGTTATATGTGGATTGCATGCTAATTTTTGAACATGATAAAAGCATGATCAATACGTTGAAGTAGGATTTGTGTAGTAAATTTGCAGTGAGGGATTTGGTTCTAGCACAAAAAATAGTACATGTGAGGATCGTGTGTGAAAAAAAGAAAAAAAAGTTGTTGTTGTCACAAGAGAAATATATTGAGAAGGTATTAAATAGGTTCAACATGAAGAATGCCAAACCAGTTGGTACACCCCTATGATCACATTTCAAACTCATAGTTGATTTATATCCTTATTATGACGAGGAGGACATGATTAAAACTTATTATTCTTTAGAAGTTGACAAGTTGATGTATGATGTGGTATGTAATTAACTAGATATTACACATGTAGTGGAAGTAGTAAGAATATTCCTTACAAACCTAGGAAAAGAAAATTGTGAAGCGATATTTAGTGGATTTTAAGATATCTTAAGGGTAATAGTCATTATTTTTTATGTTTTAGTAATCAGAATAATGCATTTCTTAATGATTATAAATATGCAAATATTTTTGGAGATGTGGACACCATAAATTCCACCACTGGTTATTTATAAACATTTGCAAGTGTGGCAGTGCCTTAGGTGTCTAGAATGCAAAAAGTAGTAGCCCTCTCCACAAAAAATGTAGAATACAAAGATGCCATGGAAGTTTGCAAATAGATATTGTGGATGTACAATTCTTAGGAAAGTTGGGAATAAAACAAGGCAAATATATGTTTCATTGTGACAATCATAATACCATTTAATTATTGAAAAAACCTTAACACATCATTCTAATATAAGCACATTGATGTAAGATATCATTGAACTTATCAAGTGTTAGATGATGGGATGCTACACTTGGCGAAAATACACTTAGGCTACTAACCTAAGATATTAGATACATGAAATTTGAATAATTATAAATATATAACCAAATTACATTCAAAATTTCATTATAAATATTGCATTCTATAGCTTACCTTTTTTTAGTTAGACAATTACCTTCAATATTATAAATGAAATAAAAAATGAAAAATCCAAATATTAATAATATTATATAACTTTTAATAATAATATATAACCTATTTTATATCCATTAAAATATTATTATTATTATTATTATTATTATTCGAGTTTTGACTAGGTTGTTTGTAAATTATGCTTTGATTATTCCCTCAATTTCAAGATTGTTATTGAAATTATTAATTGTGTACTATTATGATTGACAAAACTATTCGCATAATAAAGATTTAGCTCTTGCATAGTTGACTAATCAACTTTGAATTTGCTATAAATAGAAATTGGGAGAAGCACAAGTTCAAGCAAAGCATTCTCTTTATCATTGATTTAAAAGGGGGAAGTTGTAGAAAGTGGGAGTATTGTAGAAAAGGGGAGATTTCATTCTATTCCTAGTGGATTATGTGTTTAATTACAAGATTTCCATTAGTGGAAAATGAAGATATTGTTGAAGAAATTATAATCCTTGATCTAAAATGGATTAGATCATTGATATTGTACATAAATATCCAAGTATATTAAAATGGGGATTCTCATTAGAAAGGAGAAGTCAAAAAGTGAAATGGTGGTTTCAAACCCGTGGTTAAGGAAGCCTATGATATTTTCCTATGTTATTTGGAAAAGTAAAATAAAATGAGGAATTAATTATTTAATTAAAAAACTGTTGTGACTTTTGAATTAACATATATTTTCATGGAGGGTTATGATAATGTATAAAAGGAGAAATAATTAGAAGAAAAGTATGTGCGAGCAGAAGTGTAATTTGTGGAGTGAATAAGTCATCTTGGCATTTTTGCTATAATTTTTCTTGAGCCACTTATGTTGGGAAATGTGGCTAGTTTCAGTCAGTGTTTTAAAAATCGGACCCGGGTTCCAATTCGGCCAAGGGTCGGCTCCAACCCCTGTTAGGGTCCCGTGATTTGGATGATTGGCAAGCCAAATGACAGTGTAACATCAAACCAAGCTTTCGAGCCCAAGGACCTAGCCTTCCTAGACTCAGAGAGGGCTCTCTCTATATGTATAAGGGATATCTGTGTGTTTGCTTATTGTGTTCTGATTTTAGGCTAGTTATGAAGTAAGTTTTTTGGTTTTGGTTTTTTTAAGTTGTGAGGGATGAAACTGATCAAAGATATGAGATAGGTAAAAATATGTCAAATAAACTGGGCTATGGGGTCTAAAAGGTCAAGAAAGCTATAAGACGGTGATACAAGGTTGTTGAAGGGCCGATTTGATTCAAGGTAGAAAGGATCTTTGGGCAACATGGAGTAAATGGACATTAAGTTTGTGAAAAACAAAGAGTTTCCAGCATAACTAGTTCAATAGATAACATAAACATGGTAGGGCAAACCATTAATCATGCAAAATGTAAATATAAGCTAATCAATACATAGAAATAAACATTCAAGCCATGCATAGAAGTATATGACCCTCTAACTTTGGGAAATGGCTATCAGACTTTGAGGAAAACACTTAAGAAAGACAAACAACTTAAATTACTATGCTGGAATGCCTAAACACAGTACTTCAAGTTATTGGGCACTTTGAACAACAAGATTTGCATAGTTTTAGGCAAAGAGCTAGATCGAAACTAGGCCTCCTGGGTTCAACAAGATGATAATCTAATCAGTCAAAGAGAAATTTCATGGATAGAACTATAGCTAGCCATAGGTAAGCAGGGCGTACCGTAATTCATACTTAGCATGTATAGAACTATGAATGAAACGAGCAACAATATCCTCAAGTTGTTAAAGAGCAGTTAAGAATTCTTTAATGCAACTAAGGAAGAAGAAAACATGAAAGCTATGAAGATTCAGGAAATTTGAGGTGTCTCCATGGGCATATCTCAAATTTGTTCTCTACTGATCTATAGCGAGCAAGAAACATGTATTCATGAATGAAAAATAGAGGACAAAAACAAAGCAAAAGACACTATACCATTCTACCAAGTCATGGAATCCAACAACAATCCTTCTTCATTCATCCAAGAGCATCGAAGAGGCAATCCAAAAGCATAAGACAAGTATTTCTTCCAAAGCTTATATGACCATATATTGCTTCTCTTCTCAAGTTCAGCCTTGTTTTACAATGAAATCCTTTGGAATATATAGGCTTAAGTGAGGAAAACCTCATGGTTCAACTTGCCATCCTATTGGCCTAATCAAAATATCTAAACTTGTCATTGAGGCTTTGCAAAGCCCAAGGCACAAAATATCTCATAAAATATCTAGAAAATGCTACAAAAGGGAATTAAATTGACTTTACACAACTTCTCATGTGAAAAAATAGCTAAACGCACATTTGGAAAAAGCCATTTTTAAAGGTTCAAAAATTACAAAAATATTCAAAATTTATATCAGCAAAAAGGTCCCCTGACTTGCCGGCAACATTTGGCAGCCTTCCTGATGTCGAAACGAGGCTCATGATAGCTCGTTTGAAATCTCTGAGTGTCTACTTTCTGGAGCAACTGAAATTTTCCCAATCTGATGCCTATAAGTCCTCTAAAACTGGACCTGTGTGTAAAAAACCAAAAATTACAGTTTGCTGATAGACCGGACAGAGTGTGCAAAAAGCGAGCATTGTTCGCCACTTCGGGGAAGAAAATAATCTCCAAATGTCCTGAAAATCACTGAGGGTATGCTCCTGAAATTATGGCATCCAATGATACCATCCTCCTCCTTTGACGAATCCCCAAACTGAAATGGCGAATTTCATGAGTTTTGACAAAAAGCTCAAAAATGCCAAAAAACCAAAACATGTCAAAATGCGCCCAAAATCGGTGAGTATGACCCTCAAGGGTCCATATCAACATGCTTTGAAACAGAAGCCAAAATTTCAAGTCTTGATGTGTCTTTCTTCCCTTTCCATGCCGGGCACTTCCCTTTAACCTCCTTGAGCTTGTCTTCGGTTTTCTCCCTTGTTGTCTTGGCATTCTTAGCTTTGGTGAAGAAGTCATGGCCCCTTGCCTAGGAGACGCATCTAGCACATGCTTTGGAGAATGCCCTTCATGATCCAAGTTTTGTAATTACTTGCCCTCATCAGGAAGCTGCTGTGTATCATCTCTTGGTTGCCCTTGCTCATCACTGTCATGGCCTTGTTCATCATCTTCATGATGTTAAACAAAACTCTACCTTCTCTATCAATCACTATTTTGATCAAGGCAACCATGGTTTCAAATATTGTGTAACATGTTTTCTTTGGTGTTAGATCCCTGCTCTTTCCAAAACACTGCCTTTCTCCTTAGTATGTTAGTCAACAAGTAAAAATAACAAGAACACAGTTATCAAAAGATATACACAATCAAAGAGTCACTGTGTTTGAGTAGGATCACCCAGCTCCCTGTGTTTTTTTGGTGTGAGAACATATAGTTTTGTAGTAGACAATCAGCAAGAATTCTTCACAATCAACATACCTTACTTGTATTCATTGTTCCTCACACAGATTTTGACAATACCTCTAACTGGCGAATCACAACTTCATACACTAATTCTGCCTTATGGAACAAAAGAGAAACATTGTTTTTGCCTTTTCCCACACTAAGGAAAACATTTTGAAATGAGAAAACACTTAATAATAATCACTGTTTTCTGAAATTAGGCCCACTGTTTTCATTTTTGAACTTTTTTTTTTCTGCTTCTGAACAGTGCCTCTACCTTTCATCACTGTTTTGAGGGCAGCTACTGGGCTTTTAGACATCAATAGGATCCCACCACTTTTGCTATGTTTACCTTGAGTAACCTGAAACCAAAGCAAAACTTGAGTTTTAAACAACCTTGTTAATCCTCCTAGGTAATGCTTTCTTCACTATAAATGTTGACAGAGGTTATGGTTATATCTTAGCCTGGAGGGCAGCTCTAAGTTCCTCGAAACTGACGAATCATTCTTCTAACCTCTCACAGCGATAAAATTCTTCACAACATTTAATACATCCCCTTGATTCTCACCAAGAGTGTCATCTTTTCACCATTTTTTTAATCTTCGAATATCACAGCAAACAACCCTTTAGAATTTTGACAATAGCAAGGAGGCATCATAGAAAATCTTTACAATTTGATGGTAGCAATGTTTGAAGACTTTATACCATTTTTGAACACATTTAGAAGACATTTGAACTTTTAAAAGATGCGTGGCGCGTTTTTATGGAAGAGCGTCGTGCAGGAAAGGGTCTCGGGTCATTTGTCGGGCCGACATGACCCAAACCTACAGGCGCGCCTCGCGCCTATGTATCTCTTTGCAAAAATTCTGCCTGAGCGCGTCGCGTGCTTTTCCAGGTGCACCACGCAGGCCAAAAAGCTCCAAATTCATGCAAACTAGTTCGAAAACCCTTTGTTTCGGTCAGAGAGAAATAATAAGAGTGTTTCCCGGTGCATGGAGAGTATTTAGGAAGGTTTGCAACCATCCTTAACCCTATTTAGAGATCAAACAAACTTCTTCAAAAAATTTAAGGCCTTCACTGCTAAGTAATGAAAAAATGTCTCCTTTTTTTTATATTTGCACTGTAGGAGGAAATTTTGCTCTGAGCCATATGGAGGGTTGTTAGATGTGTCTCCAACTGATTTTTTTCTTTGATTTGGAAGTGAAAACTCAGTCACAATTACCCTGGCTTTGTTATCACCTTTGACACATTTTTCATAGGGAAAAAGGCCTTCCTTTTGATTATGGCATGCTCACATTCCCTTTACCGGGTTCCAGGACTTGAAACATATATCATGATCTGCCTTGCACTCTTATGACCCTATATAACTATTTACGATGTCTTTATGCTGAAGAAGAAACTTAACTGCCACTTCAAAATATTTTATACTTCTAGTGCTTTGTATGGCATACTTGTCTGTCACTGTTGATTAGTTTGAAAAAAGGTTTTTATATCTTTGAAAAACAATTATCATTTCTCTTGTCCTGTGAAATGACCCTTTCTTATCAACCACTTCTTCAATCTTGTTATGTTTGAGCTGCAGATTGTCTTTTGAAAGAGACTCTTTTAAGAGATAAGCCAAACCCTTTGGATTTCATTGGTACCCCTGTTTTCATTTTTGTCTCTTTACAGCATTTCTCTGTTTCAACTGTCTCCTACTGTGTTCACAATTTGTCTCTCAGTTAGTAAAAAACCCTGAAATCAATCACTACCCTGGCCCTCTACTTATGAATGAAGGAGGCCCTTCACTTGGCAAAATGGTCTGATGTTATTTTAACCTTCTGTCTCAGTCATATGAAGGCTGTCTGATGAACATATTGATGGTGTTTTCTCTTATACAAGATGACAGAAGTTAGTTTGCGCTCAAGACTATTTGACTCTTTTGGACATCTGTTTTAACAATCTTTCTTCGATGATGCTGAACCAACTAGATTTCTCATTGTAGCTCTAATAACAATGAAACTCATGCAAACAGATCTTTGAAGCCTGCTACTTTACCTCTGCTTTTAATCATCATTTTCATGCAGAAACCCTAGTCACTGTCTCACTGTTCATTAAAAACAAATCTGTCTTACAGTCAGTTGCAGCTTCTTTAAGTCAAACTTTGACCATCGCCCTCTGCTTATAGATGAAGGAGGCGCTTTCAAAAACCCTCTACTTATAGATGAAGGAGGTTCTTAGCGATTTCATATCACTGGCCCCTTGACAGTGTTTTTTTTTCCTTTAACTGTCCTTTCAAGCTTTGAATGAGGTCGCAAGAGCTTGATGAAGAACTCTTTGCTCTGTAGCTATATCTAAGGCTCAAGATCACATTGAGAAGCAGTTGTCTTCTTATGTAGAGCTCAAAATTGTCTTCTAAGATGTTGGTATTTTTCTATCTTTGAAAGATCCATCAAACACTGTAAAACACCTAAAATCAGCTTGAGATTATGGTCTATGTATTGCTGAGACTTAGGGGTGTAGTAGTGGCACGACCTAGGGCTGTAACCAACTTCATTAGTAGAGTAGGAAGGTTTGTTATGACTGGTCTATAGCAGATGGAGGTTTTTTGGCTCTTTTATAGTTTTCCAAGGGTGAAATGCCTTAAAGCGCCACTCCCTAACTTAGGGGAGAATGTTTGAATAGATTTGGGTTGTCCTTTTACAGCTAATGGGCAGGCTAGTATGGCTGAGGTTAGGTAAGATTTGATAATGGGGTTTCAGCTCGTCATGGGCGGACTGAAAAGTAGGAGGGAAAAAAATTTTATGGGTGTTTTCCCAGCTGGAAAATTTGAAAATTTTCTAGATCGGCTGTTGGAAAACTTGGCTGTTACAACTAGTCATCACCAACAAGTGAAAAATACTGATGACTAACAGTGGCTCCATTTGGGGAGGGAAGCTCCTTTTCAGGAGGTGTCCAGAATCTCAGATCTTTGGCTTATGAAGACCAGTGCCTTACCCATTGGTGCAAAAATTTCACCCTTCTTTGATGCTACTTCTGAAAAGTGACAGCATGATTAGCATCAATAATATTTCTACCTACCCCACTATCTTTCCTAACATTTTTTCTTATTTTTGGCGCATTTGAACTAGCAGCCCTTTGACAATATATATTTTTTTCTTTTTGCAAAATGAACCTATCTAATTCTACACTATATCTACCAAGAGTTCAGATTAAACCGATGAACTCCCTCATTACTCTACCTATGCTAGATCAACTGTCAAGATTAAGTTGTTTGACAGGATTTTGTTCTCTAATCTAAAACACGAAATTTAAAAGATGATAAAATCAGGATTAGACAGTCTGATTTGTGATGCATTTGCGGCATAAAAGACAAGCTGCACACAAATATTATTTTGCATAAAAAAAGGAAATCTAGAAAAACGGGGCTAAGATGTACAATTTGTTTTCCATCCCTTGCTTCTCTCTTTGGTTCTGTTTTGGGCATGTGGAACCAGTATATTTTCCTAATCTACTCTCTGTGATAAGTCAATCTTACACAATGTTGACCATATTTTTCACTCACTAACTTATCAGCAAATAAATTTAAACATGTTCAGCTATGATTAGGCTAGATAGCTTAACAAGACATTGAAGTACTAGTAGCGGCATTTAGACTTGCTCGCTTTACAAAGGACTATTTTTTGGAACATGGGGCTTTACCATTGTTTTTTATAAACTACCCTCTTTTTCTACTTTTTACTATTTTTTTTACTTTTTTGTTTATCTATTTTTCAAACAGTGGTATATACAATGAATGAAAATGTTTAAACTTAGAACTGGAGTTCTTGACAGAAATAATGCTTTAATGTCCTGCCATTTACAAGACCTCCAAAAGCTTCAGTCCCATCAGGTTCTTGTAGGAAGAAGGCATTGTTTCCACTGACTGAGCTGATGATGTAAGGCACTTTCCATAAATTTTCAAACTTACCATGTTTACCTTTGTCTTCTCTTCTGGAATCCCATTTTAACACTTTGTCCCCAATCTGAAAATCATTTTCTTTAGTTCTCCTGTCAAAAATCTGTTTTATTTTGTCTTGCGTTAACTGAGCCTTTTGGTAAACTTCTTCTCTGGTTTGCTACAAATGGATAGTCTAATTTACCCTCTTTTGCATGTCATTTTCTTCTATTTGAACTTCCTGCAATAGTTTCATTACTGGAACCCCTAAAGAAGTTGGGAAAATGGCATCTATGCCATAAACTAGTTGGTAAAGAGACATACCTATGGATTTTTTGGTGGTTAGTCTATCGGCCCATAGTGCGTGTACTAGTTTTCCGTGCCATGCTTTTTTATTTTGTTCAAGAAGTTTTTTGATGATGTTGACTAGGCTTTTGTTAGAAGACTCAGCTAAACCATTACCTTGAGGGTAATAAGTTGTAGAATGTCCTAATGAAATGTGATATTTGTAACAGAAGTCGACCATTCTTTTGGAGGAGAATGCGGCGGCGTTGTCTGTAATGATCTTTCTGGGACAACCAAATCTATATAGGATATTGGTTTCTAGGAACTTGATGATGACTAAATCGGTGGCATTCCTGCAGGGTATGGCTTCTATCCATTTGGTAAAGTAGTTAGTGGCTGTGAGGATCCATTTATGTTGAGCGAATGAGGAGGGGTGAATTTCCCCGATGAAATCTAGACCCCATGGCTGGAAGGGTCCTTCGACTATGATGGGATGTAAGGGCAAAGGTAAAAGCTTTTTTTTGCCATCAAAAATTTGACACTTATGGCATGTCATAACTAGTTTGTGAGTGTCAGGGAATAAGGTAGGCCAATAATAACCGGCTCTAAGGATTTTGTTTGTTGTGGTTTTCCAGTAAAGATGGCCCTTACATTCCCCTTCATGCATTTCACGCATAATTTTCTCTGCATCAGACTCAAGCAAACATTTAAGCAGCATACCAGTGGGATTTTTCCAATATAGAAGACTATCTATAATGAAAAACTTTAAAGATTTTTGTTTAAGAAATCTTGATTTTGTTTTTGATAAAGTCGGAGGAGCATTTAGATAAGACAATACATAAAGAATATCTTCATACCAAGGTGAATCGAAAAACATTTGATCAATAGGAGGGAGTGTGCATTCTTCTTGTTCTTCTAAGGCATCAACAAAACTTATATCTAAAGCTTGGAGGTTGGTTTCATCCATTAGCCTTGCAAGTCCTTGTCCTTTAACTAGTTTGGTAGGTTGGATTTCTAAGTCATATTCTAAGATGATAGCAATCCATTTTCCTCTTTTACCATCACGATCTTGGTTCAGAATGTCCTTGACGACAGTATTAGGGACAAAAGCTATGACATGAGAATGCAAGATGTAAACTCGGAAATCTTTCAGTGCTTTTACTAATGAAAATGCTTTTTTTTCCATGATGTTGTATTTCAAGGGAGCATCTCTCAGGGATTTGCTAAAAAAGGAAATGGGTTGCTCTTGCCCAGCTGCATTCTTTTTGTAATAATACAACATCTATTGTGTGTTCCGAGGCAAATGAAAAAATGTAAAAATATTTGGTGAAATCAGGACTTATAAATACTGGTGTTTCAGTTAAGGCCCTTTTAATTAGTTCAAAAGATTTTTTGGCTTCTATAGTCCATTTAACCCCGACCTCTTTCTTCAACATATTTGTGATATCTTTCAGGAGTTCGGCAAGGTTTGGGATGAATCTTCTCAAGAAATTTATCTTTCCGATAAAGGACTGCAACTCCTTTATGTTTTTGGGGTGACTTATTTGTAATATGCCTTCGATTCTCTGGGGGTCTATTTTTATTCCTTCTTCCGAAATAATGTGACCTAGGAGTTTTCCTTCTTCTAGACCGAAAAGTTTTTTCTTGGGGTTTAGGGATAAACCATATTTTCTGCATTTTTTGAAAACCTTTCTTAAGTGTAGTAGGTGTTCTTCATCTGATTTAGAATATACCGTTATATCGTCAAGATATATGACTATGAAAACACCTATGTCTTCTGAGAAGGCTATTTCCATGGCTCTTTGAAATGTGGCGCCAGCATTCATCAATCCAAAAGGCATTTTAGCGTACATAAAAGTGCCCCAAGGTGTGGTGAAAGTTGTTTTATGTTGATCAGTGGGGTAGACCAGCACTTGGTTATAACCAGAAAAACCATCGAGCAATGAGATTCTTTTAACGCCTACTACCTTCTGAAGTATGTGGTCCATTTTGGGCAGAGGATAGTTGTCCTTCAGACAGACCCTGTTTAGGTTTTTGAAATCTATACAGAGTCTGATTTCTTCAGTCTTTTTCCTAACTGATACTAGATTTGAGACCCATTTAGAGTATCGGAGAGATACTATTATCCTAGCATCATACATCTTTTTTATTTCCTTTTCAACCAAAGGTAGTAATACTGGGTTTATCCTTCTTAATTTCTCTTTGAAAGGTTTTTGGTTTTCTTTGAGGGGGATTTTATGTTGGATGATGCTTGTGTCGTATGATTTCAAATCTTGGTATCCCCATGCGAATACATCTTTAAATTCTTTAAACAACTCAATGTATTTATGTTTTATGTGAGGTGGAAGGGTTTTGGATAGTTTGATCTTTCTAGGTTCCTCCTAGCTTCCTATGTTATATTCTTCTCTGTCGACCTCAGTGGATTCCATTTTTGGCTTTTTAGCCACATCGTTAAAATCAAACAATTCCTCTAGAGGTGCAAGCCCTCTGGGTATGGTGTCATTTTCACAATGTAAGACTTCGAGTTCTCTTGGATCAATGTCCCCTCCTATCTCAGTTCCAGATGAAGGATCTATCAGGTTCAGATCTGTCCAAGAAGGCAGGTTTAGCTCTTGGTCTTGATTGTGGCTATATTCCCTTTCTTCATTTTCTAAATTTTTCCTGGTTCCTTCAAATTCATTCCTAGATTGTAAAAAATCATCAATTTGATCATCATCTTTGAATATTTGCCAATGATTGATATTATCTAGTACAGTAGGGCGATGTTTGACCTGAATGCTATATTTCTCATTTAGACATGGTGTTTGGCCATTGCTTGCAGCAAAGGCAAGTTCATTTTCCAGACTATTTTTAATCCTAGGGATCTAAGTGAGTTCGTACTTCTCAAAGGTTTTGAGGATGTCTAAAGCTGCATTCTCGTATTCCCTTAGTCTTGGGTTTTTTTCTGAATATTCACCTTTGATTTGCCTGATTACAAGCTCTGAATCTCCCTGGGCTGATACTTTTTTGGCGCCTAAGTCCTTAAGTATGTGCAGACCAATGAGAAGGGACTCATATTCTGCAATGTTATTAGTACATTGGAATTCTAATCTGAAAGAATGACCTTCATTAGTATTGTGTATCCAGATACCGGCCCCTGAACCAGTTTTGCCACAAGAACTGTCAAAACTTATAATCCAAAGAGCTTCCTTTTCATACAAGATACTAAGCTATTTTTCAGGTTTCTTGGCGCTTTGGTCATTGGTTTCCATTTTCAGTAACGGGAAGTGTGTTTCTGACGGTTTGAAAACCTCTTCATTTTCTATTATCTGCTTGTCCACATCACTTTCATTATATAAGATAAAAGAATCTAAATTGGAATGAATGGAATAAATGGGATTGTTGTTTGGCTTATCCCGGTTACTAACCATGTATTTCATGAGGATCTCTCGGTATAATCTCCTAGTCTAGTTGAAAACGGGGATGGTAGCGAATGACATATCCATTTGGAGATTACCTTGTATTTTGGCAGCCCATGCCCTTGATAGTAGCATTCCATATTTAGGAGGGATATCGGCTACTACTACGTCCATGACTAATTTTTTTGCTGGTAACTGTGTTAGAGCAAAATCTAGGTTCTTTATCAGACCTAAACATTTGACTTGACTTGAATCAAAGGAATACAGGTTTTTGTAAGGTTGAGTTACTTCTAGTCCCAGGTTTTCCATGACTGCTCTAGGCATGAGGTTATGGGAGGCACCAAAATCTAACATGGCATTATGTAATATCTTGTCCCGTATGTTCAAACTCACATAGAAAGGGAGAACAGATCCTTCTTGGTATTTACCTTCTATCTTTGGGCCGAATAGGAGTTCGGGTTTGTCATCAGTTAGATTTAAAGTATCTGCCTCGCTTCCTATGTCAAAAACTTTGAAGATTGGAGATCTATACCTATCTACAGTTATTAGCTGAGTAAGGGGTATGGTAATTTTTATTTTTGAAATCTCCCCTTCGAAACTAAAAGGAATTTGTGGTCTAGACAGATTTGTTTCAGTTTTTTCGGTCATGACTTTTTCTATGCTCTTAACTTGCTGACTCTGGTTCGGGACTTTTTTTGACACAGTAACCTCGGGGATTTTTGTAGAGGTACTAGGAATATCTGAGCCAAGACTTGTTTGAATAGCTTTATCTTTGTTTGGGTCAATTTTCTTGGCCACAATTGTGTTGCTATCCATAGCCTTTTTAAGGATGGTATCGGAGGTTTTAGTAATGTTAGGACTACCCTTTTTGGATCGGTCTTGGTTTTTTCTGCTTCTAAGGTTATACTGCCTGTGAGCTTCTATAATGGAATTCTAAAAGTCTATGGCAGGATATTCTAGATCTTCATCGTTGGTTTTGTCCTAACCTGGAGAGAATATCTCTTGCTCTTCTGTTGTGAGGTAAACCTCACTCTCGTTATCAGAACCTATGAGGTTCCAATGATTTTCATCAATGGGTTCAGTATCCCTATCTTCTTCATCAACATAATTCTCGCTGAAGGATGGTCTAATTTGTTGGTTATTTCTAAAACTTTGGTTCCAATTTTGAGGGTTTGGTTGGTTGTCCCTAAGAGGTACTTTTTCGCCCATTTTTTCCCACATCTTTGTCATGGATTTGACGAGGCCATATATTCTAGGATCTAGGGAAGGAGATGAAGTGGAGACCTCATCTCTATATGTGACCTTTCTTTCCGATCTGGTTCTAGCTCTTTTTTCTGCTAAGTTGGCTTCTGCTTTTATGGCTACTTGTTGCATTTCCTCTAGGGTAGGGGGATCCTTGTCTCTTAGATGATATGTCATGTCTGGATCAAAACCCTCAGGGAATTTTGCCAAGGTTAAACCAAGTGGGGGTTTGAAGTGAGGTGGGAGGGCGTTATACACACTGTTGAACCTAGTGCAGTATGCCTGGACACTTTCCCCATTTTCCCGTTTTAGATTGTTATATTCTGACAGGATTTGAATAGGGTTCTTTCGGATTTCCCACTTGTTTTTGAAGACTTGACATAGTTCTGGGATGTTGTGGATGCTGTTTGGAGGCAAGCTTTTGAACCATGTTTTGGGTTCTCCACCTAGGCTTTGGGCGAATATTCTCATTCTGACAGTCTCGTCTTGTACTTCCAGGTATTCAAAAGCATCGCTAATCCTACTTACATGTTGTTGAGCTGTGGTAGTCTCTTCTCCAGTAAAGTGTGGGATTTTGTCTTGATATTTATCTGGGAGAGGAGCCAAAGGTAGTGGCAACACCAAAGGTGCATACCAGGCTGCCATGACGGGAGCTAATGGATGATGTACAAGATGAGGGCTTGTGGGATGGTCTGAGGTGGTTTGGATAGGTGTGGCGGATGTACTTGGACTAGTGATTTGGCTTTGAGCAGATCAGGGATGGTAAGAGCCAAAGTAATGGAGAAGCTGAAAGTCGGGAGGTGTGGTAGGTGAGGCTTCTCTACTAGGACTCTGTGGTGGATCTAAGGGTTCAAGATCGTCAAATTTTATTTTACTATGTGACTTGCTTCTAAAAAGAGTCTTTGCTAACTCTAAATCGAAAGAGGAATCTGGTAAGGTAGTAAGATGATCAGTTACCGATGTTTTTTTACGGATAGATCTATCAGTAGCTAGATTGTTATTTTCGGAAGCTTGCCACAGAATCTTCTCTGGGTCATCTACTATGATAGGGGGATTTGGGTCTGGATAGGATCTGGTGTTGATTCTTCGTGAAGCCAGATTTCAGATCTAGAGCTTAGAGAGGTTGATATTGGTGAATGTTTTGGATGGATGGTCTCTCTAAAGTTCTTCTAAGGTGAAGGATGGTCAAAATAAAAGGGATGGACTAGTGGAGTCACCAGGTGGAACTTGGTTGTTTTTGTGAAGATATAACTATGGTCCACCACCAGTAACTAATCTGTAAATGTTTTGGGTTTTTCTGAGTTTTATGTGCAGCCTATGATTTGTCTAAAGTATTCTAAACTTGCTTCAGGACTTTGCTAGGGTGGCGAGAACAAAAAGAGTTTACTCAAAATGATTTTATGGACTGCTTGCTTGTTTAAGTATCTAAAGGACCAAAGAGTTTATAAGAGTTTTCTAGACTGTCATGTACTCAATGTCCCACCATCTCCAGCTATGTTAGTGAGCGATGGGATAGGTTGATCGGATAGTAACCTAGAGTTCGGTAAAATAGTAAGGCCTACTGGAGGCTAGTGGAGTCGCCAGGTGGATTTTTAATTGTTTTGAGGTATATGTGTATGGTCCACCACCAGTACTGACAAAAACCAATCTAAGGGAGTTTTTTGGGGTTTTCTGAGTTTTTATGTGCCTACGAGGTTTGGAAGAGTTTCCTATGACTGACTCATCATTTTGCTAAGATGGTGAAGGGGCTATTTTCTACTCTTCAGACAACACTTAAGTTTTCTAAGTTTGAATGAGACTTCGAGAGTTACTAAGGAGTATTTAGATTGTCACTAACTCAAAAGGTCCCACCGTGATCGCCATTATGTTAGTGAGCGGTGGGATAAGTCAATCAAATAGTATTCTTAAAGGTCTCTTAAGGTCTAGGGAATCTAAGGGAATAGTATTCCGAGTTTTATGTGCAGCCTAGTATGTAAGAGTGTTATAAACCTGATTCATCACTTTGCTAAGATGGTGAAACAAAGATTTTACTCTAAATGATTCTTAAGGATGATGGTCGGAGTTTAGTGTTGAAGGACTAAAGAGTCTATTAGAGTTTGCTAGACTATCATGTACTCAGTACGTCCCACCGTGATCACCATTATGTTAGTGAGCGGTGGGATAAGTCAACCAGATAGTATTCTTAAGGCCTCTAAAGATTTTAGGGAAACTAAGCTTGTTTATCACTCAGAGTCCCACCGTGATCGCCTTTATGTTAGTGTGGCAATGAGTTGGCTCAATGGTAGGTGTGCTTAGTTCAAAAAGGGGCTTTCCGTGAGTCTTGCAAGATATTCAGATTAAAATGAACTCAGAAAAGTCCCACCGTGATCGCCATTATGTTAGCGAGCAGTGGGATAAGTCAATCAGATAGTATTCTTAAGGTTGCTGGAAAGTTTAGGGAAACTAAGTTTGTTTAATACTCAGAGTCCCACCGTGATCGCCACTATCTTAGGGTCCCGTGATTTGGCTGATTAGCAAGCCAAATGACAGTGTAACATCAAACCAAGCTTTGGAGCCCAAGGACCTAGCCTTCCTGGACTCAGAGAGGGCTCTCTCTATATGTATAAGGGATATCTATGTGTTTGCTTATTATGTTCTGATTTTAGGCTAGTTATGAAGTAAGTTTTTTGGTTTTGGTTTTTTTTAAGTTGTGAGGGATGAAACTAATCAAAGATATGAGATAGGTAAAAATATGTCAAATCAACTGGGCTATGGGGTTGAAAAGGTCAAGAAAGCTATAAGACGGTGATACAAGGCTATTGAAGGGCCGATTTGATTCAAGGTAGAAATGATCTTTGGGAAAAATGGAGTAAATGGACATTAAGTTTGTGAACAACAAATATTTTCCAAAATAACTAGTTCAATAGATAACATAAACATGGTAGGGAAAACCATTAATCATGCAAAATGTAAATATAAGCTAATCAATACATAGAAATAAACATTCAAGCCATGCATAGAAGTATATGACCCTCTAACTTTGGGAAATGGCTATCAGACTTTGAGGAAAACACTTAATAAAGAAAAAAAACTTAACTTACTATGCTGGAACACCTAAACACAGTACTTCAAGTTATTGGGAACTTTGAACAACAAGATTTGCATAGTTTTAGGCAAAGAGCTAGATCGAAACTAGGCCTCCTTGGTTCAACAAGATGATAATCTAATCAGTCAAAGAGAAATTTCATGGATGGAACTATAGCTAGCCATAGGTAAGCAAGGCGTACCGTAAGTCATACTTAGCATGTATAGAACTATGAATGAAACAAGCAACAATATCCTCAAGTTGTTAAAGAGCAGTTAAGAATTCTTTAATGCAACTAAGGAAGAAGAAAACATGAAAGCTATGAAGATTCAGGAAATTTGAGGTGTCTCCATGGGCATATCTCAAATTTGTTCTCTACTGATCTATAGCGAGCAAGAAACATGTATTCATGAATGAAAACTAGAGCACAACAACAAAGCAAGAGACACTATACCATTCTACCAAGTCATGGAATCCAACAACAATCCTTCTTCATTCATCCAAGAGCATCCAAGAGGCAATCCAAAAGCATAAGACAAGTATTTCTTCCAAAGCTTATATGACCATATATTGCTTCTCTTCTCAAGTTTAGCCTTGTTTTACAATGAAATCCTTTGGAATATATAGGCTTAAGTGAGGAAAACCTCATGGTTCAACTTGCCATCCTATTGGCCTAATCAAAATATCTAAACTTGTCCTCGAGGCTTTGCAAAGCCCAAGGCACAAAATATCTCATAAAATATCTAGAAAATGCTAAAAAAGGGAATTAAATTGGCTTTACACAACTTCTCATGTGCAAAAATAGCTAAACGCACATTTGGAAAAAGACATTTTTAAAGGTTCAAAAATTACAAAATATTCAAAATTTATATCAGCAAAAGGTCCCCTGACTTGCCGACAACATTTGGCAGCCTTCCCGATATCGAAATGAGGCTCATGATAGCTCGATGGAAATTTTTGAGTGTCTAATTTCTGGAGCACCTGAAATTTTCCCAATCTGATGCCTAGAAGTCCTCCAAAACTGGACCTGTGTGTAAAAAACCAAAAATTACAGTTTGCTGATAGACTAGACAGAGTGTGCAAAAAGCGAGCATTTTTCGCCACTTCAGGGAAGCAAATGATCTCCAAATGTCCTGAAAATTGCTGAGGGTATGCTCCTGAAATTATGGCATCCAATGATACCATCCTCCTCCTTTGACGAATCCCCAAACTGAAATGGCGAATTTCATGAGTTTTGACAAAAAACTCAAAAATGCCAAAAAACCAAAACATGTCAAAATGTGCCCAAAATCGGTGAGTATGACTCTCAAGGGTCCATATCAACATGATCTGAAACAGAAGCCAAAATTTCAAGTCTTGATGTGTCTTTCTTCCCTTTCCGTGTTGGGCGCTTCCCTTTAACCTCCTTGAGCTTGTCTTGGGTTTTCTCCCTTGTTGTCTTGGCATTCTTAGCTTTGGTGAAGAAGTCATGGCCCCTTGCCTAGGAGAGGCAGCTAGCACATGCTTTGGAGAATGCCCTTAATGATCCATGTTTTGTATTTGCTTGCCCTCATCAGGAAGCTGATGTGTATCATCTCTTGGTTGCCCTTGCTCATCATTGTCATGGCCTTGTTCATCATCTTCATGTTGCTAAACAAAACTCTACCTTCTCTGTCAGTCACTGTTTTGATCAAGGCAACCATGGTTTCAAATATTGTGTAACATGTTTTCTTTGGTGTTAGATCCCTGCTCTTTCCAAAACACTGCCTTTCTCCTTAGTATGTTAGTCAACAAGTAAAAATAACAAGAACACAGTTATCAAAAGATATACACAATCAAAGAGTCACTGTGTTTGAGTAGGATCACCCAGCTCCCTGTGTTTTTTTGGTGTGAGAACATACAATTTTTTAGTAGACAATCAGCAAGAATTCTTCACAATCAACATACCTTACTTGTATTCACTGTTCCTCACACAGATTTTGATAATACCTCCAACTGGCAAATCACAGCTTCATACACTAATTCTGCCTTATGGAACAAAAGAGAAACATTGTTTTTGCCTTTTCCCACACTAAGGAAAACATTTTGAAATGAGAAAACACTTAATAATAATCATTGTTTTATGAAATTAGGCCCACTGTTTTCATTTTTCGTACTTTGTGTTTCTACTTCTGAACAGTGCCTCTACCTTTCATCACTGTTTTGAGGGAAGCTACTGGGCTTTTAGACATCAATAGGATCCCACCACTTTTGCTATGTTTACCTTGAGTAACCCGAAACCAAAGAAAAACTTGAGTTTCAAACAACCCTGTCAATCCTCCTAGGCAATGCTTTCTTCACTATAAATGTTGACAGAGGTTATGGTTATATCTTAGCCTGGAGGGAAGCTCTAAGTTCCTCGAAAATGATGAATCATTCTTCTAACCTCTCACAGTGATAAAATTCTTCACAACATTTAATACATCTGCTTGATTCTCACAGAGAGTTTCATCTTTTCCCCATTTGTTTAATCTTCGAATATCACAGCAAACAACCCTTTAGAATTTTGACAATAGCAAGGAGTCATCATAGAAAATATTTACAATTTGATGGCAGCGATGTTTGAAGACTTTATACCGTTTTTTAACACATTTAGAAGACATTTGAACTTTTAAAATATGCGCGGCGCGTTTGTATGGAAGAGCGTCGCGCAGGAAAGGGTCTCGGGTCATTTTTCTTTGCATGTCCCTAATGCGGTTAGGGTATAAGGAGCTAGGGCTCGATCTGGTTGAACCCTTGCTAGATCAGCCTCGCAAACCTCGATGGCCTCCCATGGCGGAAGAAAAGAAATACGAGGGAGCAAGAGATTCTATCAAAATATTGATCGAGGAGACCCTTGAGAAACAAAGGAATGCGATGATGGATAACTTTGCTCAGATCCTTCAATGGCTGCCCACCTACGGCGCAACTGCATCCAACAACCACTCTAGAGGTGCCACTCCCTTCATGGTATAGGTAAACTTTGACATTCATGTATTAGAAGGCTAGGTAGATGCAAATGTTGTCGATAGATGATTTAATTTTCTAGAAGGATATTTCTCGGTCCCTAATTTCTCCGACTGAGAAAATATTATTTTTACACTCCTCAAATTCGTCCCCCATGTCAAGGAATGGTGGGAAACCTACTGTGAGAAAGAGGATGAGGGGGAAACCTCTCTGTTCTCGGTCGCACCCATTTTGAATTCATTCTGAGACAGAATCAAGGAACAATATTACCTCGTGGGGAGCTATGAGGACAAGTACATCCAATAGACCACACTGCAGCAGCAAAGGGATCAAGATGTGCATGAACTAATGAATTTGTTCCATACCTTGCACACAAAGTTGGGTATTAAAGATTGATAGAGACATTTGGTGCTCAATTACTGCAGCTATCTACAAAGATACATTCAGGAGGAAGTGGATTTCCTAGACATTACATCACATGGCACGGCATATCGTTATGTTGCCAAGATCGAGCATAAATTTAAGCAGAAGAAGTGAGACTTTGGATCTGCAAATCCAAAGCCAGGGAAAGGCGCCCCTGAACTGCAGAACAAGGGGTAAGGCCAAAGCAGGCCAACTCAGAACAACAGCACAAATACAAAGAAGGACACAGGGAAGTGGTGTGAATTTCATAACAACCCCACTCACATCACAAATGAGTGTCGAGCCAATCAGTCGTTGGTGGTCGAACTAAAGGCACCTAAATCAAATGCATGTTCTGATCCTGAGTCATAACCAGACAAAGGCAATGACAAAGGGAAGTAGATCATTGATGCAGATCCCAGTGCCATTGTTGCCACCACAAAGTTCTAGGGGGAGGATCCCGAGGATCCAGAGGAGGAGGAGTGCCTCTTCCATTCGCAGATGTGGGTGAAGGGTTCTCCACTACAATTCCTTGTCGATAGCGAAAGCCAAAAGAACATAATTTCAGTAGAGGTCGTAAAGTAGCTCGACCTCCTGACCATAGCACACCCGCAGTTGTATACCATTGGGTGGCTTCATGAAGGAAGATATCTCTGTGTCTGCCAGCAGTGCCGCCTTTTGTACAACATCAAGCCATTCACGAATGAGGTACTGTGTGATTTTTCTCCTCTTAATGTGTCTGATGTATTATTGGGCCAACTAAAATTGTGGAGGCAACATGTTGTGTATTATTCTAGGCCTCGTGTTGTTATTATTACATTGGGAAATAACTTGTACAGGATACCGGAGGTAGTACTGCCTTCTGTCATTTCTTTGACTACTGCAAAATAGCACAGTAAGATTGTTTCCCAACTAGGAAATTTATTTTCCTTACAACTCGCTCAAAGGGAAAGAAGAATATTGTGGCCACAACCTAAAAATAGGGCTCCCCTGCACGACTGCAATAGATCGACAAATTCATGGAGGAATACAAGGACATTTTCTCCTCACTCACAAAAGTTCCTCTACACTCTCAGGACAAGCACTCCATTGATCTGACCCCCAATGTACCGCCACCTGATGTTTCCATACCTCATGCGACTATATAGACAGAATCCACACATGTGTTGTTTGAGGCTGATAAAGACACCAAATTTACTGAATGCATCCAGCATGTCCACCCGTAGGTCCATGACATATTCGACAAATCTAATACCCAGTCAACAAAATTTGCCTCATCTCATGGAGGATCTCAACACAATGGGGGGTCGGGGGCATTTATTCCTAAGGGGGAACGAATAATCAAGGTGTATATTGGTGGCCACCCACCTATTCTATTTGAACCCCCACCATCGGTTCTTTCAATTTTTCACTTTCAGCACAACTTACTATTTTTAACAAGTTTTTGGGTCCTGAAATTTTGGAGCCGTTTGGAGGCCCTAATGATCCAGGTGGATATTGGTGGCCACCCACCTATTCCATTTGAACCCCCACCATCAGTTCTTTCAGTTTTTCAGTTTCAACACCACTTACTATTTTTAGCAGTTTTTCGGGTCCTGAACTTTTGGAGCAGTTTTGCAGCCCTAAACGATATTTTTTGGGAAAAATGAGAGCAACATGGGTCAAAAATATAATATTTCTCACATCAAAAGTTGTATTCCTCAGATAGATCTTTCTAACGAGGTATGGTGCACGTCAAATGAAGATCTTATGGCAAAGTTACATCCCTGGGAAGTTGAAACACCAATTTACCCAAACGGGGCCCATAGTTTTGGAGCTTCATCTCCTCGGGTTAGGTTTATGGATGGTTAGGGTTTTCCATTGTTTCTAAATAATAAATAAGCCTTTGAGCCTCATTGTAACACAGTTCAGAGGCATGTAGCCACCACATCTCTTCTCAGAGATAAGATGCCAACACCCTAGCTAGTCTTTTTCTATTATGTCTATAAGCACATTTTTGTTATTTGATATTAATGAAATGAATTATTATTTCCATTGCATCTATGTTTCTATGTATATTTCTATATTTTATTGTGTTCCTGGATAAATCGGGATCAATGTTATATTCTTTCTATGACTGGTCGCACGCCCTGGGGGGTTACAGGGGGGGAGATAGCTCCCCCTGTTTGTTGGGCAGGGCATAGTGGGGGGGGTGACAGGGGTGGTGGTAGCCCCCCCCTATCCATGGGTTTGCAAGGGGAGGGTAGCCCCCTGCACGAGGTTTGGGGCAGTGCCCTTGGAAAAACAGGTACTAAACCAACGACAATGTTAGATGAAGATTGGGCGAAGCTGGATTGGAAGGTAAAAATCACAATATGGTTGTGTATCTCACATTCGTTATTGTTGAATATATTTAGGGAAGCTACAATGAAGACTTTTTGGGTAAATTTAGGGACTTTGTACCAATCTAAGTCTCTGGTAAATAAATTTTTCCTGCGGAAAAAGATGTATAGCTTTAGGATGAAGGACGGAGACTCGGTGATAGAGCATTTGAACGCCTTCAATACTGTGGTAAGTCATTTTTCATCTATTGATATTAAAATCTCAGATGAAGATAAGTGCATCATTTTTTTGTGTTCTCTACCAGATTCATTTGACAGTTTGGTGATTGCAATAGGTAGCAATACAATTACTTTGAATTTTAATGAAATTGTCTCAGCCTTGTTGTCGGAGGAAATGAGATGGAGAAATATGGAGGGTCGGAATGGAGATTCCTTATCTGTATGAGGAAGTTCCTAGAATAGAAACACAAATAAATTTTCGAGTGGGAGATCTAAATATCCAGGAAAGCCTGTAAAGGTGTTATGGAAATAATGAAAGGAAGGGCACTTCAAAAAGGACAACAGATCTAAAGCTCTTGAGAAAGGAAAGGGATTTGATCATACTCCTTCTGCAGAGGCAAAAACCATGTCAAATGAAGGTGAGTATATGTATTTGGAGTTTTCTTCAAATACACATGTAGATCATGAGGCATGGTTGATTGACTCAGGTGCATCATCTCACTTCACTCCCCATAGGGAGTGTTTTTGCGAGTATGAGAAGTATGATGGTGGTTATTTCTTCTTAGGGGATGATAGGAAGGCCAGAATCATCGGATGTGGAAAATTCAAGCTGAAGCTACAAGGTGGAAGGATTAGAACACTCCATGGTGTTTTGCATATTCTTGCATTGGCCAGAAATTTAATTTTTGTAAGCAAGATGGATGATGCAAGTGTAAAAAAGGTGTTCGAAAAAGATACATGCAAGATGGTTTCGAGGAGCACCAATATTAATGTAGGGAGTTCGGATTGGAACACTGTAGTAGCTTCAGGTTAGCACTATTATTAATGGGCACAACAGTTCTGTGGTTCCTAAAAGTGGATCGGAAAGCCTAGCAGTCTCTGGAGAAAAGACCATGCTATGGCATCAAAGGCTTGGACATATTGGAGAGAAGGGCATTTGAATAATGTATGGTAATGTTATGGTAGAAGGTATGTCTAATTTCTCTTTGGATTTTTATTTCCATGAACATTGTGTATATGGGAAGCAGAATCGGTTGATTTTTCCTTCTGGTGCTAAGAGGACGAACAAGATATTAGAGCTTGTGCACAGTGTTGTGTTTGGACCTATGTTGGTTCCATCACTGGGAAAGTCTGTGTACTATGTTTCATTCATAGATGACTTATCAAGGAATACATAGATATATTTCTTGAGGAATAAATCTGAAGTCTTTGAAAGATTTAAAGAATTTAAGGCTCTGGTGGAAAACCAGACAAAGAATAAGATAAAAGTGTTGAGGATTGATAATGGTGGAGAGTTTTGCAAGAAGGAGTTCAAAGAGTTCTGTAAGAAGTGTGGTATATCACGGAAAAATACTACTCCATACACACCTCATAAAAATGGAGTTGCAGAAAGAATGAACAGAACGCTGATGGAAAATGCAAGAAGCATGCTCAGTGGTACCATGTTAGGACAATAATTCTAGGAAGAGGTAGTGGAGACTATATGTTACCTGGTTAACAAATTACCTTCATCAGAATTGGAGGATAAGACTCCACATGAGGTATGAACTGGTAAGAAACCCTCTTTCACATATGAGGGTATTTGGGTGGGATGCATATGTACATGTTCCAAAGGAGAAAATGACCAAGTTGAATAATAAATCTGAAAGGTGCATCTTTATTAGATATAAGGATGGTTTAAAAGGTTACAATATTTGGAACCCTGAAACAAGGAAGCTTGTGTACAACTGAGATGTGGTGTTTAGATAGGTGAAATATGTTGTTAAACATGAAGTCCTACCAAAGGAACCTGAGAAGATAGATTTTGAACTAAAGGAGGATGAATCAGAATCTACAACAGAACAAGATTCGAAAGAGGAAGAGCCACAAACTCCAGTTGTGAGAAGATTAGTTCAGGAAATAAGGAAGCCAAAAATGTATAGTCCATTTTCTTTCTGTTCAATTTTTTCTTTAACTATCACTGGTGATGATCCCAGAACTGTTAGGGAGGAAATGGATTCAGAAGATGGAAAACTATGGAAGGAGGCCATGGTTGAATAAATGACATACTTGCACAAAAATGAGGCGTGGGATCTAGTGGAGTTGTTAGTTGGAAGGAAGCCCATAGAGAGAAAATGGGTGTTTAAGAAGAAGATGAATCTAGAAGGCAAGGTGGAGAAATACAAAGATCGGTTGGTAGAAAAAGGCTATTCCCAGGTGCCAGGAATTGGTTTTGGTGATATTATTTCTCCTGTTGCCAAGGTTACTTCTATTAGATTACTTTTATCTATTGCTTCTGCATTTGATTTTGAGGTAGAACAGATGGATTTAAAGACAACATTTCTTAATGGGGATCCAGAAGAGGAGTTCTACATGAAGCAACATGAAGGCTTTACAATGAAGGGGAAGAAATAACTGGTATGCAGGTTAAAAAAGTCTTTGTATGTGTTAAAACAATCACCAAGGATGTGGTATCAGAAATTTGATACCTATATACGAGGACTTGGCTTCACCTGAAGCAAAGAGGATCACTATGTGTATTTTAAATTAGTTGGTGACTGTGTTATTTATTTGGTCTTGTATTTGGATGATATGTTGCTAGTTGGAAATGCCAAGGAAATTATCCAAGATTTGAAGACCCAATTGTTCTCCAAATTTTACATGAAGGATCTTGGTGCTACAAACTATTTGGGCATGGAAGTTTAGAGATATCAGGCAAAGAGGAAGCTCTAGTTAAACCAAAGGAAGTATATCGAGACAATATTGCATAGGTTCAATATGCAGGATAGTAAACCAGTGAAGGTTGCTATTCATGTAGGTGTAAATTTGTCTGATGAACAGTGTCCAAAGACATAAGAAGAAGAGGAGTATATGTCTCGTGTTCCATATACAAGTGTAGTGGGTAGCTTGATGTATGCAATGGTTTGTACTAGAACAGACATTGCACATATAGTGGGAGTATTGATCAAGTTTATGTCAAAACCAGGGAGGGAGCATTGGACAACAGTGAAGTGGGTTTTCAGATATTTGCGCGGCACCAGTGATTATGGTTTGTGCTACTAGGGAATACCATGATTGGAAAGAGTTTTTGATGTCCATGGTCTTGTTGATGCAGACTAAGCTAGAGATCTGGACCAAATAAGATCTACAAGTGGGTATGTGTTTAGCCTATTTGGAGGTGCAATCAGTTGGATGAGCAAAAGACAATCTGTAGTGGTTATTTCAACTATAGAGGTAGAATACATAGTAGCCACTCATACAAACAAGGAAGCAATTTGGTTGCATAGATTGCATTCAAGTATGGGGTTGGTGCAACGAGCTATAAGGATAGACTGTGATAGCCAAAGTGCAATTTTATTTTCTAAGAACCATGTTTATCATTCAAAGGGAAAACACATCAATGTTCAATATCACTTTGTGAGAGATATGGTTGAGGATAAAAAGGCGTTGCCGATAAAGGTGGACACCTTGAAGAATGTTGCAGATGCATTGGTGAATTCTGTGAGCAGTCAGAAGTTCTCTTTGTGTAGAGAAACAATGGGTGTTGTAGGGCTAGACTAATGACTAAGCTATCTTGTGCCCACTTGCGGAAAGAAAACAACAAGTGGGAGAATGTAGGGTATGTGTTATATTCTTTCTACGAATAGTCACACAGGCGGGGGCATCACAGGGGGGACGATAACCCCACTTGATCGGTATGCCAGGCGCAGCGGGGGAGTCACATGGGGGATGACAACCCCCCATGTCTAGGGCTTTGCAGGGGGCAAGTAGCCCCCTGCACGGGGTCTAGGGCAGCGCCCTGGGAAAAAAAATTGGACCCTATTTTAGGTAGGTCGACCCACCTATGGTTTTGTGCATATTTTTCCACATGGTTTTGGGGCATGATGGTTTTCAGCCCCTAGTATTTTGAAGATCCAGTCAAGGGAGCTATGATTATGTTCTAATCCAAGGTCAATGGATTGGGGTTTATGAATTCTTCGCCATGTATATATATGTGTTGTAACATTAAAAAGAATATAATGAAAAATCAAGCTAGTAGTCCCGATTTGGGATCAAGGGGAAAAATATCTGTGTATAATTGTTTTATGTTTTATACTCTCGCTATTGTCTATTTTCTGTTTTCAAGAATTCATTTACAAATAATTTATGTACAGGGTGAAAACCTACAAAGATGGAAGTTTTGAGAATGTCTTGCATATTCCAAGGCTTTCTGTGAATCTTCTTTCAGTGTATCAGATGACACACATATGCACCCAAAGGAAAGTGGAATTTACCCCAGATTTCGTGAGCATTTATGACGTGCAAACCAACTTGAAGATTTCCTCTGGCAAGGTAAATGATCAATCTCATATGTATACATTTTCTGATTTTTTTCCTCAGACAAATTCTATTTTGCAACTTACGCATGCAAATGAAGAATGTAGGATTTGGCACGAGAGATTTGGGCACTTGAATTCCAGATATATGCAACAACTTTGAAAGCAAGGAATGATAAAAGGATTTACGGTCATTGAATTTTCAAATGGTGTTTGTAATGGATGTGCTCTTGGAAAGCATCCACAAGACAAATTCAAGAAGGGGCATGCATGGGAAGTCTCTTCACCTTTGGAGCTTGTACATAGTGATCTCATGGGTTTATTTACAGTACTTTAAATATGAAAAGCAAGATATGTGTTGTCATTTATAGATTATTACACGAGATTCACTTGGGTTTAATTCTTGAAATTCAAGTATGAATTTTTTCAACATTTAAATATTTTCAAAGCGCATGCAGAAAATCAGTCTAGAAAATGCATCAAGAGACTCCGCACAAATAATGGGATGAAATATGTCAACAAATATATCAAGAATATTTTTAATGAAGCAAGAATATAGTTGCAGCATACAGTTCCTTACACTCCCAAGCAAAATGGGGTGGCTGAAATCAGGAATCGATGTTTGAAAGAGATGGCCAATTGCATGTTGCATCCAAGATCTCTTTCGTTAAAATTGTGGGTTGAAGCTATCAATTGTGCCTCATACATCCATAATAGTTCTCTTCCTAAATTTGTTACTCCAAAAACACCTTTTTATTCTTGAACTGGCATGCAACATGAAGTCAGTCATTTCCGCATTTTTTAGATCTCGAGCATGGGATGACATTCCTACAGAGAAGAGAAAGGCTTTGGAGCCTCAAAGTAAAGCATGCATGTATATTTGATATTTTGATGAAGTCAAATGTTACATATTTCTTGATATCAACATTGAAGAGATATTTATTGAAAGGAGTGTAAAATTTGACGAATATATTTTGCATGCGCCACCAAATGAACATGTTACCAAGTTTCCCTTACCACTCATTGATAAGTATGTATATCATAATTCATATCATAACTCTGATATATATGAGATTTTTCATGTGACACCTATTGGACCATGAGTTTTTGAACATTAAGATCATACTTCCTCGTGTTGTTCGGAAGATTCTTGACCACATTCAACACAAACATGGCACAACATGAGTGATCTCCTAGATGATCCTAACTCAATACCTTAGTTTGAGGAAGATCCACAAGCACTCTTAGCTATGGATCCATGCATGCTTATATGATGCATGCATCTGATCAACATACTTATGCAGAAGTATTTGGGCATCCTCAATGGGAAGTAGTAATGGATGAGGAATAAAACTCTCTCATTGAGAACCAGACTTGGGATCTAGTTCCGCTACCTTCCAATCGTAAACTTGTGAGGTGCAAGTGGGTTTACCAGACCAAGAAAGCAGTAGATGGTCAGGTTAGTCGATATAAGGCATGGTTGGTAGCAAAAGTTTTTCAGCAGGTACATGGTGTTGACTATGATGAGACTTTTGATGCAGTGGAAAATATGGATTCCATTCGGCTAGATCTCTCCATTGCAACAGTAAGAGGATGGGAGGTGCATCATATGGATGTGCAAAATATCTTTCTTCACGGTGATCTCAAGGAAGAAATCTACATGGAGCAACCATAGGGATACATGAAAAATTCATCTCTAGTATGCAAACTAAAGAATTCTCTATATGGCCTCAAGTAGGAACCTAACGCATGGTATGCAAAGATGAATTCCTAGTTTTTATCTCAAAATTTTATATGTTGCAAATTTGATTCCAATGTTTATATTTTGAAGAAAATTGATTCCTTGTTGATCATAGTAGTCTACGTAGATGATATTTTGATAACAAGTAGTGTAGCTTCGGCCATTGCTGAGATTAACACTACATGCGGTTTTCAATGATAGATGTGAGCTTGCTTAATTTCTTCCTTAGACTAGAGATCAATCAGAGTGGTTCTGGGATTACCATTTCTCAACCAAAGTATGCTAGATATATTTTGGCATGATTTCACATGAGTGAATGCAAGCCAGCAGCCACACCTTTCTTATCAGGGATAAAGCTTGAGAATGGAAAAAACACATCATTTGTTGATTGCACATTGTATCGTCATCTTGTGGGAAGTATTATTTATCTCACTCACTACCCTCCTAATCTTTCATATGTAGTAGGAGCAGTTTCCATATAAATGTAGGAGCCACATGAGTTACACTGGAAAACTGCAAAACACATCCTTCCATATGTTGAGGGGATAATCACCTATTGGATTCACTATGCAGAAAATTGTTCTTTGGATCTCATTGGGTTCACAGATTCAGATTGGGTTGGCAACAATATTGATCGCAAGTCCACTTGCAGTTATATCGTTAGTTTTGGATCAGACCCAATTTTTTGGTCGAGCAAGAAGCAGGTTGCCATTGCTTTATCATCAGCAGAGGTCGAGTACATCGGAGTAGTGAAGGCGATTATTCATACCATTTTGCTACAACATTTCCTATCTGAGCTTGGTATCAGTGTACATCGTCCAACTGTCATCTTGTGTCATAATCAAAGTATGCTAAAGTTTTGCAGAGATCCAATGTAGCGACAACAGACCAATCACATCGAGATCCACATGCACTTCATTAGAAAACTAATTCATGATGGACTCATCGATCTTCAATATTATCTTAGTGCGGTAGCCAACCACTATAAACCTTTAGTGAATTGAAATAATCGAAGCAATTCTCTAGAGTTCTGACCACGAGATTCTTCCCTACCCCTCCCATTCCAACCATGGGAACTACTCTAGAAAGCCAAGCCGTCATGAAATATCCATATAAATGCAGTAATGACATCAATGCCATGCTACATTCCCACATTTGTGGACTGTTGAACCAAAATGAGCACTTGAACTCCATATTTTTTCCTGGTCTCTCGAATATGTATTAAATTGAGTGCATGAATACGAGCAGGGTCGTAAACATAGAAACAACATTAGATACTTTAAGCATCATATTCCCTTACCTTATTTTCTTTTTCTCCTCCTAACCGGTCTCCCGTCAGTCACGTAACTAAAGCCCTACCTGATGCTCCACCAAAAGTTAAGGAAATAAATTGACCAATTCCTTCACTTTATTCCAATTTTTCTTCTACCTGCCACAGGATGCTTTCTTTATAAAGAGGGGAGGACGACATTATGCTTCTACAAGAATTCCATTGCTTTTTTTTTAAATAGAATAAGGATAACCATGCACAACTTTTCATTTAATTATTTGTTTAATTTAAAGTAGATTGTATTCACTGGACACAAGGGAAAATTCCTTCAAAGGTTATCCTTGAAAATAAAATCGATTCCTTTTATCCAATATTTACCACGGTCCACCAAATATCACGTGCTAATTTTTCATGGATTTTTTTGTGACAAATATTTCATGTGAAATTGATTGCTTTCTTGCTTGTCATGTTAAGATCTAATTCCATGCCTTTGTTTGTAACCTTGAAGTTTATACAGAAAAATTTTATATGTATACAACCTGTTATAAAATGTCAGTATTCATCATATGGTGTAAAAATCTTGCTATGAGATATATCTTCCCTAATGGTTGTGTATATGGTACAACAAATTCTTTGTAAATGATTGTGTTCCTCAACGCATCCTATATAAATAGCATATTAGTCGTAAGATAATCTTCAAATAAAACAATAACGGTAGTATGTTTTCAATTGTGCAAAATCACATTTTATTTTAATAATTGATAGGTATTAGTAAGTTTCCATAGTGAATATTTATAAAGATTAACATTCATATTTAATTGTGAAATTAATAGTTAAATATCTAAATTAATGAGGAAAATTAAAATAATATAAATTTACTATATATATTTTGACTTTCCAATATTATATTTTCTATTTCCAAAATAAAATATTTATGATTGGTATGATTTTTTTATTATTTACATTAAATTAAATATTTGTTAATATATTAATCAAGTTAGAATTAGTTAAATTGGGCTAGGGGTTAATATGGATTTAGGCTGATTTTTATATACACACATACCATATCTATGGTGGATCTATCTCTCCATCTCTCTCTCCTCTCACTCTCTCTTTCCTCATGCTCTACTTTCTCCCTCATCTCTCCATCTCTCCCCTCTCACTCTCTCTTTCCTCATGCTCTACTCTCTCCCTCCCCCTATCCTTATCTCTCTTAACTTCTCTCTCTTCCTTCCGCTCTCTCCTTTTCTTTCCCACTGCATTATGTCTCTCCCTCCCATCCCTCTCTATACCCCCCAACTCTATCACTATCTCTCTACCTCTTTCCTTCTTTCTCCCTGCACCAACACCCCCCCCCCCCTCCCCGTCTTCCCAATCCATCTCTATGTGTCCCTATTTGTATTCCCTTTTTCTCCCTCTATATGTCATCTCCTTCTCTTTGTATTTGCCCCTCTCCTCTCTCCATCTCTCTCCCTCTCTCCCTTGTCACTCTCTCTCTCTCTACCTCTATCCCTTTATATATTTTTTCTTCCTTCTCTCTCTCTTCCCGTCCAACTCCATCTCTCTCTCTCTGTCCCTCTATCCTCTTTCTTCATTCCTCTATCTCCCTCTATTTTGCACTTCCCTCTCTCTCTTCCCTTCATCTTTGTCACTATCTCCCTCCATCTCTCTTCCCTCTCCCTACTCCATCTCACTCTCTCTCTCTTTCCCTCTCTCTCCCCCATCCATACATATGATGGAGAATTTTCACTCTATGCACAAAACATGCTATATGTGATGTCTAAAATATGTTACATTTTAGTTCCTGATGTGAAATGAGTTATGATTTTTCTAAGACGTATTATTGGTAAGCCATGGTATTGTAACAAAACGTATTTATGTTTTTATTAATTAAATTTAAATATTATTATGGAATCATTATTAGATATTTTTGTAGTGATTTTTTATTCTTAAGCTTTGCAGCAAAAACTATCAAAAAATAAAATACTTGAAAATAACTTATACTCAAGTAAATAACATATCTATCCCCTATTACTTCCCACCATAATTTAAACAAGTTTTTGCATAAAAAAATGGATAGGAATAAGATGTAAAAAATATACCTACATGAGTTACTTCCTACCATTATTTATGTTTTCTTAGGCACTTGTGTAGGAGCAAAATTGTGTGTAGAATTACAAGTGGTTACTACCCAACTAAATTTATGAAATTTTATCCCCTTCACATATCAATTTGTTAGTTAGTGCAAAGCAAGACTATATGATGATTTGTCTGTCAACCATCAATAATTTAGCATGAACAATGTAACTTATAATTATTCAGCATAATTTATAACTTGTGTTGGAGGCACTAAGGTGCCTTGCAAAACAACATTACAATATAACAAATTAAATTTTATTATTTTTATTACTATTAACATTTTTTTATTAATTGAGCGAAGATTTAAATTTTTACACAACATCTCCACCATTCTCGGTTCTATATTACTTTTAACCTTTCATTACGTTTTAATCGAGCCCATATATAAATGTTAAATGTTGAACATTTACCCCTATATTGGGTTGTAGAGCGCCCTAGGATTAAAAGATAATATTGAAATTTAACCAATATTTTTTTAGATAAAGCTATTTATATTTAAATAGATTATAAATGATATCTATTTTTCTTTTCCTAATACACTTTTTTTAAGTAAAATTATATATTTTAACAGTTCCAGAGGCAATAGAATTGGTGATTAGAATAATGTGATTCTTGAAAAAAATAAGAAATCCAAGGTTCAAATCCCTTATTTGTGACCCATTTTACATAGAGGAGGATAGGACATAGACCCCAAACGTTTACCCACTGCTACAACATAAAGCTTCCACTGCTACGATATACCCTAGAGCTTTACTGACCTAAAGCTTAGACTACCAAGACTTAGACTCCAAAGCTTTACCGATTGCTTGGATGGTTTACTGACTACTAGGACTTAGACCCCAAAGGTTTACCAACTGCTAGGTTCATCTACGATATAAAAATAAATTATATATTTTATTATAAAATATAGTTTTGTCCCATATAATAAATTTGATTTTCTATATTAACATTGTTTTAATATTTAAGTTGGTCATCTCAAATATGTTACAATATGAAATGTATCTTACTTCAATGAGTGGAATGAATGATATGAATGTTGGTATGTGTTATATTCTTTGCACAACTATCCCACCCTCTATAAAAATGAGCAGTGAGGGGGTCATAGAGTCGGTAGTATCCCCCCCCCCCCTTTGGGTGGTTTGGGAGCAATGCCCATAAATAAAAATTTGGTGATTTTTAGCATACCTTTTTTGAGGTTGTCAACCCACAATCTTTGCTAAAGGTAGTTTTGTGGCACATGGTGTTTTTTCCTATGGTTTTGTAGCTTCAGTTAAGGAATTACGGTTGTATTCTAATATAGGGTAAATATATTGGAAGTTCCTTGATAATGTAGGATATATTGTTTTGCAATACTATATAGAATATATGTATTAAAAGAAATTGATAATATTACCACTTCAGGTTTCTAAGATAAAAAATTTATTTTTATGTGTTTTTTTTCATTGCATATTTTATATTTTATCAAGAATCTAATTTTTTAATTAATTTATGTGCAGTTAAAACCTACATTTGGTATTTAAGAGAAATTTTTCCTTCAAGGGAATACCTTTGTGGTTAACGGTTTTGGCTCGAGGTTGTGATAGACTCTATTACAGTGGGAAATCTATAGAAGTGATTGTTGTTCTGAAAGAAAATTGTGAATAGTTCAAAGATAGAGATTAAGAAATTCAATGGGTACATTTTTCAGTTATAGAAGCTCAAAATGGAATACTTGTGGGTAGAGAGAGAACAATGGATCAATGTCAATCCAAGGTATTGCTCCAAAAAGGATACCAATATAAGACTCGACCAAGTTAATTTGAAAGTGAAATAGCACAATACAATTGTGTTTCTCAGATTTATTATTACATCAAAGTCATTGTCAGACAAGTTAGAGGCTTTGTATCAGTTTAATTACTTACTTAAAAAAATTTCATGTGGAATAAATTGTATAACATGAGGATGAAAGATGGAACTCAATGATATAACATTTAAATGCATTTAATATTGTGGTAAGTTAGCTATTATTTATTGATATTAATATTTTAGATGAAAATAAGTGCATTAGTTTTTTATGTTCTCTACTAGACTCATGGGATAATATAATTTTTTTCACAAGTAGTAATGCAACTATTTGAGATTTTGATGAAATACTCACATCCTTGTTATCGAGGGAGATGAGATGAAAAAGCAGGAAAAACTAGAATGAAAATTCCTTGTGTAAGAGAACACTCTCAGAATATGAATAAAAATAATTCCTCGATTCAGATATATAGATATCGAGGAAGATATAAATCTCCAAGAATTTTCTAAAGGTTTGTTGGAGACATGGAAAAGAAGGGAATTATAAGAAATATTGTAGATCCAAAATTGTTGAGAATGCGAAGGGATCTGAAGATACTCCCTTTGTAAAGGAAAAAAACAACTCAGATGAAGGAGGGGATGTGTACATTCCTTCTTCAAGTAGACATATAGATCATCAGACATGATTGGCTAACTCAAGTGCATCATTTCATATGACTCCTCATAGGGAGTGGTTTTGCGAGTGTAAAATATTTGATGATAGTGATGTTTTATCAAGAGATGACTCAATAGTTGGAACCATAGGATGAGGTAAATTAAATTTGAAGATCATGGTTGGATTAGAACACTCCCCAGTTTTCTACTCATCCCAATATTAGCTGGAAATTTATTTTATCTAAGGAAAATCATGATGTAGGTGTAAAAACAATTCTTGAAAAGGATACTTACAATATGGTTCGAGGATAAATGGTATTTCTGATAGGAGTTGAAATTAAAACTCCATATAACGTGGTGGGAACCATTATTATTGATGGATGCAATAGTTTCGTATTTCCTAAGAGTGGAGTAGAGGAAGAAAAAATTGTGTAGCTTCTGGAGAAGAGATTATGATGCGGCATCAATGGTTGGGATATATCAAACAAAAGGGCCTCCAAGTACTACGCAGTAATGGTATGGTAGAATGTATGTCTAACTTCTCTATATATATTTATTTTTATGAACATTGTTTATATGGGAAGCATACTTGGGTAAGATTCTTCCCTAGATCTACGAGGTTGGAGGGAATATTATAGTTGGTGCATAGTGATGTGTTTGTACCTATTTTAGTTCTATAATTGGGTAAATATGTGTACTATGTGACATTTATATATGGCTTCTAAAAAATACATCGATGTGTTTCCTCTGGAAGATATTTGAATTCTTTGACAAGTTTTAAGAGCTTAAGGATCTTGTGGAAAATCAAACATAGAAGAAAATTAAGTTGTTGAGGATAGATAATGGTGGAGAATTATGTGGGAATGGGTTTCAGTAATTCTATAAGAAGTGTAGTGTATAATGGAAAAATACTATTCCATACACACCTTAGCATAATTGAGTTGAATAAAATATGAACAAGTTGTTGATAGCTAAAGCAAAGAGCATGCTCAGTGGTGTTGAGTTAAGAAAAGAATTATAAGTAGAGGAAATGGACATTGTGTGTTCTCTGCTAAATAGATCACCCTCATCGTTGTTTGATAAAAATATTCCACATGAGGCATGGACTGGTAAAATAACTTCTCTTAAACATCTTAGGGTATTTACCTTTGATTCTTATGTACACGTTAAAAAGGAGATTAGGAGTAAGTTGAATCATAAAATTGAAAAGTGTATCTTTACTCGATACAAATATGGTCTAAAAGTTTATAAGCTTTGGAACACATCAACTTAGAAGGTTTTGTAAGCTGAGATGTGGTATTTAGAGAAGATAAAGATTATGTCTAATAGGAATTCCTAAAAAGAGAGAAAGAAATAGAAAATATATATTTTGAAATGGAGGATGATGAATCAAACTCTACAAAAAATAGGTATTAGAAGAAGAAGAACCACATAGTCCAGTATTGAGAAGTTTCGTTTGGGAAAGAAGGCAGTTAGAAAGTTGTTTTACACCTAATTTATGTTCAAATTTTGTTTTATTTATTATTGATAATGATCCTATAATTGTTAGGGAGGTAGTGGATTCAGAGGATGAACGAATTTAGGAAAATTCCACAGTTGAAGAAATGGAAACCTTGGACAAGAATGATGCTTGAGATCTAGTTGAGTTGCTAGTTAGAATAAATGCCAAGAGATCGCTTCCAAACTATATATATTTTAATATTCGAGAACATTGTGGCTACACATGTATTTATGGAAAGCACCATCCTTCCCACCACCAGATCATATCATTAGCCCATTAATGTAGACTTAGATATCAAAGCTCGACCAAAGAATATGACATTCTATTTTAAAGGATTATGGATCTTACTCCCGCTCTTATAAGAGAAAATTAAAGAATGGTGGCATGAAATGTATGGTTTAGAAGGATTTTCTATGTATCATCTCCAACATAAACTCAAGGACATTGAAGGCCAACTGAGAGGATGCAACAAAGAGTATTTTGGAAACATCCTTCAAGTAAATAAAAATCTAGAGAGAGTTAGGGTTTCTGTTCCATCATGGTTTTGATCCTAGGAATTTTGTTATTTTGGCATAATTTCTTCACATTTGGCATGAGTGTCGATTTCTTCTCCCAATTCTTTTCTCCATGAACTTTTTCAAGCTTGTGGATTACTATTATAGAGATAAGTGGTGTTTTGTCAAGTTGATGGTCAAATCCATCATATATTTCTTAAATGGATTTGGAATTCGTAGATTACAAGCCAGATAGTCCGATCCCTGGAGGCATATTTCTCGATTTGGAATACTTTTTGTAGTTCGGTAGAGAGCCATCTAATTATAATCTATAGTGGGAGGACCCCTCTCAATTTCGAAACTCAAGCAACTTAGAGGTAAATATTTCTTATCAGGTGGAGGGACTTCTTGATGAGTCCAAAGATAACATAGTTCTCTACGAGTTCCCTCCTTGACCTTGACCAAAGAAAATTTATTCATTAAATCAAATCATGAAAGAAGTATTAAGGCATGAAAAATTGTTTTTATGCTAGTTGGAAATGATTTGGTCGTTGATTCTATGCCAAAATGTTGGAATGTGGTATTATCAAAAGGTTCACTAGTAAGGTGGTGAGTCTATCCATGATAAAGGATTGGATTTAGAAATCATGGAAGTTGATAATGGATTATTGCCTTGATTTCCATGTTTTACCGAGATGTTGGTTCGTAATAATTTTCCATCATCAAGAGGAAATTTTGAGAGTTGCAAACATGAGTGGATATGGGGTAATTCCATCGTGGTATTGCAGCGTTAGAGGCTGGACTTCGACCTGAACAAAGAGATGTTGTAATTGCAGAAGATATGGGCACTACTACCAATCTTTCCCTTTCATTTCTAGGCAAGAAAAATTTTAGAGGTTGTCGATAATATATTGGGGCATTTCATGGCTATTGAAAATGAATGCTCATCCTAGTTAGATCATAGATATGTTTGGGTTTTAGTGGAAGTAGACATGCAAATTTGATTGGTGTATGAAATCAAATAGAAGTTTAGGGAAAATTTATGCCTCCAAATAGTGGATTACTGGAATATCACATTCCTATTTTTCTCCTATAGAAAAGTGGGCCATACTTTGGAGCATTGTGATGATAATCCTCGTTGACACAAAATACCAAAGAAAGTTTGGGTAAATAAATCATTGTCATAGCTGCTAGGAAGGATTAACATATTTTGAGACCCTTTGTTAAAAATCAAACATTTTCATATGAGAATAAAAAATTAATTAAAATTTTATTATAAAGAATGATTACTTGTAAATTTATTAATCATGAACAACGTTACTCTTATATAAATTGGAAAAATTAACACACAATCATAAAATGATTATATAACAACTCTATAACCAAAATTGGTAGGAGATACTCATTAGTAAGAAACTAAAATATAGTGAAAACATAATCACATTTTTATTATGCAGAATGATTACTTGTAAATTGATTAATCATGAACAATGTTACTCTTATATAAATTGGAAAAACTAACCAGTTCACCGAGCATAAATTGACTAAAAAATAAAACATAATCTAGAAAATGATTATATAACAGCTATATAACCAAAATTGTTAGGAATTCATTTCAATTATAACCATTATATGCTATAGCAAACTAAAATATAATGTTACCATGTTATAGAGAATAGTATAGTATTCAATTAATTTATATACATTTTAACAATGAATAATAGAATATTCAATTCACATCATCCACTGTAACTGCACTGGTTCTTTCCATTGTAATGTTTCTTAACATAACCAGTGGAAAGCACAAAAATTGCACTTCTCTTATGTGATTATGCACCTCCACCTATGACTTCACCACTCACAATCCCTAATTCCATGTCATTGCAAGGTTTCCTCCATTAAATTTCCAAATATTAACCTGCCTTTCCTCTTTCATTAAGAAAATAAGATGGTCACATATGTTGTTCACGGCACAAAAGAATGCCAGGTTGGTCTTGATATAAATTCATGCCCTCAATGTTTTGATGAACATTTGATACTAGATTATATTTGTGATACAATAAGTCGTGACCTTATGGAACATAAACATATTGTTTCGTTTCATCTCTCTTTCTATGGAAATCAACACCTGTCTTACATGATTGGATGTCAAATCCTTCATCGATGAGCGACCTAACTGGCACGTTCAAAGGATATATTGTCGCATGGTAATGCGGTCTCGAGTACACGACCTGCTAAACATTACAGCCAGGTGTGATAGACTTTAGTGCTTAGCACTATATTTTGAAGCTAAAATATCCATCTAATTTGGTAGATGGAGGAGGTTTTCTTAGTCCAATATCCAACCCCTGTGATATACCTCCAGTAAATTGAAATGATTAAAACGATTCTCCATAGTTTAGACCATGAGATTCTTCCCCACCCCTGTCATTCCAACAATGGAAAATATTGGAGGAATCCAATTCATCTTGTAATATCCATATAAATCCAATAATGACGTCAATTCCATGCTACATTTCCGCTTTCTCAAACTTTTTAACCAAATAGAGCACTTGAACTACTTGGAAATAATGGAGAAATAATTTAGTAAGTTGTTTATATTAAGCTTGTATCTATGTCTTAGATCCCCTTTCCTAGGAGTTGCTTCTGATCTTTATAAACAAAAGGTAATCACTTAAATATGTGTAATTTGGATTGATTTGATTAATGAAATTTTAGCAGCACCGCTTGGAAACCTTCATGTTGTTCATCTCACCTATGAGTTGTGTGGTTCATTCTCTAAGTTTTTTCTTCCATTTCTTAAATTAGTATCCGATATTTGGATAGTTTTGAGGATTTGCGTTGGCTGGAGGATATTGGTTCATTGAGTGGATCTGCATTAAGCACTTTTGTCACTGGTTGTGGATTTAAGAGTGTTTTTGTATTCGTTTGAGAGGATCTGCATTGAATTGTCCCAGCTACATGAATGTTTTTTCAAGAGACACATGGAGCATGATGGTTTTTGATGTAAAGCCTTCATGTGGAGATTTTTGTGTAATTGATGAACATTTTTGTGTTAAATTGAAGCTAGGTGCATTGAGTTATAGCTACATTGAGTGGTTTGAACGCTCAAGAGCCTGATGTGAAGTGACAAGGAGGGTGTAGTTTCCTTTTTTTCTATGTTCTGATTCTAATCTATTTTGTTTAGTGACAAAAATGTGTACAATAAATAGTTCTAACTAAGGCAATATCTAAAGGATAATTTGATTGTTTTGAGCTATGTTGGTAGATCGAATCTCTGTTACCAAGGTTTGTTGGTAGACCAGATATTTTCCTGCTTATCATCAAATGAGGAAAATTAGATATGATCGGATTGGATGAGATATGGTTTTGACCCTTGCATCTATGCAGCATAAGCGATAAGAAGAGAGGATAAAATAAATGAGAGGTTCGAAGCCTCTATCCTTCCTCCTCACCCTTGCGATCCTTAGAGTATTAATAGTGTTTACATTCAATTAAGAAGGTGTGAAGGAAGGCTGAGAGAAATTCTAACCAAGGAGTGTGGAATCTTTGGGAAGGTTAAGAGCATGGAAGCCTTGGGAAGTTCAATAGCATGGAATCAGAATAGAAAGTGTGTTGATTGCTAGATTAGTGCACTCTCCACTATGTGATAAGTGCATCGATCGAGGTTAAGTTCAAAAATTTAAATTTCTTAATGCAGCGCACATGCTCAGTTTCGAGAGGTGCAATCTGGATAGTTGAATTTTTATCAACATGTGATTTTAACATGAGAAGACACACCTCAAGGCCCTGCTCCTGGTGAAGAAGTTCAATTTTAACAAGTTTGGACGCGATGAAGAAGTTTGATATCATTTTTTCATTACAACACATGGTTTTTTATCAGACCCTCTATCTAGATTTGATCTATAAATATATCCAGAGTTGTTAGTGGTGCTCATGAAGTGCAGAGAAAGGAGCAAGGTGTTCTTAAAGATTGGTACTTTCTGTCAAAATTATTAATCCACTTGCAGTGACCTACCTCATTGAGGCCAATAAGTGGATGGCTCAAACAATGTTAATTTGAAATTTAAGTTGCAAATGTTGATGGAATTTTATGGTGTGCACCAGGAAGAGCGGCCGCAACATTAATCCAAGACTGGGAGAAGTGGGGGAAAAAAGAAAAAGTACTATTACGGATGTCTGTGAAAGATAATTTAATTCCTCACATTCATGATTGCAAGACTTCCAATGAAACTTGAACTACACTAAAGGATTTGTATGAGAATATATATATATATATATAAAAAATGGATCCCCTTCCAGAAAAGTAAGCTCTTTTATATTAAAATGGAAGAAAATTAATATGTTAGTACTTTTGTTTCAAGAATAAAAGACTTGAAAGATAAACTAGGAGACATATGGGAATCAACACAAAATATTGATCTTTCCATAATTAATTTAAATGGGATGTATGAGAACTATCAAATGTTCATTACAGGTCTTGCAGCAAGGGAGAGAAATCCCTCTTATGATAAGTTTACAAATATACTGATGCTAGAAGAAGAGAGGCGTGAGAATTTCAAGCCTTAGAATCCAGACCTAAAACTTGTGGTGAAGAATAAATTATTCAAAGGAAAATAGGGATAAGGAAGTAAAAGTTGAAATCCATTTTAGAGAAAGCCATCTCCAAAGGTAAATCAAGGTATGTCACCTACTATAAATGATTCTAATTTTTTTTATTTTTTTTGGTAGAAGTGGGCATCTTGCTAGAGATTGTTACAAAAAGAAAAGTGATGAAGTGAGGCATAAACATAGAATAAATTCAGTACAGTTTGCAGTAGAAGCCCTAAATTATGATCTTAAGAATCTTAAGTTGTTTGTGTCTAATGTTGTGTTGTTTGCTGAAACTAATGGTGTCGATGCCTGGTTTGTCAATTCTGGAGCCTCAATACACATGACATGTAATAAGGACAAGTATGAGAACTTCAAGGAAACAAGAAATGGTGGAAAAATTTATCTTGGAGATGATCGTGCACATTAGATCAAGGGCTATTGTGATATTCCATTGACTTTAGAAAATGGAAATGTCAAGCACATTCATAATTTTATGTATGTACCTGAGATCAAGAAAAATATGATCTTTGTGTCCACAATTACAGATCAGAATATCAATATTGAAATATTAAAAATACACTGCATAGTAAAGGACTTATTGGATCACTGCAAACATGTTTCTTCAGAAGTCAAAGTTTGAGTCCTGTATAAACTTGATGTCACTATCAAGAGTCATCAAGCACCGACTTCTACAATGGTGTCAACATAAATTATTTTGTGCCAGAGATATGGTCATATGATTTGTTATTGTTGTATAAACAAAGAATGGTTGAAGGAGTGCCTATGTTAAAGAATTAATATTCTGCTTGTGAGGGTTGTGCTTTAGGAAAACTGCATAGAGATGAATTCCCCTCTAATTATGATAGGACAAGAAGAGATGTATTAGAAATTTTACATATTAATGTTTATGTACCCATGCAGACTAGATCCCTAGGAGGTGATTATTATTTTCTATTGTTTATTTATGATTTCACAAGGTACACTTGGGTGTACTTCCTTAGGAAAAAAGTGATGTTTTTTAGTATATCAAAGAATTCAAAAATGAGAAGAAAATAGGGGCATTCATAAAAACCCTCTGTTGAAATCAAGGGGGAGAGTACATGTTGGGGAACTTCATCAAGTACTACAAGGATCATGGAATAGTGCAGCAATTTATAGTACCCTACACTCCACAACAAAATGATGTTGTAGAAAGGAAAAACAAAACAATGGTGGAGTGTGCGCAGAGTATGATTAAAGGTAAGAATCTTTCAAAATTTTTTTTGGCTAATTCCATTAGAACTTTTTTTTTATTTAAATAACGGAATTCCAACAAGGTATCTTGATCTCAAGACTCCATTCAAAGCCTTGTATGGTTTTAAACCAACATTTCATCATTTGAGGGTATTTGGCTGTAAGGATGTTGCACACATTTTGGAGGAGTACATAAATAAACTTGATGTTAAAGCTATCAAATGTACTTTTGTAGGATATTGTTTATAATTTAAAGCTTATAAAATGTTTTATCCCTCTACTCACAAAGTATTTGAAATTAGAGATGCAACTTTACATGAACGAAAAGATTAAGGGAACAAGGACAACAACTATTAAAGGTGGCATATACTTCCTAAAGTTGAAGACATTAAAGATGAAGCCGAAGACAGAGAGCATCATAAACTTGAGGAAAATTCGAGTGATATGGATACTATTAGTAATGAGAGCTTACCTAGAGGTGGAGAAGGACCTTTAGAGAATAGAGATGAATACAACAAAGTGTCAAGGAGATCTACTCGAGAGATTCACGCCTAAAAAGTATAAGGACTATGCCCTGACCAGTATTATTATGAATGTCATAAAACAAATTCATTTTAATGAAGCTAATGAACATGAATATTGGAGAAGAGAAATGAAGGAAGAATATGACTCTATAATGGAAAAACAATCCTCGTAATTGACTGAATTTCCTAAAGATAAAGAGAACATAGTATGTAAATGGTTATACAACCCCAATTTGAAAGCAGATGGCAGTATAGATAAATATAAATCCATATTGCTGGCAAAAGGATACTCACAAAAAGAGGGTATTGACTACATAGAAACATTTTCACCTGTACCTAAACTAAACATTATTAGATTTTTAATTGCATTAGCTACAGAGTATCAATGGAATATTCACCAATTAGATGTAAAATCCACTTTTATGAATGATGATTTAAAGGAGGAGGTGTATTTGACACTTCCTGAAGGGTTTGTTGAAAAATGGATAAGAAAATTTAGTTTGTATATTAAGTAAATCTTTGTATGAGTCAAAGTAGGCACCCAAATCGTGGTATGAAAATATAGATTCCTTCTTTCTTCAATAGGGTTTTATGACGAGTCAAAGTGATCCGAACCTGTATACCAAATTTGATTCAAATGGGAAAGTTTTGTTGATTTCTTTGTTTGATGATGATTTAATTACTATAGGAAATTCAATTAAATTAATTGATGTAATTAATGTGCAAATGTCACAAGTATTTGAGATGAAAGATCTTGGTGAGGTACATTTTTGTCTAGGTCTTGAAGTTTGGAGAGCTTTTGGTTTGACTTTTGATTCTTAGGGTAAATCTATCAGAGAATTGCTTAAGAAGTTTAAAATGGATCAGTGTAAAGTTTTTTTGGTTCCAATGCAATAAAATATGAAACTTCATAGTGATGATGGCTCAAAGGAAGTTGATGGTACATTGTAGAGACAATTATTGGGAAGCTTGAATTATCTTACTACAACCAAACCTGATATAGCATACTTTGTTAGTATGTTAACTTAGTTTATGGAGAGACCTATAGATATCCATTGGAGAGAAGCAAAATATGTACGCAAGTACCGTAAAGGAACATTTGATTTGGCTCTTAAGTATATTGTCATTTTATGTTGAGCTGACAGGTTACTCAAATTCGAATTGGGTTGGTATTCCCAATGATAGGATATCTACTATAGATTAGGTATTTAGAATTAGGTCATGGATTTTTTCATGGAGTAGATAGAGGCAACCTATTGTATCTTTGTCATCCATTGAGGTAGAGTATAAATATTTGTGAGCAACAAATTCTAAAGTTGTTAGGTTGAGGAGAGTTCTTCAAGATGTTGGACAAGAACAAAAGAAGGCTACAATGATCAAATGTGATGACCGTAGCTCAATTAAGTTGGAAAATAATCCATTTTTTCATGCAAGAACAAAGCATGTTGATGCTAATTTTCATTTTGTTACAGAGAAGATATAGTCTAAATATATGTTTCTTGAATATTGTAATACTTGTGAAAATGTTGTTGATATTTTCACTAAGCCTCTTGAGAAGATGAAATTGGAGTTGTTTAGGGAGATGTTAGGTGTGGAAATAAATCATTTCTCCATTAACGAGGAGACTTTGAAATAATGGAGAAAAAATTTAGTAAGTTGTTTAGATTGTGCTTATGTTTAGGTCCTAGATCCTATTTCCTAGGAGTTGGTTATTATCTCTCTAAATTTAATGTAATCACTTAAATATGTGTAATTTTGATTGATTTGACTAATGAAAGTTTAGTAGCTCTATTTGGCAGCCTCTAGGTGTAGCTCATCTCACATGTGAGTTGTGTGGTTCATTCTTTAAGTTTCACCTTGCATTTCTTAAATGAAATCCATTTTTTTCTCTGATCTTTTGAATATGCATTGAATTAGGTGCATGAATACAAAGAGGATTGTAACATAAAAACAAAATTATATCCTTTAAGCATTGAATTCCATTACTTTTCTTTTTATTTTTCTCCCCCTTACCAGTCTCCCACCCATTGCTCCACCATGATCGAATAAATTGACCACTTCCTACATAGGATTCCAATTTTTCCTTTATAAAAATGTAAGGATGGCCTTATTCTTGTACAATAACTGCATAATTTTTCAAAGAAGTTAAGGGATAACTTGCACAACTTGTCATTAAATTATTTGTTTAAATTAAAGTAAATTGCATTCACCTAACACGGAGGAAAATTCCTTCAAATATTATCTTTGAAAATAAATTGGATTCCTTTTATCCAATATTTTCCATGGTCCACTAAATAATATTACTCATATTTTTTTTTTCCCGTGGATTTTAGTGTGACAAGTATTTCATGTGAAATTCATAGCTACATTGCTTTTCACGTTATGATCTTGTTCCATACATGCCTGGTTTATAACCTTAAGTTATATATATATATATATATTCACGGTTCATCATATGGTGTAAAGAGTTTATTATGATATATATCTTCCCTAATGATTGTGTTTACCATGCAACACATTCTATACAGATAGCATATTAGTCGCAAGATATTCTTCAAATAAAGAATGTGATTCATAAACAATAAGGGTAATGTGTTTTCAATTGTGCAGAAAATTGGTACATTTATACTATAGTAGATAACCATGAGTAAGGAATAGTGAATGTTTATAAATATTAATATTTATATTTAATTACCAAATTAATATTTGAATAAAATTAAAATAATATAAATTTATTAAATATAATTCCATTTCCAATTTTATATTTTATTTTCAATATAAAAATATTATATATTAAATTAAATATTTTCTTAATATATTAGTCAAGTGAGAATTAGTTAAATCAAGAGCCATTCAAATATTTAAATAATAAATGACTTAAAAATTTATTTTCAAATATAATTATAAATGATATTTATTTTTTCTTTTCCTAATGTATCATTTTAATTAAAATTATACATTTTATCTAAAAATATGCATATATGATTTTCTATATTAAGAAAGTTATAATATTCAAATTACTCATCTCAAATATATTACAAAATATAATGTATTTTAGTTTGTATTATATATTGAACAATTATCCCATTCGTTATAAAAATGGGCAACAACTCCTTTTTCCAGTAGTTTGGTAGTGGTGTTCTTTAAAAAAAAAAGAGTAGTTTTTTATGTTTATTTTTGGAGTTTTTTCATCGGATTTTTTCTAAAAGCGATTTTGTGGTGCATGGTGGTATCTCTCGTGGTTTTGTAACTTATGTTAGGGAATTATCGTTGTATTATAATCCAAGGAAAATGGATTGGTGGTTTATGAATGATGCAGGATATATATATATTAGAAAAATTCTAGCTTTCCGAGATTAAGTTTCTCAGATAATAATTTTATGTTAATGTGTCTTTTCCATTGCATTTTTATATTTTATTAAGAATCTGTTTTTGTAATTAAATTATACAAGGTTAAATCTAACATTTGTTATAAGAGCAATTTTGGCTTCAACGGAATGTATTTGTGACTAAGGGGTTTTACTTGGTATTTTGGCATACTTTATTATGGTGGGAGATGTGTAGAAGTGATTATTTTTGTTAAAGGAAATGATGATTAGTCAAAAATAGAGATTGAAAAATTCAATGGGTAGAGTTTTGAGCTATGAAAGCTCAAAATGGAAAACATGTTGGTACAAAGAGATTAGTGGATCATTGTGGATCAAAGGTACTTCACCAACAAGGATTTTAATAGAAGACTAGACCAAGTTTATTTGAAATGGAAAGAGCACAATACGATTGTGTTTCTAAAATTCAGTATTATCGAATATTTTAGAGGAAACTACATCAATGTATTTGTGGGACAAGTTAGGGCCTTTTCCATTCTAAGTCCTTGGTGAACAAATTGCTCCTATAGAATAAATTATACAACATGAGGATGAAAGATGGAGACTCGTTGATAGAACATTTAAATGCCTTCAATGTTGTAGTAAGTCCACTATTATTTTTGGTATCAATATTTCATATGAAAATAACTGAATTAGTTTGATATGTTCTCTACCAAACTTATGGGATAGTCTAGTTGTTACCATACATAGTAAATGTAGTTACTTTAAAGTTTGATGAAATAGTCCCACGCTTGTTATTGTGGGAGATGGGGTGAACAAACATGGAAAGCTATAACATAGATGCCTTATCTATAAGAGGACACTCCCATAATATAAATATAAATAATTCATCAATTTGGATATATAAATATAAAGGAAGAACCAAATCTGTAAGAAAATTCTTAAAGGTATGTTGGAGATGTGGAAAATAAGCGCATAAGAAAAAAGATTGTAAATCCAAAATTGCTGAGAAAGTGAAGGGATCTGAAGAAGCTACTTCTACAGAGAAAAAAACATCTTTAGATGAAAGAGGATATTTTTACTTTCTTTCTTAAATTACACATGTAGATCATGAATCATGGTTGGTTGACTTAAGTCCATCCTTTCATTTGACTCCTCACGGGGAGTGGTTTTGGAAGTATAAGAGATTCAATGCTAGTGATTTTTTCTTAGGAGATGACTTGAAAAATGGAATCATAAGATGAGCTATATTCAAATTGAACCTCACGGTTGGAAGGATCAGAACACTCCCTTGTTCTCTACACATCCCAGGTTTAGCTAAAAAATTGATTTCTATAAGAAAAATGAGCGACGTAAGTGTAAAAATAGTGTTTGAAAAGAATACCTACAAGAATGGTTTGAGGAACAATGTTATTACTAAGAAGAGTTCGAATTGAAACTCCATATAAGGTATTGGGAATCATTATTAGTGATGGATGCAATAATTTTGTTGTTCCAAAGAGTGGATAAAAGGAAAAAAAATCCTAGAGCTTATGGATAAAAGACATTGTTGTGGCATCAATGATTGGGACATATTAGAGATAAGTGCCTCTTTGTACTACATAGTAATAGTATGGTATAATGTATGTCTAATTGCTATATATTTATATTTTTTTGAACATTTTTATATGGGAAGCATAATTGAGTAAGATTATCCCCTAGTTTTATGAGGTCAGATGGAATATTATAGTTCGTGTATAGTGATGTGTTTGGATCTATTTCAATTCTATCACTAGATAAACCTGTGTACTATGTCTCATTTATAGATTACTTCTCAAGGAATACATTGATTTCTTTCTTCAATAATAAATGTCAATTTTTTGACAAGTTCAAATATTTTAAGGACCTTGTGGAAAATGAAACAGAGAAGAAAATTAAACTATTGAGGGCTTATAATGGTGGATAATTCTATGGGAATGATATTGAAGAATTCTATATGAAGTGCATTATAGAAAGGTAAAATATTATTCCATAAACACCTCAACAGAATGGATTTGAAAAAGGTATGAACATGATGTTAATGGAGAAATAAAGGAACATGCTAAGTGGCATCGAGTTAGGACAAGAATTGTAAGCAGAGATAATGGGTAATTTGTTTCATCTAGTAAATAGATCACCATCATCAACGTTTGATAATAAGACTCCACATGAGATATGGATTGGTAATATACTTTTTGTTAAAAATATTAGGGTATTTTCATTTTATTCTTATGTACACATTAAAAAGGAGAGTAAGAGTAAGCAAGATAAGAAAGTTGAAAAGTGTATCTTTATTGATATAAATATGGTCTAAATTATTATAATCTTTATAACCCATAAACTAAGAATATTGTGTATAATTGTGATGTGGTATTTAGAGAAGTCACTTATGATGTCAAATAGAAAATCTTATAAAGGGAGAAAGAAACAAAAAATATGGATTTTGAAATGAAGGGTAATGAATAAGACTCTACAAAAAAGTAAACATTAGAAGAAGAAGAACCGCATAATCTAGTATTTAGGAGATTAGTTTGGGAAAGAAGGTGGCCATAAAGTGGTAATACATCCAATTTTTGTCCAATTTTTGTTTTATTTATTTTTTATGGTGATCCTAGAATTTCTAGGGAGGTAGTGGATTCAGAGAATAGTAAACATTGGAAAAAGGCCATGGTTGAAGAAATGGCATCCTTGGACAAAATCTAGTGGATTTGTCAGTTAGATGAAATTCCATTCATAGTAAATGGGTGTTCAAAAATAATTTGAATATAGAAGTCATGGTGGAGAAATAAAAAGCTTGGTTAGTAACAAATGGTTATTCATAGGTAGAGGGAACTAATTTTGACGATATATTTTCTCCTATTTCCAAGTTAACTTCTATTAGATTTGTATCATCTATTGTTACTTCTGTTGATTTTGAGGTAGAATAGACCAACATGAATATAATGTTCCTACATGTGGATCTGGAAGAAGAAATATACATGAAGAAACCATAAATTTTTGTTGTGAATGGATAGAAAGAGTTGGTATGCAAGTTGAAAAAGTTATTGTATACGTTAAAGCAATTACCAAGGATGTGGTATCAAATTTTTGATACATATATTTGAATTTGACTTCACAAGGAGAAAACAAGCTCACTTTTGTATTTTGAATTAGTTTATGATAATTTTATTTATCTGGTATTATATGTAAATGATAAAAAAATAACACAGAAATCATCATCTTAATATAATTAAATAAAATTAACACAACCATTGTAAAACCTAGAAACCATTATGACCAATTAATGTGAAGTGACTTCAAGATTAAAAAATGGCATAAGAAATTAAAATCCATACATAGTCACACACCAATTGGCATCAGAATCGGGTCACTTCAGATTAAAAATAGAATAAGTACTTTAAACAAGGGAGGTTGCATGGCAACTAGTCCCTTCCTTCAACTTTACATTGGTTATCCTAGGCTCAAGTATGTCTCTGACAAGGCTCCAAGATATTTTAGGCTCAAGTATGTCTCTTACAAAGCTCCAAGCTGATGAAAAGGATCTAACTTTGAATGCAGGTACAAACTATATAGAAGAGGAAGTGGATTAGGCTCAAGTATGTCTCTTCCAAGGCTCCAAGCTGATGAAAGAACTCTAAGTTTTAATGAAGGTACAATCTATACATAAGACGAAGTGGAAGGATCCCAGTATCCATAAATCTTCAAAATCTTAAATCCCTGTATGATTATTTCTTAGTAAAAGCTACACTAGAAAGCCCCAACCTCAAAGGAATTTTATTGCTAAAAAGATAGATGTTTTAACTATTTTCTTGTTATATAGTTTTGAAACTTCTGTGCATGTTACAATGTATATGTTAATTTCTTCATGAAATGGAAATATACAATTTTTTTCCTAATAAAAAAAGTCACATCTGCACAATAAAGTCAAATAACCTAACTTCCACATACGAATATTGGCCTTAAAAAATTTGTGAACAAATATTGGACTTAAAAAAGTTGTGAACAATTAAACCAATTTGTGCTACAAGAACATAACCAGTGAGAATCACAAATTGCATCCAATGGATCTAATCATGTATTTCATAGACAAAAATTAATTCGTTTCTTGAAAATATTCCATTACATAATTTTTAAAAGTACATGAAATTGGCGAGTCTTCGTTTCAAAGTTTCTATTTAATAGTTATATTTAATATGTAATTTATTTTGTTGAGGCTTTTGTTTATACTCAACACATAGAAGATTAGAGTCGTTGAGGAAATTCAACATTTACAAAAAAACAACATATAGTTCTATATAATTCCATGCAAATGCAACAAATCTTACAAAATAAAAACATTGTGACATATATATATCCAGGTTGAAGTAAAGCATTTCAAACTTCATAGAGTCTTGGGAAGCCTCTTTTGAAGTAAAGTATCTGGTATCCAATATCGTTCACACATTTTTTGGCATGTGACCACCTATAACCTAACTTAATGGCCATGACAACTCCCCTTATAAACGACTCCCTTACAAGAGGGCACCAACCAATTTTAAGGATTTAAATGCTTTTGTGTGATATAATACTACCCGACATCACCAACCCAGTTTTCCTCCATTTGGAGCTTCATGATTATGTTTTGGACAACTCAAAGACATTATATATATATATATATATATATATATATACAGAAAAATAGCTCATAAGAATCGATGGTCATTTCTTAATAAGTTTCTGAATAAATCTCAAGATGATGATGTTTTATATGATGAGAAAGTTGTAGTTCAAGAATATGAGCCTGATCCTAACTGGACATTGCCAGAGATTGATGTTGAGAAATTATATAAGATTCTTGTGTTTCAATTTAAAGTTGCTCAGTTGTTTCGTTTTACTTCTGTTAATATTCCTATTTCCACTGGTCAAGAAGTTTATCAGATTCCTCTCATAAAACCAGAAGATATTGAATGGGGGTTAAGTAAAGGTTACAGATATATCCATCTGGGTATGCTTCAGTTCAACATAAATCCTCTTGTTCACCCAGGCTTAAATACTTCTTGTCTAACATGTATTCTTGATACCCGCATGAATCAGTTCAATGATGCTCTCATAGGTGGATTCCAGAGTCCTCTCAATAATGGCCCTGCCTGGTCCTCTTTTATTCCCAGATATCAAGTATCTTTAACTGATCCATATATTAATGAATTCCTCCAAGCCTATATTCAGCCCCAAGGGTTTCCATGGCTTTGATGTCGCTCCATCAGCCTAAAATATCGCGCCTACATGCTTCCATCCGTATTCGTTTTGTATCTTCCACCATGCCTCCATTACATCCCTAAATTGAAAGAAAGAGCTTCCAAGAGGGTGTTGTTGGGACCTAATACCACCCCCTTGCTGCTCGGTCCTAGTGTATCGTACTTATCTTCGATGAATGGAGTAGTACTTATACTCCTCTTGCACAAAAATATTCTCAACTGTAAACATCCAAGGCTCCTCAACAATTATCTCTTATCCAACATTCTGATGGATCTACTGGTCTCAAATTCACTACTCCCTCTTTTTCTAGATCTATGTCCTCTTTGAATAGATCTCCATTTTTTAGGGGAAGGGATAATACAAGATCCATTTCCCAAACATCTCCTTCAGTTATTCCCAGGAGTTTTTCTGTCAGATATCCTGCTTCTTCTATTCAAAGAGATAATCCCAGAAAGTCTACATCACATATAGGTAATGACTGCCAGTTTTGCATTCCATCCCCTTCCACCTTCCATGTTGAGTCTCCAAAACATGAATCCCAAGTTATGATTCCTGATATTAAAAGCTTCTCTCTTCCCAGAGCTAAACAAGACCTATCTGCCCAGATAAATGAAAGATATCTGGATACTGTTAGTTCAAGAACTTTCAAAAATGGGACTATAAAGGCTGATATGCAATGGTTACATACTAAATCTGTAACAGAACCAGATCAGTTAGAATCAGAAAAGATGCACAATTACACAAACTATCAAATTGTGTGCATGTTACAGAATATTTATGACCTTGCAAGGGATGTCTTAGAAGTTAAAGAACATATTAAGAAGATTCATTCTGGTTATAACGAAGTCTTGGGAATACAGAATGAACATACTCAAAAGTTGAATGATATAAATTCTAGTATGAATATTATTGCAAAATCCTTAGAGCACTTGAGAGATGCTCTACCTGAACCTACTTCTCCTCCTCATTATAGAGAAGTAGACTTATCCAGTTCAAAGCTCAGAGTCTCCTCCTCAGCTCCTGAAACCTCAGATTCACAAAAGAGAATTCTTTTGAAGGGGGTAGAGAATATTGGTATAACAAAGCTTGAAAGAATCCAGAAGGGAATAACTTTAGCCAGAGAGAAAACATATTTAATGAGGAATAGGCTTAAAAATTTTCCTTCAGTAGAAAGTTATTGGTTGCCTAAGAGGTACGTGAGTATAAGAAGTTTGATCGAAAATGGTCAACCATCTGCTCAAAAAGATATACTAGCCATGTCTGGAGTATCAGGTACAACTAGTAGAGCCCCTGGAGAACCTACACAAGGTGAGCCAAGCTCTAAGAGAGACAGACATGAGCCCTATTTCTTCTCCCATAAAGCAAATAGAGGTCAGGAAGATACTACTGCCCATGAAGCTTCTGCTTCCAGTCCCTTTGGCCGTTATTCTGAACACTTGCAAAATACTGCTGTAAGGTTTGAAAACCCCACTAACAAAGGGTATGGGAATACTTTACTTGTAAATATTGATTGTCTCAGTCAAGAGGAAGTAATCAATGTTTTGCATAATATCCATTCTTGGGCATTACAAAAAAAGGCAGAAAAAAGGAAGTTGGTATGATATAGTCACACAGATTGTTTGGTATTTTAATGGTATTGTCAAACAATGGTGGGACAAAATTTCTGATAGGGAAATGACCCAAATAGTTGAAAATGAAACAGATCCCTTGAAAGCTTTGTTTGATGCCATGAAACATGAATTTGTTGTAGTACCAGAAGACTCAGCACATCATTCACAAATGTTTTTATCTCAGAGATTGTGTAATATTCATTATCTGCCAACATACTTCTGCACTATGCAAAAGTTACTGTACCAGGCCCAAGACCCTCATAATGTTGCCTATCTGAGATATTATATTGCCTCTATGCCTGGAAATATTCCTGATTTAATAAATCAGTATTTTGAAATGAATAGAGTCAATATTGAGAATTTATCCTTTGCTGCAGTACACCAGTTAATTGTCACTATTCTACAAAAGGAATGTGTGGCTGAGAAGGCCAAAAAGAATTTTAAAAAGCAGATGCATGTTAGTACCAAATTATGCAATAATTTTCCTGAAACATATGATTTTGGATGTCATAAGAAGTCTAAGCACAAAATTGTCAGAAAATCCAAAGATCATTGTTCTTGTCAAACAGGAAAATATGTTCCAAGGAGAAAGAAATACTATCCTTCTAAGAAAACTTTCAAAGGACGAAGGACAGTATTTAGAAAAAGATCAAGACCTTCAAAGAAAGTAACTTGCTTTATTTGTGGCAAAGAAGGTCACTATGCAAATACATGTAGAGAAAAGGAGGATAAAAAGCAGATGAAAATCATGGATATCTTCTATACAATCCATGATCCAAAAGAATGGGATCTCATATCTCATTCTGATGGTGAATATTTTGAGGTATCAAATTCTTCCTCTTCTTCTCATGATTCTGTAGATGATGTGCCAGATATCAGGCAATTGAATTTAGATATAGATTCTTCTGATTCAGAAGAAACTTTTATACCTGATATAAAAATGTTTCATTTCAGTCCTTCTGAAAATCTGCAAATGAAGATTGCAGCAGTCAAAGCAGAACTAGCTCAGCTTGACCCAGTACAGTTCACTGCTAGAAGAAGATTGACAGAAAAATTGGAAAGCTTAGAAAAGCAGCTGCCCTCTAAAGCTGGAAAAGAAATGTTTGGAGATGAAGATTTTATTGAAAAAGAATTTGATTCAATGTTCATGCCACTCAAAATTGCAGAAATCCCATCAGAAGGTATGGATAAAATCAGTTCTCTTCAAATAAAGATCAAAGATTTAGAATCTTCAATTCATCATACTAGGACAGAAATGGTTCAACTAGCATCCAAATTGCAAATGCTAGTTGCAGATTATGATGCTTGTAATTCTAAATTGGAAAATTTACTCCTTAAAGAAGTTCCCTCTGAATATAGGGAGACAGATCCTCCTCTCGAAGATGTCAAAATAATGGGTATTGGTGATAGAGTAGTAATTCCTATAAAGATTAAGTTGCCCAAGATTAAGGAATATACTCTAGACGCCCAAATTGATTCTGGTGCCATGAGTAGTGTCTGCAAATATGGAGCCATTCCCATTTATTATTGGAAACCTACCAAAGTAAATTTCCGGGCTATCACAAAAGATCTAATGGCAATAAATCATATAGCCCCTGATTTTCGTATCTTTTTGAATAATGTATAGGTGAAAGTCACTTTGTATAGTTTTGATTCAGGTTCAGATTTCCTGTTAGGTCAAGATTTTTTGAAGAAACTTCTGCCTGTAACCTTTGGTAAAGGAACAATCACATTCACCACTAAAGAAGGCCCAGTTGAATTACCATCCTCCAGTGATTATAGAGTTAACGTGCAGCCAACAGAAGAGGATATAATTCAGAGCAGTCTGCAGGATCTCACCAAGATCAACAAAATTTTCAAGCATACAGAACTCCATGGTCCTCAAACTCTTGAAGGAATTTCAAATAAGCTCAGAAAAGAATGTACGGCTAGCCGTCCAGATGCCTTCTGGACAAAAGGAAAGTACTTTGTGGCTCTTCCATATAAAGAAAATTATGTTCCCAGACCACAAAAAGCTAGCGCTAATCATATGAGTCCTTCAGAACAGGAGCTGTGTAAGCAAGAAATCAGTCAGCTATTAGAACAAAGACTCATTGAGCCATGCTAGAGCCCTTGGGCTTGTCCAGCCTTTCATGTTAACAAGCATAGTGAACAAAAGAGAGGTAAGAAACGACTTGTTATTAATTATAAGGTTCTTAATGATGCCTTACTTCCCATTAGGTATCCTTTACCTAATAAAGAGCCCCTACTTGCCAAAATTGCTCACGCAAATGTTTTCAGCAAGTTTGATTTGAAAAGTGGATTTTGGCAAATTGGCATCATTCCTGCTGACAGATACAAAACTGCATTCACTGTTCCACATGGGCAATATCAATGGACTGTCATGCCATTTGGCTTGAAAAATGCTCCTTCTGAATTTCAAAAACGGATGGAAGACATTTTTGGTGGGGAGGAGTATATCATAGTGTATATAGACGATTTACTTGTTTTTAGCAGAGATGTAAATAGCCATAAAAATCACTTAGAAAAGTTTTATGAGCTGGTCTTCAAACATGGTTTGGTACTTTCTGATTCAGATGAAAAGTTTCAAATTGGGAAATTCAAAATAGATTATTTAGGTCTGCATATAGAACAAGGACATGTTAACCTGCAACCTCATGTTCTTACTCATTTATTAAAGTTTCCTGATGAAATCCCCGATGTCAGAACTTTGCAGAGATTCCTTGGGTGTTTAAATTATATAAGGCATTTTTATGAAAACCAAGCAGATGACACCAAAGTTTTACATAAAAGATTGAAAAAGCAGGCATCAGGATGGATAGAAGAAATGACTACAGCAGTCAGGAATATTAAGAGCAAGATTAATGAATTGCCAAAGTTGAAGCTTCCTGATAATAATCTTTCTTTTATTCTTGAAACAGATGCTTCTGATCATACATGGGCAGTTGTAGTTCTCCAAAAGCATGGAAGAAAAGAATTAGTTTGTGCCTATTCCTCTGGAACATTTGATGATACTGAGAAAAAGTATCCCTCTTCTCATAAGGAGATACTTGCTATAAAAAGAGGAATTAAGAGATTCCATCTGTTCTTGAAAAGTGTGAGATTTATTGTCAGGACAGACCTGAAGCACATGAAAAGTATTTTGGCAAACAAGAAGCTGTTAGAACAAGGGAGTACCAGGATATTGAGGCGGGCACTGTGGTTAGAAGGTTTTGATTTTGATATAGTCTACAAATCTGGTGCAGAGAATTATCTTGCAGACATGCTCACAAGAGAAGGTTCAGCTGAAGTCAAAGAAATAAAGATGTTCAAACCACTTCACCAGCATGAAGCTTCTACCAGTTCTAGTCAGTCCCAGTTTAAGAGAGCCAGGGTCAGTCAAGTAGTTGTTTGTAGTCAGTGTCATTATCGGTTTTGTTGGGATTTTTTTGTACACAAAGTCATAGAGTTACCCTTTAATCTTCATGAAATTGTCTTACATAAATGGTTTGACTCGGGAGAAGCCCAATGGATGTATTCTAGAGAGCTACCATATAGGTATAGATCATGGCAAGTCTATTATGCATTATCTAGAGGTCCAGATCCCATACATTATGCATTCATCTAGAAGACTGATTGGACTTGGCAATATTATTTCACTATCCATCAAAAAGCTCATATATATGGGTCTGTTAGAATCATATTCTATGATATAGATGTCGATAATTTGATTAACTGGTGGAGTCCCTGGTTTAGGTTGTTTTTAGTTAGGTATATGCCAAGAGTCAATTGGATGTTAGAACATGATCATAAGTGCACTTTAGGAACAATAATTTGGGAAATGCATATAGCTGCACAAAATGACTATGTCGTAGAGTTTGGCTTAGTCCATCAAGACACAGTATTGGTTCCAAATCAAGCTGAAGAATCTTTCAATCTCTTTGTCAGTTTTCAAGGGAGAATTACTGTTGATGAAGTAAACAGACCACTAAATATGTTTTCATTTCCTTTTCACTGTTGCTTCCGACAAAATGATCCTCCATGGCTTTACATTCCACATGAGATAGTTGCTCCTGATACTGAAGAATTATTGGAATATTATGGAGAGAGAAATTATGATCATAGAAATGATTATGATGATCGTGCCAACAGTGATTGATTGTAAAGATCACTCTATTTGAAATATTTACAAATCTTATTTTGTACATATTTTATCTTTTGGTTTCCGTGGGATTTGCTCCGAATAAAAATCTCCACTGTGTAATTACTTTTGTAACAGAGCCGATGTCCTAGATTCCGGCCATAGTTGTCATTTTGTGTGATTAGATTGGGTCAGATTCGGTCCCCATATGGCTTAGCCTCCAAGGGATGAGATAACAAGTGGTTGTCCCCACTTGTCCGAATCTTAGGTACATTTTTCTGTTCACTTACTTTAAGGTACACCCGTGATAAACATCTTGCATGATGGCCTATCCGAGGACAGACTCTCTTTGTTCCAAGTATCTGGTAAAAGTTGTAACCGGATGACCTGCTAGGATATGATAAATACTAGCATTGCGTGGTCATTTGGCATTTAGAGTCTGAGAGTCTGAGTCTGTATATTGAGTCTGAGCTTTGTTTCCATGCTCTGCATCTACGCAAAACCTCGCGATCTGCTTGCATCACGGCGACTAAGTCTGAAAGTCTGAGTCTGTTAGGTGACTTGGCTAGCCTGCATCTTAGTGTGCTCGGCACTAAGAAGAATCTAAAGTGGCGGGGTCATTAGATTGAGTCTGTGTTTTGTTTTGTAAGATCTGAGTTAGAGTCTGCAACTGGCCAGAAAGCCTCCAGTGAGCACGCTCATTCAATGAGTTGCTGTAACTGGTAAATTCCACTGCAGTCTAGCTCTGAAAAGAGATATTGTACTCTGATTTCTGGTGTAAAACTCCATATGAAAATATTAATGAAGAATTGTTCTGAGTTTTGGCCTGAGAGAGAACAAGAACCAAATTTACAGAACCAGAACCAGGAGCTCAGAACTCAGGCCAAAACTCAGAACAATTCTTCATTAATATTTTCATATGGAGTTTTACACCAGAAATTAGATTACAATATCTCTTTTCAGAGCTATACTGTAGTGCCATTTACCAGTTACAACAACTCATTGAATGAGCGTGCTCACTGGAGGCTTTCTGGCCAGTTGCAGACTCTAACTCAGAGCTTACAAAACAAAACACAGACTAATTCTAATGACCCCGCCACTTTAGATTCTTCTTAGTGCCGAGCACACTAAGACGCAGGCTAGCCAAGTCACCTAACAGACTCAGACTTTGAGACTTAGTCGCCGTGATGCAAGCAGATCGTGAGGTTTCGCGCAGATGCAGAGCAGGGAAACAAAGCTCAGACTCAATATACAGACTCAGACTCTCAGACTCTGAATGCCAAATGACCACGCAATGCTAGTATTTATCATATCCTAGCAGGTCATCCGGTTACAACTTCTACCGGATACTTGGAACAAAGAGAGTCTGTCCTCGGATAGGCCATCATGCAAGATGCTTATCACAGGTGTACCTTAAAGTAAGTGAATAGGAAAATGTACCTAAGATTCGGGCAAGTGGGGACAACCACTTATTATCTCGTCCCTTGGAGGCTAGGCCATATGGGGACCGAATCTGACCCAATATAATCACACAAAATGACAACTATGGCCGGAATCTAGGACATCAGCTCTGTTACAAAAGTAATTACACAGTGGAGATTTTTATTCGGAGAAAATCCCATGGAAACCAAAAGATAAAATATGTACAAAATAAGATTTGTAAATATTTCAAATAGAGTGATCTTTACAATCAATCACTGTTGGCACGATCATCATAATCGTGTCTATGATCATAATTTCTCTCTCCATAGTATCCCAATAATTCTTCAGTATCAGGGGCAACTATCTCATGTGGAATGTAAAGCCATGGAGGCTCATTTTGTCGGAAGCAACAGTGAAAAGGAAATGAAAACATATCTAGTGGTCTGTTTACTTCATCAATAGTAATTCTCCCTTGAAAACTGACAAAGAGATTGAAAGATTCTTCAGCTTGATTTGGAACCAATACTGTGTCTTGATGGACTAAGCCAAACTCTACGACATAGTCATTCTGTGCAGCTATATGCATTTCCCAAATTATTGTTCCTAAAGTGCACTTATGATCATGTTCTACCATCCAATTGACTCTTGGCATATACCTAACTAAAAATAACCTAAACCAGGGACTCCACCAGTTAATCAAATTATCGACATCTATAGCATAGAATATGATTCTAACAGACCCATATATACGAGCTTTTTGATGGATAGTGAAATAATCTTGCCAAGTCCAATCAGTCTTCTGGATGAATGCATAATGTATGGGATCTGGACCTCTAGATAATGTATAATAGACTCGCCATGACCTATACCTATATGGTAGCTCTCTATAATACATCCATTGGGCATCTCCTGAGTCAAACCATTTTTGTAAGACAATTTCACGAAGATTAAAGGGTAACTATATGACTTTGTGTACAAAACAATCCCAACAAAATCGATAATGACACTGACTACAAAAAACTACTTGACTGACCCTGGCTCTCTTAGACTGGGACTGACTAGAACTGGTAGAAGCTTCATGTTGGTGAAGTGGTCTGAACATCTTTATTTCTTTGACTTCAGCTGAACCTTCTCTTGTGAGCATGTCTGCAAGATAATTCTCTGCACCAGATTTGTAGACTATATCAAAATCAAAACCTTCTAACCACAGTGCCCACCTCAATATCATGGTACTCCCTTGTTCTAACAGCTTCTTGTTTGCCAAAATACTTTTCATGTGCTTCAGGTCTATCCTGACAATAAATCTCACACTTTTCAAGAACAGATGGAATCTCTTAATTCCTCTTTTTACAGCAAGTATCTCCTTTTGAGAGAAGAGATACTTTTTCTCAGTATCATCAAACGTTCCAGAGGAATAGGCACAAACTAATTATTTTCTTCCATGCTTCTGGAGAAGTACAACTGCCCATGTATGATCAGAAGCATCTGTTTCAAGAATAAAAGAAAGATTAGTATCAGGAAGCTTCAACTTTGGCAATTCATTAATCTTGCTCTTAATATTCCTGACTGCTGTAGTCATTTCTTCTGTCCATCCTGATGCCTGCTTTTTCAATCTTTTATGTAACACTTTGGTGTCATCTGCTTGGTTTTCATAAAACTGCCTTATATAATTTAGGCATCCAAGGAATCTCTGCAAAGTTATGACATCGGGGATTTCATCAGGAAACTTTAATAAATGAGTAAGAACATGAGGTTGTAGGTTAACATGCCCTTGTTCTATATGCAGACCTAAATAATCTATTTTGACTTTCCCAATTTGAAACTTTTCATCTGAATCAGAAAGTACCAAACCATGTTTGAAGACCAGCTCATAAAACTTTTCTAAGTGCTTTTTATGGCTATTTACATCTCTGCTAAAAAAAAGTAAATCGTCTATATACACTATGATATACTCCTCCCCACCAAAAATGTCTTCCATCCGTTTTTGAAATTCAGAAGGAGCATTTTTCAAGCCAAATGGCATGACATTCCATTGATATTGTTCATGTGGAACAGTGAATGCAGTTTTGTATCTGTCAGCAGGAATGATGCTAATTTGCCAAAATCCACTTTTCAAATCAAACTTGCTGAAAACATTTGCGTGAGCAATTTTGGCAAGTAGGAGCTCTTTATTAGGTAAAGGATACCTAATGGGAAGTAAGGCATCATTAAGAGCCTTATAATTAATAACAAGCCGTTTCTTACCTCTCTTTTGTTCACTATGCTTGTTAACATAAAAGGCTGGACAAGCCCAAGGGCTCTTGCATGGCTCAATGAGTCTTTGTTCTAATAGCTGACTGATTTCTTGCTTACACAGCTCCTATTCTGAAGGACTCATATGATTAGCGCTAGCTTTTTGTGGTCTGGGAACATAGTTTTCTTTATATGGAAGAGGCACAAAGTACTTTTCTCTTGTCCAAAAGGCATCTGGACGGCTAGCTGTACATTATTTTCTGAGCTTATTTGAAATTCGTTCAAGAGTTTGAGGACCATGGAGTTATGCATGCTTGACAATTTTGTTGATCTTGGTGAGATCCTGCAGACTGCTCTGAATTATATCCTCTTTTGCTGGCTAAACGTTAACTCTATAATCACTGGAGGATGGTAATTCAACTGGGCCTTCTTTAGTGGTGAATGTGACTGTTCCTTTACCAAAGGTTACAGGCAGAAGTTTATTCAAAAAATCTTGACCTAACAGGAAATCTGAACCTAAATCAAAACTATACAAAGTGACTTTCACCTGTACATTATTCAAAAAGATAGGAAAATCAGGGGTTATATGATTGATTGCCATTAGATCTTTTTTGATAGCCCGGAAATTTACTTTGGTAGGTTGCCAATAATAAATGGGAATGGCTCCATATTTGCAGACACTACTCATGGCACCGGAATCAATTTGGGCGTCTAGAGTATATTCCTTAATCTTGAGCAACTTAATATTTATAGGAATTACTACTCTATCACCAATACCCATTATTTTGACATCTCCGAGAGGAGGAACTGTCTCCCTATATTCAGAGGGAACTTCTATAAGGAGTAAATTTTCCAATTTAGAATTACAATCATCATAATCTGCAACTAGCATTTGCAATTTGGAAGCTAGTTGAACCATTTCGTTCCTAGTATGATGAATTGAAGATTCTAAATCTTTGATCTTTATTTGAAGAGAACTGATTTTATCCATACCTTCTGATGGGATTTCTGCAATTTTGAGTGGCATGAACATTAATCAAATTATTTTTCAATAAAATATTCATCTCCAAATATTTTTATCCAGCTTTAGAGGGCAACTGCTTTTCTAAGCTTTCCAATTTTTCTGTCAATCTTCTTCTAGCAGTGAACTGTACTGGGTCAAGCTGAGCTAGTTCTTCTTTGACTGCTGCAATCTTCATTTGCAGATTTTCAGAAGGACTGAAATGAAACATTTTTATATCAGGTATAAAATTTTCTTCTGAATCAGAAGAATCTGTATCTAAATTCAATCGCCTGATATCTGGCACATCATCTGCAGAATCATGAGAAGAAGAGGAAGAATTTAATACCTCAAAATATTCACCATCAGAATGAGATATGAGATCCCATTCTTTTGGATCATGGATTGTAGAGAAGATATCCATGATTTTCATCTGCTTTTTATCCTTCTTTTCTCTACATGTATTTGCATAGTGACCTTCTTTGCCACAAATAAAGCAAGTTACTTTCTTTGAAGGTCTTGATCTTTTTCTAAATATTGTCCTTCGTCCTTTGAAAGTTTTCTTAGAAGGATAGTATTTCTTTCTCGTTGGAACATATTTTCCTGTTTGACAAGAACAATGATCTTTGGATTTTCTAACAATTTTGTGCTTAGACTTCTTATGAAATCCAAAATCATATGTTTCAGGAAAATTATTGCATAAGTTGGTACTAACATGCATTTGCTTTTAAAATTCTTTTTGGCCTTCTCAGCCACACATTCCTTTTGTAGAATAGTGACAATTAACTGGTGTATTGCAGCAAAGGATAAATTCTCAATATTGACTCTATTCATTTCAAAATACTGATTTATTAAATCAGGAATATTTCCAGGCATAGAGGCAATATAATATCTCAGATAGGCAACATTATGAGGGTCTTGGGCCTGGTACAGTAACTTTTGCATAGTGCAGAAGTATGTTGGCAGATAATGAATATTACACAATCTCTGAGATAAAAACATTTGTGCATGATGTGCTGAGTCTTCTGGTACTACTCCAACAAATTCATGTTTCATGGCATCAAACAAAGCTTTCAAGGGATCTGTTTCATTTTCAACTATTTGGGTCATTTCCCTATCAGAAAGTTTGTCCCACCATTGTTTGACAATACCAGTAAAAGACCAAACAGTCTGTGTGACTATATCAGACCAACTTCCTTTTGTTTCTGCCTTTTTTTTGTAATGCCCAAGCATGGATATTATGCAAAACATTGATTACTTCCTCTTGACTGAGACAATCAATATTTACAAGTAAAGTATTCCCATACCCTTTGTTAGTGGGGTTTTCAAACGTTACAGCAGTATTTTGCAAGTGTTCAGAATAACGGCCAAAGGGACTAGAAGCAGAAGCTTCATGGGCAGTAGTATCTTCCTGACCTCTATTTGCTTTATGGGAGAAGAAATATGGCTCATGTCTGTCTCTCTTAGAGCTTGGTTCACCTTGTGTAGATTCTCCAGGGGCTCTACTAGTTGTACCTGATACTCCAGACATGGATAGTATATCTTTTTGAGCAGATGGTTGAACATTTTCAATCAAACTTCTTAAACTCACGTACCTCTTAGGCAACCAGTAACTTTCTACTGAAGTAAAATCTTTAAGCCTATTCCTCATTAAATCCGTTTTCTCTCTGGCTAAAGTTATTCCCTTCTGGATTCTTTCAAGCTTTGTTATACCAATATTCTCTACCCCCTTAAAAAGAATTCTCTTTTGTGAATTTGAGGTTTCAGGAGCTGAGGAGGAGAATCTGAGCTTTGAACTGGATAAGTCTACTTCTCTATAATGAGGAGGAGAAGTAGGTTCAGGTAGAGCATCTCTCAAGTGCTCTAAGGATTTTGCAATAATACCCATATTAGAATTTATATCATTCAACTTTTGGGTATGTTCATTCTGTGTTCTCAAGACTTCATTATAACCAGAATGAATCTTATTAATATGTTCTTTAACTTTTAAGACATCCCTTGCAAGGTCATCAATATTCTGTAACATGCACACAATTTGATAGTTGTGTAATTGTGCATCTTTTCTGATTCTAACTGATCTGGTTCTGTTACAGATTTAGTATGTAACCATTTCATATCAGCCTTTATAGTCCCATTTTTGAAAGTTCTTCTTGAACTAGCAGTATCCAGATATCTTTCATTTATCTGGGCAGATAGGTCTTGTTTAGCTCTGGGAAGAGAGAAGCTTTTAATATCAGGAATCATAACTTGGGATTCATGTTTTGGAGACTCAACTTGGAGGGTTGAAGGGGATGGAACGCAAAACTGGCAGTCATTACCTATATGTGATGTAGACTTTTTGGGATTATCTCTTTGAATAGAAGAAGCAGGATATCTAACAGACAAACTCCTGGGAATAGCTGAAGGAGATGTTTGGGAAATGGATCTTGTATTATCCCTTCCGCTAAAAAATGGAGATCTATTCAAAGAGGACATAGATCTAGAAAAAGAGGGAGTAGTGAATTTGAGACCAGTAGATCCATCAGAATGTTGGATAAGAGATAATTGCTGAGGAGCCTTGGATGTTTGCAGTTGAGGATATTTTTGTGCAAGAGGAGTATAAGTACTACTCCATTCATCAGGTAAAGTACATGCTGCAAATCCAATCTGTAAAGGGGTGGTGTTACCGGGACCAACAACAACACCCTCTTTAAGAGCTCTTTCTTTCAATTTAGGATGTAATGGAGGCATGGTGGAAGATACAAAACGAATACAGATGGAAGCATGTAGCTGTGCTATTTCAGACTGTGGAGCAACATCAAAGCCATGGAACTGAATATAGACATGGAGGAATTCATTAATATATGGATCAGTTAAAGATACTTGATATCTGGGAATAAAAGAGGACCAGGCAGGGCCATTATTGAGAGGACTCTGGAATCCACCTATGAGAGCATCATTGAATTGATTCATGCGGGTATCAAGAACACATGTCAGACAAGAAGTATTTAAGCCTGGGCGAACAAGAGGATTTATGCCGAACTGAAGCATACCCAGATGGATATATCTGTAACCTTTACTTAACCCCCATTCAATATCTTCTGGTTTTATGAGAGGAATCTGATAAACCTCTTGACTAGAGGAAATAGGAATATTAACAGAAGTAAAATGAAACAACTGAGCAGATTTAAATTGAAACACAGGAATCTTATATAATTTCTCAACATCAATCTCTGGCAATGTCCAGTTAGGATCAGGCTGATATTCTTGAACTACAACTTTCTCATACAGAACCAAAACCAGGAGCTCAGAACTCAGGCCAAAACTCAGAATAATTCTTCACTAATATTTTCATATGGAGTTTTACACCAGAAATAAGATTACAGTATCTCTTTTCAGAGCTAGACTGCAGTGGCATTTACCAGTTACAACAACTCATTGAATAGTCTTGTGCACCAGAACACGGCAGCCTCGTCGTTCTTTCACAGTTTCCTACTGTCAGCTTACCGCTAATCTCAATTCATGGGATAAGAGTTGCACACACATCCGTGGGGGAAAATAGATGTGAAAATAATTTTACGAACCGTATTTGCTTTAATACAATTTCCATGTAACAAGAAACTAGGAGCTCAGAATCAGATCAAAATTTCTGCAACACCCTTCACAATATTTGCATATGATTAGAGATCCAGAATCAGACAGCACATCCGTAGCTTTATTAGACAAGCAAGGCATTCACTAAATACGATTATCCTTTGAATGAGCGTACATCGAGGCCAGCAGATTTCGACTCGTATTATTAAATATATAATAATCTAATTCGCCACTTTAAATATTCTTAGTGTCGAGCACACAAGATTTCCAGATATTGTCACCTAATACTTTGAGATTTAGTCATCGCGATGCAAAGCTTCGACGCGGTTTCGCATAAGAGCTGCGGAAACAAAGCTGACTCAATATAATGCACTCGCATCTTCATACATTGAATTAAATCGACACGCGAATAGATGAAGTTCATTATAATATTCTAGCAGTTACTCGGCATAATCTTTTATCGATACTTGAACAAAGAGAGCCATCATGCAAGATGCTTATCACGGCGTACCTTAAATAAAACAGAAATGTTTCCAAGATCGCAAGTGACAACCACTTTTATCCGGCCCCTGAGACTACATAGCGGGGACCAATCACCTAATGATGACTATGGTCGTAATCTAGACATCGCTCAAGCATAAAGTAATAATATCAAAGGAGATTTTTACTCGGAGCAAATCCATTTTAAACCAAAAGATAAAATATGTACAAAGTAAGATTTGAAAGATTTTCAATAGAGTGATCTTTACAATCAATCATCGCTACACGACATCATCATAATCATAACGCGATCATAATTCATAGTATTCCAATAATTCTCGTGAGCAACTATCTCATGTGGAATAAAAAAAGCCATGGAGGATCATCTTGTTATCACTGGAACGGAATGAAAATATATTTATAATTGTTTATCACAATAGTAATTTTAAAATCACAAAGAGATTGAAAGATTTTCGATTTGATTTAACCACGTAAACCTTGATGTAATGGCTAACATATGACATAGTCATTTCTATGTTTGCATTTCCCAAATTATAAAGTGCACTTATGATCATGTTCTAACATTCAATTTTTGGCATATTTCCAATCAACCTAAACTGTGACTCCAATTGCCCAATCAAATTATCAACATCCATAGCATAGAATATGATTCTAACAAGTAATCTATATATATGAGTTTTTTGATAGTGAAATTAATCTGCTAGTTCAATCAAAGCCTGACAAATGCATAACGTATGGGATTCGACTTCTTAGAATTCACATTAGACTCTCGCTTATATGACTTATACCTATGGTAGCTCTCTAGAATACAATCCATTGGGCTTCTCTGTCAAACTATTTTTGTAAGACAATTTCAATTGCAGCATTGAAGGGGTAACTTTATGTCTTGTGTAATTATAAAAACAACCCAACAGAAGAATGACACTCCACTACAAAAACTATTTCCCGATCACTCTCTTAGATCAACCGTAGAATCTTCATGCTAGTGAAGTGAACATTTTACTTCTTGACTTTTCATTGTTAGAGCGCATGTCAAGAAGATAAATCTTTCGCACTCGCATTTGTAGAATATAAAAATCAAAACCTTCTGCGCCCACCACATCTCGTATGCTCCCTGTTCTAGCAGCCTCTGTTTACCAAGACTTTTCACGTGCTTTTAAACCTGGACATTAAATTCACTTTTCAACGCATGGAATCTCGTTAATTCCTCTTGCTAAATAAGTATCTCCTTATGAGAAGAGGATATGCTATCATCAAATTTGCAGGAATAAAGTGTAACTACCCTTTTCTTCCATGCTCGAGAAGCAATAATCGCTTATGTATTGTCGTTATCTATTTCAAGAATAAGAAGGTATTATATCAGAGTTTAAAGAGTTTCAACTTGGCAATTTTTTATCCATTTTAATATTCCTCATCGCAATATCATTTCTTCTATCGCCTCTACGTTTGCTTTTTCAATTTTTTTCGTACATTTTTGGTGTCAACCGCTTTGTTTTCATAAATCACTTTAATTTAGGCATCCAGGAATGAAGTTACAAAACATCGAAGATTTCATCAGGAAACTTTAATAAATGAGTAAGAACATGTGGCTGCAGTTACATGCCCTTGTTCTATATACGAACCTACATAATCTATTTTACTTTCTAATTTGAAACTCCTTCATCCGAATGTAAAGTACCAAACCATGTTTAAAGACCAACTCATAAAACTTTTTCTTAGTGTTTTTTATGGCTATTTACATATCTTGCTAAAAACAAGTAAATCGTCTATATACACTATGATATACTCCTCCCACAAGATGTCTTCCTCATTTTCGAAATTCATAAGACATATTTTTACAAGCCATGTCTCCAGTCTCATTGATATTCCATGTGGAACGGTTTCCAGGAATACGATTTGTATACGCGAGCAGAATGATGCCAATTTGCCAAAATCCACTTTTCAAATCAAATTCTGAGTGAGAAAACATGATGTGAGCAATTTTGGCAAGTAGGAGCTCTTTATTAGGTAAAGGACCTAATGGGAAGTAAGGCATCATTAAGAGTCTTATAATTAATAAGCAAGCTTGTTTCTTACCTTTTTTATATCCTTATGCTTGGTAACATAAAAGTGGACAAGCCCAAGGGCTTTGCATGGCTCAATGAGTCTTTGTTCTAATAGCGGCGATTCTTGCTTACACGGCTCTCGTTATGAAGGACTCATATATGATTTGCGCACTTTTTGTGATGGGAACATAATTTTTTTATATGGAAGAGCCACAAAGTACTTTACTCTTGTCCATAAGGCATACGGACGGTTGGGATACATTCTTTCTAAGCTTATTTGAAATTCCTTCAAGAGTTTGAGGACCATGGAGTTCGCATGCTTGACAATTTGTTGACTTGGTGAGATCCTGGACTCAATTATATAGTTCTGCTCAGCACATTAACTCTATCATTGGAGGATGGTAATTCAACCGGGCCTTAGTGGTGAATGTATTTGTTCCTTTAGCAGGGGCCATGAATGATATCTTTATTCAAAAAATCTTGACCTAACAGAAATAACTGAATCAAAACTATACAAAGTGACTTTCACTGCATATATATTATTCCAGGTAGGAAAATCGGGGCTATATGATTTATTGCCATTAGATCTTTTGTGATAGCCAAAATTTGGCTTTGGTAAGGCCACCAATAATCTGGGAATAGCCCATATTTGACATACTCATGGCACAAATCAATGGGCGTCTAGTATATTCCTTATGATCTCTTGGGCAACTTTTTCTTTATAGAATTATTACTCTATCACGAAATACCAATTATTTTGACATCTTAGAGAGGAGAACTGTCTCCCTATATTCACGGGGAACTTCTTTAAGGAGAATTTGCCAATTTAGAATTACAATCATCATAATATGCAACTAGTATTTGCAATTTGGATGCTAGTTGAACCATTTCTGTCTTAGTATGATGGTTGAAAATTCTAAATCTTTGATCTTTATTTGAAAAGAAGCGATTTATCCATACCTTGAGCTTTACGCAATTTGAGTGGCATGAACATGAATCAAATTATTTTTCAATCTTCATCTCCAAATATTTCTTTTTAGTTTTAGAGGGTATACCGCTTTCTAAGCTTTCGATTTTCTCTGTCAATCTTCTTCTATAGTGAGCTGTATTGGGTCAAAATCAGTCGGCTAGTTCTCGCTTTCGCAATCTATTTGTAGATTTTCAGAAGGATTTAGAAATGAAACATTTTATATCGGTATAAAAGTTTCTTCAATGAGAAGAACATGTATCTAAATTCAATTGCCGATACCGCCACATCATTAGCGAGAATCATGAGAAGAAGAGGAAGAATTTGATACCTAAAAATATTCACCATCGTAATGAGATATGAGATCCCATTCTTTTGGATCATGGATTGCAGAGAAGATATCCCATTTTCATCTCACTTTTTATCCTTCTTTTCTCTACATGTGTTTGCATAGTGACCTTATTTGCCGCAAATAAAGCAAGTTGCTTTCTTTGACGGTCTTGATATTTTTCTAAATAATGTCCTTCATTCTTTGAAAGTTTTTCTTAGAAGGATAGTATTTCTTTCTCCTTGGGAACATATTTTCTCGTTTGACAAGAACAATGATCTTTGGATTTACTCGAGCAATTTAGTGCTTAGACTTCTTATGACATCCAAAATCATATGCCAAAAATTATTGCATAAGTGCTAACAGTAATAACATGCATCTGCTTTTTAAATTCTTTTTTTCTTCTCAGCCACACATTCCTTTTGTAGAATAGTGACAATTAAGCGGTGTACCTATGACAAAAGATAAATTCTCAATATTGACCCTATTCATTTCAAAATACTTGATTTATTGAATCGAGGAATATTAGAGGCAATATAATATCTCAGATAGAAACATTATGAGGGTCTTGGGCCTACAGTAATAGCACATAATGCATAAAGTATTGTCGAAAATATCAATTATTGACAATCTATGAGATAAAAACATTTGTGCATGATCTTTGAGTCTCTGGTACTACTCCAACAATTTCATGTTTCATGGCATCAAACAAAGCTTCTAGGGATCTATTTCATTTTCAACTATTTGGGTCATTTCCCTATCAGAAAGTTTTGTCCCACCATGTTTGACAATACAATTAAAAGAAGACAATGTATTGTGATCGCGTATCTCAATCTTCCTTTTGTTTCCTTTTTTTCTACGCTTGCCCAAGCAGCCTAAGCATATTATTAAAACATTGATTACTTCCTCTGAATCGATACAATCAATATTTACAGTAAAGTATTCAAAACCCCTTTGTTAATTGGTAATTTTCAAACCTTACAACAATATTTGCAAGTGTTCGAGAGTTTAACGGCCAAAGGGATGCAGACGTTTCCGTTCATGGCGGTAGATCTTCACGACCTCTGTTGCTTTATGGGAGAAGAAATAGGGCTCATGTCTGTCTCTCTTAGACCTTGTTCACCTTGTGTAGGTTCTCCTAGCTCTACTAGTTGTGCACGAAACCTGCACATGGCTAGTATATCTTTTGAAAGTAGATGGTTGACCATTTTCAATCAAAACTTTCTTAAACTCACGTATTCTTAATTGCAGGCAACCTTGTAAGGAAAATGCGAAGGAAAATATTTAGCCTTTCTTCATTAAATCTTTTTTCTCTCGCTAAAGTTATTCCTTCGATCTCTCAAGCTTTGTTATTTGTGTTCTCTACCCCCTTAAAAAGGTTTCAGATGCGCTGAGGAGGAGAATCTGAGCTTTGAACTGGATAAGTCTACTTCTCTATAATGAGGAGGAGAAGTAGGTTCAGGTAGAGCATCTCTTAAATGCTCTAAGGATTTTTCAATTATACCCATATTAGAGTTTATATCATTCAACTGTTGGGTATGTTCATTCTGAGTTCCTAAGACTTCATTATAACCAGAATGCATCTTATTAATATGTTCCTTAACTTCTAAGACATCCCGTGCAAGGTCATCAATATTCTGTAACATGCACGCAATTTGATAGTTTGTGTAATTGTGCATCTTCTCTGATTCCAACTGGTCTGGTTCTGTTATAGATTTAGTATGTAACCATTGCATATCAGCCTTTATAGTCCCATTTTTGAAAGTTCTCCTTGAACTACCAGTATCCAGATATCTGTCATTTATCTGGGCAGATAGGTCTTGTTTAGCTCTGGGAAGAGAGAAGATTTTGATATCAGGAATCATAACCTGAGATTCATGCTTTGGAGACTCAACCTGGAAGGTGGAAGGAGATGGAACGCAAAACTGGCAGTCATTACCTATATGTGATGTAGACTTTCTGGGATTATCTCTTGGAATAGAAGAAGCAGGATATCTGACAGACAAACTCCTGGGAATAGCTGAAGGAGATGTTTGGGAAATGGATCTTGTATTATATCTTTCCCAAACATCTCCTTCAGCTATTCCCAGGAGTTTGTCTGTTAGATATCTTGCTTCTTCTATTCCAAGAGATAATCCCAGAAAGTCTACATCACATATAGGTAATGACTGCCAGTTTTGCGTTCCATCTCCTTCCACCTTCCAGGTTGAGTCTCCAAAGCATGAATCTTAGGTTATGATTCCTGATATCAAAAGCTTCTCTCTTCCCAGAGCTAAACAAGACCTATCTGCCCAGATAAATGAGATATATCTGGATACTGGTAGTTCAAGGAGAACTTTCAAAAATGGGACTATAAAGGTTGATATGCAATGGTTACATACTAAATCTGTAACAGAACCAGACCAGTTGGAATCAGAGAAGATGCACAATTACACAAACTATCAAATTGTGTGCATGTTACAGAATATTGATGACCTTGCACGAGATGTCTTAGAAGTTAAGGAACATATTAAGAAGATGCATTCTGGTTATAATGAAGTCTTAGGAACTCAGAATGAACATACCCAACAGTTGAATGATATAAACTCTAATATGGGTATAATTGCAAAATCCTTAGAGAATTTAAGAGATGTTCTACCTGAACCTACTTCTCCTCCTCATTATAGAGAATTAGACTTATCCAGTTCAAAGCTCAGATTCTCCTCCTCATCTCCTGAAACCTCATATTCACAAAAGAGCATTCTTTTTAAGGGGGTAGAGAATATTAGTATAACAAAGCTTGAGAGAATCCAGAAGGGAATAACTTTAGCCAGAGAGAAAAAAAGATTTAATGAAGAATAGGCTTAAATATTTTCCTTCAGTAGAAAGTTACAGGTTGCCTAAGAGGTACGTGAGTTTAAGAAGTTTGATTGAAAATGGTCAACCATCTGCTCAAAAAGATATACTAGCCATGTCTGGAGTTTCAGGTACAACTAGTAGAGCCCCTGGAGAACCTACACAAGGTGAACGAAGGTCTAAGAGAGACAGACATGAGCCCTATTTCTTCTCCCATAAAGCAAATAGAGGTCAGGAAGATACTACTGCCCATGAAGCTTCTGCTTCCAGTCCCTTTGGCCGTTATTCTGAACACTTGAAAAATATTGTTGTAAGGTTTGAAAACCCCACTAACAAAGGGTATGGGAATACTTTACTTGTAAATATTGATTGTCTCATTCAAGAGGAAGTAATCAATGTTTTGCATAATATCCATGCTTGGGCATTACAAAAAAAGGCAGAAACAAAAGGAAGTTGATCTGATATAGTCACACAGATTGTCTGGTCTTTTACTGGTATTGTCAAACAATGGTGGGAAAAAATTTCTGATAGGGAAATTACCCAAATAGTTGAAAATGAAATAGATCCCTTGAAAGCTTTGTTTGATGCCATGAAACATGAAATTGTTGGAGTAGTACCAGAAGACTCAGCACATCATGCACAAATGTTTTTATCTCATAGATTGTGCAATATTGATTATTTTCCACAATACTTTTGCACTATGAAAAAGTTACTGTACCAGGCCCAAGACCCTCATAATGTTGTCTATCTGAGATATTATATTGCCTCTATGCCTGGAAAGATTCCTGATTTAATAAATCAGTATTTTGAAATGAATAGGGTCAATATTGAGAATTTATCTTTTGCTGCAGTACACCAGTTAATTGTCACTATTCTACAAAAGGAATGTGTGGCTGAGAAGGCCAAAAAGAATTTTAAAAAGCAGATGCATGTTATTACCAACTTATGCAATAATTTTCCTGAAACATATGATTTTGGATGTCATAAGAAGTCTAAGCACAAAATTTTCAGAAAATCCAAAGATCATTGTTCTTGTCAAACAGGAAAATGTGTTCCCAAGAGAAAGAAATACTATCCTTCTAAGAAAACTTTCAAAGGATGAAGGACAATATTTAGAAAAAGATCAAGACCGTCAAAGAAAGTAACTTGCTTTATTTGCGGCAAAGAAGGTCACTATGCAAACACATGTAGAGAAAAGAAGGATAAAAAGCAGATGAAAATCATGGATATCTTCTCTACAATCCATGATCCAAAAGAATGGGATCTCATATCTCATTCTGATGGTGAATATTTTTAGGTATCAAATTCTTCCTCTTCTTCTCATGATTCTGCCAATGATGTGCCAGATATCAGGCAATTGAATTTAGATACAGATTCTTCTGATTCAGAAGAAACTTTTATACCTGATATAAAAATGTTTCATTTCAGTCCTTCTGAAAATCTACAAATGAAGATTGCAGCAGTCAAAGAAGAACTAGCTCAGCTTGACCCAATACAGTTCACTATTAGAAGAAGATTGACAGAAAAATTGGAAAGCTTAGAAAAGCAGCTGCCCTCTAAAGCTGGAAAAGAAATATTTGGAGATGAAGATTTTATTGAAAAATAATTTGATTCAATGTTCATGCCACTCAAAATTGCAGAAAGCCCATCAGAAGGTATGGATAAAATCAGTTCTCTTCAAATAAAGATCAAAGATTTAGAATCTTCAATTCATCATACTAGGACAGAAATGGTTCAACTAGCATCCAAATTGCAAATACTAGTTGCAGATTATGATGATTGTAATTCTAAATTGGCAAATTTACTCCTTAAAGAAGTTCCCCGTGAATATAGGGAGACAGTTCCTCCTCTCTAATATGTCAAAATAATGGGTATTGGTGATAGAGTAGTAATTCCCATAAAGATTAAGTTGCCCAAGATTAAGGAATATACTCTAGACGCCCAAATTGATTTTGATGCCATGATTAGTGTCTGCAAATATGGAGCCATTCCCAGTTATTATTGGCAGCCTACCAAATTAAATTTCCTGGCTATCACAAAAGATCTAATGGCAATAAATCATATAGCCCCTGATTTTCCTATCTTTTTGAATAATGTACAGGTGAAAGTCACTTTGTATAGTTTTGATTCAGGTTCAGATTTCCTGTTAGGTCAAGATTTTTTGAATAAAATTCTGCCTGTAACCTTTGCTAAAGGAACAGTCACATTCACCACTACAGAAGGCCCAGTTGAATTACCATCCTCCAATGATTATAGAGTTAATGTGCAGCCAGCAGAAGAGAATATAATTCAGATCGCTCTGCAGGATCTCACCAAGATCAACAAAATTGTCAAGCATGCAGAACTCCATGGTCCTCAAACTCTTGAAGGAATTTCAAATAAGCTTAGAAAAGAATGTACGGCTAGCCGTCCAGATGCCTTATGGACAAGAGAAAAGTACTTTGTGGCTCTTCCATATAAAGAAAATTATGTTCCCAGACCACAAAAAGTTAGCGCTAATCATATGAGTCCTTCAGAACAGGAGCTGTGTAAGCAAGAAATCAGTCAGCTATTAGAACAAAGACTCATTGAGCCATGCAAGAGCCCTTGGGCTTGTCCAGCCTTTTATGTTAACAAGCATAGTGAACAAAAGAGAGGTAAGAAACAACTTGTTATTAATTATAAGGCTCTTAATGATGCCTTACTTCCCATTAGGTATCCTTTACCTAATAAAGAGCTCCTACTTGCCAAAATTGCTCACGCCAATGTTTTCAGCAAGTTTGATTTGAAAAGTGGATTTTGGCAAATTGGCATCATTCCTGCTGACAGATACAAAACTGTATTCACTGTTCCACATGGGCAATATCAATGGACTTTCATGCCATTTGGCTTGAAAAATGCTCCTTATGAATTTCAAAAATGGATGGAAGACATCTTTGGTGGGGAGGAGTATATCATAGTGTATATAGACGATTTACTTGTTTTTAGCAGAGATGTAAATAGCCATAAAAAACACTAAAAAAAGTTTTATGAGCTGGTCTTAAAACATGGTTTGGTACTTTCTGATTCAGATGAAAAGTTTCAAATTGGGAAAGTAAAAATAGATTATTTAGGTCTGCATATAGAACAAGGGCATGCTAATCTGCAACCACATGTTCTTACTCATTTATTAAAGTTTCCTGATGAAATCCCTGATGTCAGAACTTTGCAGAGATTCCTTGGATGCCTAAATTATATAAGGCAGTTTTATGAAAACCAAGCAGATGACACCAAAGTGTTACAGAAAAGATTGAAAAAGCAGGCATCGGGATGGACAAAAGAAATGACTATAGTAGTCACGAATATTAAGAGTAAGATTAAAGAATTGCCAAAGTTGAAGCTTCCTGATACTAATCTTTCTTTTATTCTTGAAACAGATGCTTCTGATCATAGATGGGCAGCTGTACTTCTCCAGAAGCATCGAAGAAAAGAATTAGTTTGTGCCTATTCCTCTGGAACGTTTGATGATACTGAGAAAAAGTATCCCTCTTCTCATAAGGAGATACTTTCTGTAAAAAGAGGAATTAAGAGATTCCATCTGTTCTTGAAAAGTGTGAGATTTATTGTCAGGACAGACCTGAAGCACATGAAAAGTATTTTGGTAAACAAGAAGCTACTAGAACAAGGGAGTACCAAGATATTGAGGTGGGCACTGTGGTTAGAAGGTTTTGATTTTGATATAGTCTACAAATCTGGTGCAGAGAATTATCTTGCAAACATGCTCACAAGAGAAGGTTCAGCAGAAGTCAAAGAAATAAAGATGTTCAGACCACTTCACCAGCATGAAGCTTCTACCAGTTCTAGTCAGTCCCAGTCTAAGAGAGCTAGGGTCAGTCGAGTAGTTGTTTGTAGTCAATGTCATTATCGGTTTTGTTGGGATTGTTTTGTGCACAAGGTCATAGAGTTACCCTTCAATCTTCATGAAATTGTCTTACAAAAATGGTTTGACTCAGGAGAAGCCCAATGGATGTATTCTAGAGAGCTACCATATAGGTATAGGTCATGGCGAGTCTATTATGCATTGTCTAGAGGTCCAGATCCCATACATTATGCATTCATCCAGAAGACTGATTGGACTTGGCAAGATTATTTCACTATCCATCAAAAAGCTCGTATATATGGGTCTGTTAGAATCATATTCTATGCTATAGATGTCGATAATTTGATTAACTAGTGGAGTCCCTGGTTTAGGTTATTTTTAGTTAGGTATATGCCAAGAGTCAATTGGATGTTAGAACATGATCATAAGTGCACTTTATGAACAATAATTTGGGAAATTCATATAGCTGCATAGAATGACTATGTCATAGAGTTTGGCTTAGTCCATCAAGACACAGTATTGGTTCCAAATCAAGCTGAAGAATCTTTCAATCTCTTTGTCAGTTTTCAAGGGAGAATTACTGTTGATGAAGTAAACAGACCACTAAATATGTTTTCATTTCCTTTTCACTGTTGCTTCCGAAAAAATGAGCCTCCATGGCTTTACATTCCACATGAGATAGTTTCTCCTGATACTGAAGAATTATTGGAATACTATGGAGAGAGAAATTATGATCATAGACATGATTATGATGATCGTGCCAACAATGATTGATTGTAAAGATCACTCTATTTGAAATCTTTACAAATCTTACTTTTGTACATATTTTATCTTTTGGTTTCCGTGGGATTTGCTCCGAATAAAAATCTCCACTGTGTAATTACTTTTGTAACAGAGCCGATGTCCTAGATTCCGGCCATAGTTGTCATTTTGTGTGATTATATTGGGTCAGATTCGGTCCCCATATGGCCTAGCCTCCAAGGGACAAGATAACAAGTGGTTGTCCCCACTTGCCCGAATCTTAGGTACATTTTCCTGTTCACTTAATTTAAGGTACACTCGTGATAAGAATCTTGCATGATGGCCTATCCGAGGACAGATTCTCTTTGTTCCAAGTATCCGGTAAAAGTTGTAACCAGATGACCTGCTAGGATATTATAAATATTAGCATTGCGTGGTCATTTGGCATTCAGAGTATGAGAGTCTGAGTCTATATATTGAGTCTGAGCTTTGTTTCCCTGCTCTGCATCTGCGTGAAACTTCGCGATCTGCTTGCATCACGGTGACTAAGTCTCAAAGTCTGAGTCTGTTAGGTGACTTGGCTAGCCTGCATCTTAGTGTGCTCGGCACTAAGAAGAATCTAAAGTGGCGGAGTCATTAGATTGAGTCTGTGTTTTGTAAGCTCTGAGTCAGAGTCTGCAACTGGCCAGAAAGCCTCCAACGAGCACGCTCATTCAAATAGTTACTGTATCTGGTGAATGCCACTGCAGTCTAGCTCTGAAAAGAGATATTGTAATCTGATTTCAAATATTAATGAAGAATTGTTCTGAGTTTTGGTCTGAGTTCTGAGCTCCTGGTTCTTGTTCTGTAAAATTGGTATCAGAGCCATCTAGTTCTTTGTCCGAGTTATTTTCGCATCTGGTTTTCCCATTGAATAGTATGTGTCTGAGCTACTGTCCACGAGACTGAAGTTGGCGGTAAGGCGCTGGTAGAGAGATGTGAAGGCGACGAACTGCCGTGTTTGCTTTCCTGGTGCACAAAGACTTTCGTTTCTCCTCTGTTCAGGTGCTTACTATTAAACACCATGTTGAAGCACACACATGGTGTATGAGGAAGATGAGCACACACACACAAGACTCAACACACAATGAAAGATAAGCGTGAGGCTTTCTTATTTTCCATTATACAAAGATGTACATTTATAGTACAATGGTGTGACTCTTGGTTTCACATTCCAAGGTCACTTGGACTCCATTGTGACTTTTCGCATTCCACACCTACCCATGTAGGATTAGGTGTTCCAACATCCCCCCTTAATTCGAAGGGGTATGTGTGAGTCCAAGAAAAGAGTTGTAATACAAATATGCAAAGTATACATGGCAGCACTTGGTTGAATCAACTCTCTGAAATGTTGGAAAAAAGAGGTGGTTTTAGGATGACCACAAACACTGGAACGCAAAACATGTTGCAGTTCCCGGAACTCTTCCAAAACTGGCAAGAAGCTGAAGGCTTCTGCTAGAGGAATTGTCCCTCATAAAAAAGGGAGACCTCGACCTAAAAGAAGGGAGGTCTACTACCTGTGGTGGTTTTAGGTTGTCCACCAACCAAAGATGATGGTTTTAGGTTATCCACCAACCGAAAATGATGGTTTTAGGTTATTCACCAACCAAAGATGATGGTTTTAGGTTATCCACCAACCGAAGGCATGCTCATGGGCATCCGTATCTCTGGCTACATCTCTAAATCCGGAATGACGAATTGTGGCTCAGGCTCGCTTGAACTGCTGGCTACAACTCTGAACATGGAATGAGAGATTGTGGCTCAGGCTCGCTTGATCTGTCGTCGAAGCTTGTATATGACCACCATTTTCCCCCTGTCAGGGACAAGGTGAGATGATGGCGAAAACTCAACTGCAAGTTTGCTCAATATTCGTGAACAAGTTCTAACATGTGTCGTAAACATCTTCTTGGCTGTTGATGCCCATTGCCAAGAAGCGATCCATCCAAGATGAATCTTTGTTCTTGCAGGAGGCTTGTGTCTGAAGCATCTGTGTGAATAATGGGTGTGCCGAGCACAATGCTTGCATGGATGAAGATCAAAACAGTGATCTTTCATATGGCCAACTTGATCACAAAGTGTTGGCATTCCTCAACTGCTTTTGTTGTGGAATGTGATCCGGAACAAATGGCAGTGAACCGTCATACAAGAATCCAAAGACTTTGAAATTCCTTTGGTTTGTGTAGTCCTGAATATGAAAGGACACATCCTTGTCATATCCAAGACCGCCCGTGCTTTGCTGGGACAAGCTCTTCCTGCTGTCCGCCGATGGGCTTAGGAAGTGTGCCGAAAGTGGCCGCATCTCGCATGTAACCGCTCTAGTACAAGGAACTGAATGTGAATCAACTGGAACTTTATCTTCTTTCTTCTTATGAGAGTCCTTCTCAATCTTCTGAACAGAAACAGGTTCAGAATGGTGACTCTTTTGCTGAAGTTCATCTTGTTGGAGCTGAGATTCCAACTGCAAAAACTCAATCTTTTCTTGTGCATCTTGTAAACAAATCTGAATATTACAAAGAGCATCCGTACTCATTTTTATCATATCATCAACATTGGAATGAATGAGGTTATTCAACAACTCTAACGCCTCATTGATTTTGGCCGTTTCAACAACTTAGGCTCAAAAAATGAAAGGGTGTTGGCTTCAACCGAAAATGCACCCGTTTACAATGTGATTCAACAAATATAAATGACTGCAAATAATTTCCAACTATGGAAATCACAAAGTACAAAGTGTGCTCCTCAAATGATGGAGGACAATCAACAACAACTCAAATTTACTGATTCCAACTATGAATGAAGAGACAAATTCCACTCACAATACAATGTCAATATCTCTGCAAAAATATTTTGTAAATGTGTAGCTGAAAACACTTGTGCAAGAAGCCTTTAAGGCAGCTGAAATTTTTTCCTTCAAAGAGTTGTTTTGAAAATGATGGCAAACTTGTCTTCAAATGTCAATTTCTTCAAAAAAATCACCCTTATGCCACAAATCACAATGTAAATCAAGAATTTTCTGATGTTAGTAAATATAGTCCATCTCGTTTACATGTCATTTCTTCTTCGTGCTGCTCATATTCTCTCTTTTTCCTCTCTCTCTCGTTGTTGTTTTTTTTTTAATTAAGTAAAAAAATTAATTAATGGGAATAATTAAAAATGGGAGGGGATTTTTTTTAATGGGTGAGAGGGGCTATTAAAAAAATGAGTTTAAAAACTAAGGGAAATGGATTATATAAAAATGGGATGGAGGGAATTTAAAAAAGGGTGGGGATTAATTTAGGAATTAATTAATATAGGGATTAATTAAAAAAAGATAAGGGCATTTTAATAATAAAAAATGAAAAAGTGGGAACCAATTTAAAATGGAGGGGAACGAAGTAAAATGGAGGGGGGGAGATTATAATTTATGAAAATGGAAAGGGGGTGGTGGGAGGCTTGTAAACTAATTTTTTTTATTTATTTATTTTTTTTGAAGAAATCGATTTTTTTTTTTTTTTAAAGCTGTAATGGAATGGGGAGGGTCATATTATATGACAGTGAAGAAGCACTCACTTAGAATTAAGTGAGGAGGGGGCCGTATGGCTTAGAGAGAGTGACTGTGTGTTGAATTTTGGATAGCGCAAGGGAGGGGAGAGGGACGGCTAAGCCGTGGGCTATGAGGGGCGTAAGGGAGTTGTAAGGTTCGAAAGGGCGGGAGTGATAGAAGAAATGGCACGTGGGGAGGGGTTGAACATATGCAGAGGGTCGAAGCTTAAAGGCTGCGTAGATTGCAGGTGTGAGGGATGAGTGTATATTACAGTGAGGGGGTGGGGTTAAGCCATCGGGTAGGAGATGGGGAAACGCAGATGTGAGGGGGGCGTGTTGTAGGTGCAGGGTTAGCGTGGAGATTTGAAATTTAAAAGGAGCGTATCAAAGAGCGAGGCGGGTAGATGCATAGGAGAGTCGACTTGTGAGGGAGTATAACAGGGGGAGAGCCAATATGGGTTTTGATCAAAATTTTTATTTATTTATTTTATATATATATTTTTAATATTTTTAATTTTAAATTTTTTTTTTTAAATTTAAAACAGCAGAGAGCAGGAGCAGAACTTTTTTTCTTCTTGTAGGAATTTTACAAATGTACCGCAGTTTGTAATTTTTCAGCAGAATAACTTTCAGAAATTGCAGAGAAAATTTCGCCAGTAAACTCAGAAAATTTTCTAATAGCCCAGCAGCAGAAAATATTTTCTTCTTTCAAATATAGAGCATAATTAATTCCAGCAGCAGAAAAATGGAGAATTTGTAGAAAATTTTCAATGGAAAAACTCAAAAAAATTTCTTCCAGACACCCTCTTTAAACAGTATTTTCAGCAGCTCTTCAATGCAGAAATTTAATAGGCAAAAAATGCAGAAAGAAATGAGAATGAAAGCCTTCAGATGGGCAATTATTCTCTTTTTCAACAAATTCTGAATGCTGCTCTTTCTTCAAAACAAATTTTTGAATGCTGCAAAAATCTTTGACGGATGAATGCGGCAAAAAGGACTGCTGCAGAAACTCTCTAAAATGCTGCAAAAATTATCAAAATTTTTGCAGATATGCACAGGCCATAAACATAAATGGCTCACTCAATTTGGAGCAAGGCTAGCAATCGCCCGCTCTGATACCATGTTAAACACCATGTTGAAGCACACACATGGTGTATGAGGAAGATGAGCACACACACAAGACTCAACACACAATGAAAGATAAGCGTGAGGCTTTCTTATTTTCCATTATACAAAGATGTACATTTATAGTACAATGGTGTGACTCTTGGTTTCATATTCCAAGGTCACTTGGACTCCATTGTGACTTTTCATATTCCACACCTACCCATGTAGGATTAGGTGTTCCAACACTTACTAATACTCTATTTCAATGGCTGGCTATATGAATGAGTTTGCTCTTCAGAAGCTCGAAGATAGAAAAATAGCCCATAAGAATCGATGGTCATTTCTGAATAAGTTTCTGAATAAATCTCAAGATGATGATGTTTTATATGATGAGAAAGTAGTTGTCCAAGAATATGAGCCTGATCCTAATTGGACATTGCCAGAGATTGATGTTGAGAAATTATATAGGATTCATGTGTTTCAATTTAAAGCTGCTCAGTTGTTCTGTTTTACTTCTGTTAATATTCCTATTTCCACTGGTAAAGAAGTTTATCAGATTCCTCTCATAAAACCTGAAGATATTGAATGGGGGTTAAGTAAAGGCTACAGATATATCCATCTGGGTATGCTTCAGTTTGGCATACATCCTCTTGTTCTCCCAGGCTTAAATACTTCTTGTCTGACATGTGTTCTTGATACCCGCATGAATCAGTTCCATGATGCTCTAATAGGTGGATTTCAGAGTCCTCTTAATAATGACCCTGCTTGGTCCTCTTTCATTCCCAGATACCAAGTCTCTTTAACCGATCCATATATTAATGAATTCCTTCATGCATATATTCAGTTCCATGGTTTTGATGTAGCTCCCCAGTCCGAAATAGCACAGTTACATGCTTCCATTTGTATTCGCTTTGTTTCTTCCACCATGCCTCCATTGCATCCTAAGTTGAAAGAACGAGCCCTTAAAGAAGGTGTTGTTGTTGGTCCCGGTAACACTACACCTTTACAGATTGGATTTGCAGCATGTACTCTACCTGATGAATGGAGTAGCACTTATACTCCCCTTGCACAAAAATATCCTCAACTGCAAACATCCAAGGCTCCTCAGTACTTATCTCTTATCCAGCATTCTGATGGATCTACTGGTCTCAAATTCACTCCTTTTTCTCTTTCTAGATCTATATCCTCTTTGACTAAATCTCCTCTTAATGAATTTATAAAATAAAAGTGGAAATAATAAAATAAGATTACATTACATCATCAAAATTTTACAGAGAAAAAAGAAAACTATTTTTTTCAACTCGTATTTGAAACTTATCTTCCTATGGTTTTACTCAAATTTCATGCGTAGACACTCGTTGGATAAATATGAGTACCCATGTTGCATACTTTTGACTCATCATCCAAGGAGTACCCATGTTACATACTCTTGACAGACGTTGCTACAAGAAAAATGATAAATTCATGAAAAACTTGATTGCAATTATTTTTCATTTTTCATGTAGTTTGGTCCTTTGAAAGTATGCAACATGGTTACTCCTTGGATGAGAAATTAAATTTTACGTCCAATGATTATTCACACTCGAAATTTGAGTAAAACCTTAGAGAGATAAGTTCAAAATACCATTGAAAAATTACTTTTATTATTTTATTAGTTTTTAATCTTTTCACATTTTTACTCCAAAAGTGGTAAATCATCCCATCGTTGACATCATCATCTTGAAGCTTATTGGTTCTTATAAAGTTTATTTTGGTTATAATCTTTTTACTTTTTTACTCCAAAAGTGGTGAATAATCCCCTATCGTTGACATGATGATCTTGAATCTTATTGGTTCTTATAAAATTTATTTTAGTTGCACATTTTTACACTTTAAAATACCCCTCATGCAATATTTTTCATTTTAATATTAAAATAAATTTAGTTTAAAGCTTAAATGTAAATATATATAAAACTAATATTATAAATTCTTCACATCATCTATGAAACTAACCTACTATTGATTAACTATAAATTCCTCTAAATTAAATAATAATAGTACATTTACACCCAATTAAAAATTTAATATATAATTAAATAATATTTAAGATGTATATAAATATTTATAGAGATAGAAAGTGAGCATTTTATATAGTTCATTCTAATGGTTTTGTGTTTAATTTTAAATTGTGATCAACTCTTAGGCTATAAAAGTGATTTAACCAAGTTTTTCTTGGGTTTGTTTTCATTTTCCATTAATAATTTAAATTGTTTTAAAATTAAAATTATAAAATCTGGACAAAATTCCCTTATATTAAGTTAAAACTGGCTCTTTAAAGATAATTAGAATGAAAATTTAACCCAAAACTACCGTAACTAGATGCTTTCGAGGAAGACCCATGGTAAAATTATGGCTTGATATGTGACCCTCGGCATTTTAACTAAGAGGAAGACCCATGATAAAATTATGGCTTGATATGTGACCCTCAGCATTTTAACTAACTCCAACTTTTATAAATATCTCAATGTTTATTCTTGCTTTCAATACTTCATTAAGATTCCGAGACTTGATTGATTGTCCGAGTGGAGGAATATTTTTTTTGCATGATGGATAGATCATTATTTTCCAGAGGACTTATGACAGAACGGGTTATCAGTTGGTATACGGATCTACCAGTTTTAGGTAAATAATCTACCTTGTGTTTACTAGGATACTTTCTCTCCTGCCGGACTAGGGTTTTGCAGAATTGTACCTCTCAAGCGGGATTAGGGTTTTGCAGGATTTGATGGTAAGTTCTCTAGAAAATCAAGAGAACCAGATCTTATTCATTTTCATTGCTAGCGAGTTAGTTCCATCTAATTATTTGGATTGAATAAGAAAAATCCTTGTGAGCTTGACAAGAAATTTGTTGCACTGTATATAGAGAAGAAGAAAATGGAGATGATAGATGAGAAATACATGGACATGATCACTGGCGAGTTTGCATATGACCCTGTTAGGTTACCAATTGAGCAGGACCCCACACAAGCTCTCTACAATAGAAAAACTTTGGAGAACATATGGGAAACTAAACATGAAGCACGAAACCCATATACTAGACAATGGTTCGACATGAAGAGTGCCATTCCTCAAACAGAATTAAGGCGAGAAATGGAGCACTATATCGAGCTTCACAAAGTTCCCAACGATGATGGTGAGTTAGATGTAATTTCTGAGTATACTGGGATTCTAGATGAGGATACGATGAAGCAACATTTGAAAATCCTGGCTGATTATATATCAGAAAAAGCGATGAGAGAAAAACAGTACTGGGTTATGATATGGAAGAAAATTAATCTGTTGCGGTTGTATTGCCAGTTTCATGATAACAATATACAAACATTCAGATCTCTACATGGATTCAGATATTTCAACAAAATTATCTCCCAAATGTCTCAAAGCCATTCAGCAGCAAAGGAGATGAGAAAATTAGGAGTCTTGGATGTCTGTAAGGAACTCACAAGGTTGATTGATGTCATTGGCCTGAGACTATCCGATATCGTGCCAGAAAGATCAAATATGGGTTATCGACAGAGTATAGGGTTGATATGTATGTTGCGGTATACTTATAATAGCAGTGGCGGATTTCTGAAAATGCAGTCTATTGTGTTGCGAATTCTCTCAGAAGCTTTTGATTAGATACTTCTGATTTCTAACATTGGAAGCAAAGTTTGCCATGGCTTAGCATGCGAGGGGTTGATCATTGCCTTTCTTCAATTATCTCGTGTGCATGCAAAAGATATCAGCAGCGAAGACTTGAACCGTGGGATTGGAATTCTGCGAACATCCTGGCTCCTAACACGGGAGATAACTCACTTTGACATATGCGTGAAGGTGCTGGCTGATGCTCTAATTATCTGCATGGCTCGAGAAATTCCATCGATATCACATGAGATCAGTGATATTACAGAGGGTCGAGTGCCTGAAATCCATGCTCAGGCGCAACATAATTCCGAGGCCTTGGAAAAGGGCCTTTGGCCGATCCACGATGTGCTCATGGAAGGAGGCCCATTAGCTCAAACTTTCCAAGATTCCAGAGGTTCCAGTTTAGTTACAGAGATTGTTGGTATGTTTAAACGCTTTATTGAGGTTCAAAATGAGGATGGCCATGTGATTTGTATGCAGAACATTTGAGTGCGTTCACCTCAAAATTGCTCGACTTGGGTTCCTCATCAGCGCAGTAATATCCAAAGGAGGTCTACATAAATTTGATAGTGAAGTTATGCAGGAATTCTTGAGAACCTGTCGTGAGCGAGCAACATTAGCTTGTGAGAGCAGTTGAAGTGAGGATTAGTTTCCTTACTTTTTTTTCAAGTGAAGAAATAACTCTTAGGTGCGCATAGTTTTGGACAAGATTAGACCATGAAAACTGTGAGGAATAGTCACTAGTTCACAGTATATTTTATATGCATGTAATATTTTCTTTTATTCTTTTTTTCAACTGAAGAAATAACTCTCTTAGGTGTGCATTTTATATGCATGTAATATTTTATTTTATTCTTTTTTTCAACTGAAGAAATAACTCTCTTAGGTGTGCATCGTTTTGGACAAGATTAGACAATGAAAACTGTGAGGATTATCAGTCACCAGTTCAAAGTATCATTATATTTCATATGCATGTAACATTTTCTTTATCAAGTTTTATGCATATAACTTTTATCATCCTCGAGTATTTTTAATTTGAAAAAAAACACATTATATAAATCTCGTTCTTTTATAACTAGTGTTTTTGGTTTACTATGAATCACACATAACGCATAACATCAAGTGGTTTAGAATTAGAATGAAAATTAATTAAGAAGTAATTTTAGCTAACCACAAACTATTTATTATGTTAAATTTATGGATTACAACAATTATAGTTATGCATTTTTATGAATGACCTTCAACCATCACACCATTTGTTTGGATTTTTGTGGATGACCTTCAACCATTACATGTTGAAGGTTTTACATCAGGTTAAAATTGCTTTTATTTTACTAAAAATTATTACATTCTAGCTAACAAGGGACTTTTTTCTCGGTCATAAGTGCTTTTGGCTTACCATGAACTATTGATTACATAAAGTGGTTTAGAATGATCACTAACTATCAAGTGATTTCTGTTTACCAAAAACAATCCCTTACATTAGTGGTTTTAGTTGAGAAAAAACATTCTTCTATCTTATGGGGTTATATTTTTCTCATCAAAGTTGACTTAAGTACAATTAATTTCAACTTTCAATTTAGGCTTATATAACCACTTTATAAACATACTACCAAAGCCATTCATTTTCCACATTACTTAAGGAGGGCCATTAAACATCATCATGGATGTCATCTTTAAAGGATCCATTGCATGTGGATCTCAATTTTGAACACACTATACATTTATTCTTACCTTTGTTTCACTTCTTTATTCTTCATTAGAGCATGTTAGCCATCTTTCTTTTTTCTCTCACCTTTTTTTAAACCTTCATCATTCATTTTCCTATGCAATTTTATTTGCTATTGCATCATTCTCTCTATCATCATCTTCTTTCATCCTACTTTGGTTGCATCATTTGTTTTCTTTTTCTTGCTTACACTTTTCTATCATCCTTTCTGTAATGGAGTCTTCTACTCTTTTTCTCTCTTCATCAATCATTTGTTGAGAAACCAAGAGTATTTTAATCTAACACCTAATTTATTTTCTTGATAATTACTTGTGAATGTTAGATGTCTTCCTTTTATGTCTTATTCATCAATAAATTATGAAATTATTCAATCTTTCAAAAAAATATAGAGATCACAAAGACTGGAAAGAGGTGGAAATTAGGCTGCTAGCTAAAGAAAAACCCACAAGGAGAAAACCCAACAATATTTCCCTTATAGAATGAGATCAAAATGACAGATATCCAAGACCAAACTGTCACCAAGATACCAAGTCCAACCCCACTCAAAGTCACCTCCAAGAATCAAATATGTTCCAATCTAGTCAAACTTCTGAAATTTTTGGTTGTGCAACAAGAGGGCCAAAATTAGGTCTGTCTAACAGCTCATAAATTTCGGCCTCTTTCACTCATGCGAGCTACAATAGGTCCGAAATTTGTTCAAAAACTAATATTCATATATGCTTTGGCTTCCTTCAGTCTCCTTTTACTTCAGCCTTCCTCTTCTTCCCTGGTTTAGAAATTTCTTATTGTTGTGATGAATGGACATCCTCCAAGTAGGTTGAACTATTTTTATATATGATATACTGATTAAAGATTTTCATGGACATATATTTATTTTCCAAAGGTCTTATGGTAGAGCTATCTATCTGTTAATATATGGATGTACTAGTTTTGGGTAACGAATCTACCTTGTGTTTATTAATAGCTAATTTTGTGTTCATTAAGATGGTTTCTCTCCTAAAAAAGAATTGAAGATTGTACCCTTTGGAAATACTAGGGTTTTGCAAGATTTCACATTAGTTCTCTAGAAAATCAAGAGAACCAACAAGAACAAATATGTTAGCTTCAAAAGGCATTTCAATTGTTCTGTTAATCATTTTCATTACTAGTGAGTTAGTTCCTTCTGATTATTAGGATTGAAAAAAAAACCCTTGTGAGCTTAAAGAAATAGCTCTTAGGTGTGCATAGTTTTGACAATATTAGACCATAAAAACTATGAGGATTAGTCACCACTTCACAGTATCATTATATTTCATATGCATGTAACATTTTCTTTAGCAAGTTTTATGCATGTAACTTTTATCATCCTAAAGTATTTTTAATTTGAAAAAAAACATTATAAGAACATTATAGTAATATTTTTCTTTTATAATTAGTGTTTTAGGCTTACTATGAACCACACATAACCCATAACATCAAGTGCTTTAGAATTAGAATAAAAAATAATTATTAAGTAATTTTGGATTATCACAACAATCTATTATATTAAATTTATGGATTACAACCATTACACTTATGGGATTTTGTGGATGACCTTCAACCATGAGACCATTTGGGTTTTTTTGAATGACCCTCAACCATTACATGCTGAAGGTTTTACATCAGGTTACCAAGTACTTTCATTTTACTAAAAACATTACATTAGGTGGATTCTAGCTAACCATAAACCTTTTTCTTTGGTCATAAGTGGTTTTGGCTTACCATGAACCATTGATAACATAAAGTGGTTTAGAATCATCACTAACTGTCAAGTGATTTATGTTTACCACAAACAAACCCTTACCTTAGTGGTTTTAGTTGAGAGGAAACATTCTTCTATCTTATGGGGCTACACTTGTCTCATCAACATTGACTTGAGTACAATCAATTTCAACTTTCAATTTAGGCTTATATAACCTCTTTAAAAACATACTACCAAAGGAAAACCATTAGAACATCATCATGGATGTCATCTTTAATGGACTCATTGCATGTGGATCTCAATTTTGAACACACTATACATTTATTCTTACCTTGTTTCACTTCTTTATTCTTATCTTAGCCATATTTTTTTTTTCTCTCACCTTTTTTATGCCTTCATCATTCATTCTCTTATGCAATTCTCTTTCCTATTGCATCATTAGCCCTATCATCATCTTCTTTCATCCTACTTTGGTTGCATCATTTATTTTCTTTTTCTTGCTTACACTTTTTTCTATCATCTTTTTTGTGATGGAGTATTCTTTTCATTTTTCTCTTTTTATTAATAATTTATTCAGAAAACAAGTGTAATGCAAGCTAACACTTAATTTATTTCCTTGATAATTATTTGTGAATGTTATATGTCTTTCTCTTATGTTTTGTTCATCAATAAATTATGCAAATAGTCAATCTTTCAAAAAAATAGAGATCATAAAGACATTAAAATTAGGCTGCTAGCTAGGAAAAACCCCACAAGGAGAAAACCCAACAATATTTCTTATATAGAATCAGATAAAAATGAGAGATATCCAAGACCAAAACTAAACTTTCACCAAGATACCAAGTCCAACCCCACTTAAAGTCACCTCCAAGATTCAAATATCTTCCAATCTAGTCAAACTTCTGGAATTTTTAGTCTTGCACCAAGAGGTACAAGATTCATCAAGATACCAAGTAGAACCCCACTCAAAATCACCTCCGAGTTTCAAATATGTTCCAATCTAGTCAAACTTCTGGAATTTTTATTCTTGGCCCAAGAGGTCTAAAATTCGGCCAGTGTAGTAGCTCATAAATTTTAGCCTCTTTCACCCATGTGAGCTACAATAAATCTGAAATTTGTTCAACAACTAATATTCTTATATTCTTTGAAAACTAATATTCTTATATGATTGGTCTTCCTTCTCTCTCCTTTTACTTCAGCCTTACTGTCATTCCTGCATTTAAAAAATGCTTCTTGTTGTGATGAATGAACATGCTCCTAGTAGGTTGAACTATCTTTTATATATGATATAGTGATTAAAGCTTTTCATGGACATATTTTTATTTTCCAGAGATCTTATGGTAGAGTGATCTATCTGTTAATATATGGATGTACCAGTTTTGGGTAAATAATCTACCTAGTGTTTATTAAGAGCTCATTTCATGTTTATTAAGATTCTCTCTCCTAAAAAAGAGTTCAAGATTCTAACTCTATAGCCAGACTATGGTTTTTCAGGATTTCACATTAGTTCTCCAGAAAAATCCAAAGAACCAACCAGCACAAATATGTTAGCTTCAATAGGCATGTCAATTTTTCTGTTCTATTAATAATTTTCATTGCTAGTGAGTTAGGCATGTGTAGTAGCTCATAAATTTCAGCCTCTTTCACTCATGTCAGCTATAATAAGTCTGAAAATTTTTCAAAAACTAATATTCTTATATGCTTTGGCTTCCTTCCTCACCTTCCCTGGTTTATAAAATGCTTATTGTTGTAATGAATGAACATCCTCCAAGTACGTTGAACTGTTTTTATATATGATATAGGGACTACAAAGTTTCATGGAAAAATATTTATTTTCCAAAGGTCTTATGGTAGAGCTATATATATGTTAATATATGGATGTATCAATTTTGGGTAAAGAATCTACCTTGTGTTTATTAAGAGCTCATTTCCTGTTTATTAATATTCTTTCTCTAGTAATAAAGAGTTGAAGATATTACCTCTCTAGCCATACTAGGGTTTTGCAAGATTTCACATTAGTTTTCTAGAAAATCAAGAAAACCAACAAGCACAAATATGTTAGCTTTCAAGAGGCATGTCAATTGTTCTGTTAATCATTTTCATTACTACTAAGTTAGTTCCATCTGATTATTAGGATTGAAAAATAAAAACCGTTGTGAGCTTGAAGAAATAACTCTTAGGTGTGCATAGTTTTAGACAATATTAAACCATGAAAACAGTGAGGATTAGTCACTAGTGCATAGTATCATTATATTTCATATGCATGCCACATTTTCTTTAGCAAGTTTTATGCATGTAAATTTTATCATCCTAAATTTTTTTTAATTTGAAAAAAAACATTATATGAATCTTTTTATTTTATAATTAGTGTTTTAGGTTTACTATGAACCACACATAACCTATAATATCAAGTGGTTTAGAATTAGAATAAAAAATAATTATTAAGTAATTTTAGATTATCACAATAATCTGTTATATTAAATTTATGGATTACAACCATTACACTTATGGGATTTTGTGGATGACCTTCAACCATAAGACCATTTGGGTTTTTCTGGATGACCCCCAACCATTACATGCTGAAGGTTTTACATCAGGTTACCAAATACTTTCATTTTACTAAAAACATTACAACATTACATTAGGTGGATTCTAGATAACCATAAACCTTTTTCTTTGGTCATAAGTGGTTTTGGCTTACCATGAACATTGATAACATAAAGTGGTTTAGAATGATCACTAACTATCAAGTGATTTATGTTTACCACAAACAATCCTTTACATTAGTGGTTTCAGTTGGGCAAAAACATTATTCTATCTTATGGGGCTACACTTGTCTCATCAACATTGACTTGAGTACAATCAATTTCAACTTTCGATTTAGGCTTATATAACCTGTTTACAAACATACTACCAAAGGAAGACCATTAAAACATCATCATGGATGTCATCCTTAATGGACTCATTGCATGTGGATCTCAATTTTGAACAAACTATGCATTTATTCTTACCTTGTTTCACTTCTTTATTCTTATGTTAGCCATATCTTTTTTCCTCTCACATTTTTTATGCCTTCATCATTCATTCTCTTATGCAATTCTCTTTCCTATTGCATCATTTTCTCTATCATCATCTTCTTTCATCCTACTTTGGTTCCATCATTTATTTTCTTTTTCTTGCTTACACTTTTTTCTATCATCCTTTTTGTGATGGAGTATTCTTCTATTTTTCTCTTTTTATCAATTATTTGTTGAGAAACCAAGTGTAGTGTAATCTAACACCTAATTTATTTCCTTGATAATTATTTGTGAATGTTAGATGTCTTCCTCTTATGTCTTGCTCATCAAGAAATTATGCAAATATTCAATCTTTCAAAAGAATATAGATCACAAAGACACAAAAGACATTAAAATTAGCCTGCTAGCTAGGAAGAAAACCACAAGGAGAAAACCCAACAATATTTCTAGTATAGAATCAATAAAAATGAGAGATATCCAAGAACAAGAATAAATTGTCACCAAGATACCAAGTCCAACCCCACTCAAAGTCACCTCCAAGATTCAAATATGTTCCAATCTAGTCAAACTTTTGGAATTTTTAGCCTTGCACTAAGAGATCCAAAATTCACCAAGATACCAAGTCCAACCCCACTCAAATTCACCTCCAAGATTCAAATAGGTTCCAATATAGTCAAACTTCTGGAATTTTTAGTCTTGCACCAAGAGGTCCAAAATTAGGCCTGTGTAGTAGCTCATAATTTTAGCCTCTTTCACTCATGTGAGCTACAATACATCTGAAATTTGGTCAACAACTAATATTCGTATATGATTTGAAAACTAATATTCTTATATGCTTTGGCTTCCTTCTCTCCTTTTACTTCAGCCTTCCTCTCATTCCTGGGTTTAGAAAATTCTTCTTATTGTGATGAATGAACACGCTCCTAGTAGGTTGAACTGTCTTTTATATATGATATAGTGATTAAAGCTTTTCATGGACAGATCTTTATTTTCCATAGATCTTATGGTAGGGCGATCTATCTCTTAATATATGGATGTACTAGTTTTGGGTAAAGAATCTAACTATTGTTAGCTCATTTCATGTTTATTAAGATTCTTTTTCTCCTAAAAAAGAGTTCAAGATTCTACCTCTATATTTCACATTAGTTCTCCAGAAAATACAGAGAACCAACCAACACAAATATGTTAGCTTCAACAGGCATGTCAATTTGTATGTTCTGTTAATCATTTTCATTGCTTATGAGTTAGGCCTTTGTAGTAGCTCATAAATTTCAACCTCTTTCACTCATGTGAGCTACAATAGGTCTGAAATTTGTTAAAAACTAATATTCTTATATGCTTTGGCTTCCTTCCTTCCTCTCCTTCTCAAATTTAGAAAATTCTTTTGGTTGTGATGAATGAACATCTTCCAAGTACGTTGAACTATTTTTATATATGATATAGGGATTACAAATTTTCATGGACAAATATTTATTTTCCAAAGATATTATGGTAGAGCTATCTATATGTTAATATATGGATGTACCAGTTTTGGGTAAAGAATCTACATTGTGTTTATTAAGAGTTCATTTAGTGTTTATTAAGATTCTTTCTCTAGTAAAAAAGAGTAGAAGATTCTACCTCTCTAGCCATACTAGGGTTTTGCAGGATTTCACATTAGTTTTCTAGAAAATCAAGGGAACCAACAAGCACAAATATGTTAGCTTCAAGAGGCATGCCAATTGTTCTTTTAATAATTTTCATTACTACTGAGATAGTTCCTTCTGATTATTAGGATTGAAAAATAAAAACCCTTGTGAGCTTGAAGAAATAACTCTTAGGCATGCATAGTTTTAGACAATATTAGACCATGAAAACTGTGAGGATTAGTCACCAGTGCACAATATCATTATATTTCATATGCATGCCACATTTTATTTAGCAAGTTTTCTGCATGTAAATGTTATCATCCTATTTTTTTTTAAATTTGAAAAGAAAACATTATATGAAACTTTTTCTTTCATAATTATTGTTTTCTGTTTACTATGAACCACACATAACCCATAATATCAAGTGGTTCATAATTAGAATAAAAAATAATTATTAAGTAATTTTGGATTATCACAAACAATCTATTATATTCAATTCATGGATTACAACCATCAACTATGAGACCATTTGGATTTTTTTGGATGACCCTCAATTATTAAATGCTGAAGGTTTTACATCGTTACCAAGTACTTTCATTTTACTAAAAACATTACATCAAGTGGATTCTAACTCACCATAAACCTTTTTCTTTAGTCATAAGTGGTTTTGGCTTACCATGAACCATTGGTAACATAAAGTGGTTTAGAATGATCAGTAACTATCAAGTTATTTATGTTTACCACAAACAATCCCTTACATTAGTGGTTTTAATTGAGGAAAAACATTCTTAAATCTTATGAGGCTACACTTTTCTCATCAACATTGACTTGAGTACAATCAATTTCAACTTTCAATTTAGGCTTATATAACCTCTTTACAAACATACTACCAAAGGAAGACCATTAAAACATCATCATGCATGTCATCTTTAATGGACTCATTACATGTGGATCTCAATTTTGAACACACTATACATTTATTCTTACATTGTTTCACTTCTTTATTTTTATGTTAGCCATCTTTTTTTCTCTCACACTTTTTTATGCCTTCATCATTCATTATCTTATGAAATTCTCTTTCCTATTGCATCATTCTCTCTATCATCATCTTCTTTCATCCTACTTTGGTTGTATCATTTATTTTCTTTTTCTTGCTTCACTTTTTTCTATCATCATTTTTGTCATGGAGTATTCTTCTCTTTTTCTCTCTTCATCTATCATATGTTGAGAAACTAAGTGTAATGTAATCTAACACCTACTTTCTTTCCTTTATAATTACTTGTGAATGTTAGATGTCTTCTTCTTATGTCTTACTCATCAAGAAATTATGAAAATATTCAATCTTTCAAAAAAATAGAGATCACAAAGACACAAAAGACATTAAAATTAGGTTGTTAGCTAGGGAAAAACCCACAAGGGGAAAACCCAACAACCTTTCTCTTATAGAATCAGATCAAAATGAGGGATATCCAAGAGCAAGGCTAAATTTTCACCAAGATATCAAGTCCAACCCCACTCAAAGTCACCTTCAAGAGTCAAATATGTTCGAATCTAGTCAAAATTTTGAAATTTTTGGTCATGCAACAAGAGGTCAAAAATTTGGCTTGTGTAGTAGCTCATAAATTTCAGCCTCTTTCACTCAAGTGAGCTACAATAGGTCTGAAATTTGGTCAACAACTAATATTCTTATATGCTTTGACGACTAATATTCTTATATGCTTTGGCTTCCTTCTCTCTCCTTTTACTTTAGCCTTCCTCTCCTTCCCTCGGTTTAGAAAATGCTTCTTGTTCGAATGAAGACCCTCCAAGTAGGTTGAACTGTCTTTTATATATGGTATAGGGATTAAAGCCTTTCATGGAAAGATCTTTATTTTCCAAAGATCTTATGGTAGAGCTATCTATCTGTTAATATATGGATGTACCAGTTTTGGGTAAAGAATCTATGTGGTATAAGGGGTTTTCCTAGTTGAATCTAAAAAATGATATCTAATCTATCTCATGAGTTTATTAAGATCTCATTTCATGTTTATTAAGATTATTTCTCTCCTAAAAAAGTGTTCAAGATTCTACCTCTCTAGCCAGACTAGGGTTTTGCAGTATTTCACATTAGTTCTCTAGAAAATCCAGAAAACCAACAAGCAGAACCAACAAGCACAAATATGTTTTTTTCAACAGGCATGTCAATTGTTCTGTTAATCATTTTCATTGCTAGTGAGTTAGTTCCTTCTAATTATTAGGATTGAAAAACAAAAATCAGTGTAAGCTTGTTAAAAATTGTTTGCACTCTCTCTAGTTTCATAGAAGCAAAAGAGAAGAAAAAATATAAATGATAAATGATAAATACATGGACATGATCAATAGGGAGTTTGCATATGACCCTGTCTTATTACTAGTTACTAGTTGAGCAGGACCCCACACAGGCTCTCTCCAACAGAGAGAGCATATGGGAAACTAAACATCAAGTACTAAACCAATATACTAGAGAATGGTTCGAAATCAAGAGTGTCATTTCTCAAACAGAATTAGGGTGAGAAATGGAACACTATATTGAGCTTCACAAAATTCCCAGCAATGTTGGTGAGTTAGATGTAATTTCTTAAGTATATTGGGATTCTACATGAGGATAATATGAAGCAACGTCTGAAAATGCTAGATGATTATATAACAGAAAAGAGAGAAACAGTACTGGGCTATGATATGGAAGAAAATTAATCTGTTGCGGTTGTATTGTCAGTTTCATGATATATGTACATACAAAAATTGATATATGTACATGGCTTCAAATATTTCAACAAAGTTATCTCCCAAATATCTCAACGCCATTCAAAGGCAAAATCCATTAGAGAATTAGGAATCTTAGATGTCTGTAAGGAACTAACAAAGCTTGAGACTATCTGATATGGTGCCAAAACATGCTACGGTGCACTGAAAATGCAAAAATGCAGTCTATTTTGTTGCGAATTCTCCCAAAAAATTTTGATCAGATTCCTCTGATTTCTAACATGGGAAGGCATTTTTTCCATCACTTAGCAAGCACGGAGTTGCACGTTTCCTTTGTTCAATTATCTTGTGTGCATTCAGAAGATATCAGCAACGAAGACTTGAGTCATGGGATTGGAATTCTATGAGCATCCTGGTTCTTAACATGGGATATAACATTGTTTGAAAAATGCATGCAGATGTTGTCAGATGCTCTAATTATCTAAGATCACAAGATCACAAGAGAGGCATACATGCTCAGGCGCCGCATAATGGAGGCGCTGGAAAAGGGTTTTTGAATGATCCACGATACGCGAAATGCTCATGGAAGGAGACCCATTAGCTCAAACTTTCCAAGATTCCAGAGGTTCTAGTTTGGTAACAGAGATTGCTGGTATGTTTAAACGCTTTACGGATGGCCAAGTGATTTGTCCCAAAGGATGCATGACGTTTGAGTGTGTTCACATCAAAATTACGCAACTTGTGATCGACATCAGTGCAGCAATTTCCAAAGGAGGAGTACATAAATTTGACAGAGAAGTTATTGAGGAATTCTTGAGCACCTGTCGTGATCGAGCAACATTAGCAACTGAAGTGAAGATTAGATCCCCACCACTACCTAAATTATTGAAAAATATTCTTAGTTTTATTTTACAGGGGAGTTATATTAGATATAAATTCGTTTGAATTTGGAAACAACTGGCAGAACACTCGGCCAGTTGACAATATCATTATATTTCATATGTATCAAACATTTCCTTTCTGAAGTTTGAACGTTGCACATGCATACGCAGTCCTATTATTTAATTTTTCTTGCAGTACTTTGAGAATGTTGATTGAATCTAGTGAGCCTTCCTGCAATATCAAGATTTGTTTGTGGTCACTTGCGTAATCTATAATAATAAGCATGAAGCTTTAATATAATGGTTATCTTTGAATCGGTTATAGATTTCTCAATAATAACCATTTCTGGTTGTTTTATGGGTTACATTGAATCGTTATAGGTTTTTATGGATAAATTTTAATTTTTGTGAATGATCTTAAAGCATTATAATATTTATTTTTATTTTTATTTTTATTTTTGTGGTTTTAAGGAGATCATGAATCATTTAAGTGGTTTTTGTTTCCCATGAACCATTTATAATATCAAGAAGTTTTTAGTGATCACTAATTATATATTTACCACAAACCATTTATTATATTAGTGATTTTAGTTGACACTAACATTTTTCTATCCTATGACTTTGTTGATGGTGCTCGACCTGCCAACATTTAGGGGATCTTCCCAACCAATAACACCTCACACGGTTTGGTGTAGGAGTCCTCATCAAGGTGGATATTGGTGTCCACCAGCCTATTCTGCCTATTCTAAATAGAGAGTTTAATTAGTTTTCTTATTTACTATTTTTAGCAATTCCGAGTCTTGAAATTTCGGAGCAATTTTGACACCCTAAACAACGTTTTTCTGAGGTCCACTACAATGTCATGGCGAAAGACACGGGACTCGACAAAACCTATATTCTTCAAAGAAATCTTTCCAAGGAGGTATTATACACGCCAAATGGAGATAATATGACCAAGTTACGACCCCGTGAAGTTGGTTTCCCAACTAACCCCAACGGGGCCCATAAAACATTCGTGTTACATCTCCTCACGTTACGGTTTTGGTTGTTTAAGTTTTTCTCTTATTGTTCAATAATAAAGAGTCCCTTGAGCCTCATTGTAACACAGTTCAGGGGCATGTAGCTACCACATCTCTCCTCAGAGATAAGCTACCATCACTAGAGCTCGTTTATTTCAATTGTGTTTGTAAGCATTGAGTATTTGATATTAATGAAATTAAAATATTGTTTTTGTTGCATCTCTGTATTTGTGATTATATATGTATTGTGTTTCATTCTTTATTAAATTTGGATCACTCTTATTAGAGCATTGTGCTCTTTCTCCCTTTTTTTCTTTGCATATCTCCAATGAGGTGAGGGTATAAGGAGTTAGAGATCGATGTGGTTGAACCCTTTCCAGATCAGCATCACTAACCTCGATGACCTCACATGGTGAGCGAAAAGAAAGACGAGGGAGGAGGAGATCCTATAAAAGTATTGCTCGAAGAAGCCTTCAAGTAAGAGAGGAATTTAATTATAGGAAACTTTTCTCAGATCTTGCAGTGGATGCCATGGGCAATGCATCTTCATTCGGTAGTCACTCTGGAGGCACCACTCCCTTCAAGGTACAAGTCAACTTTGACATTCGTGTAAGTGAAGGCCAGATAAACGAAAACACCATAGATAGATGGTTTCATTTTCTAGAATAGTATTTTTCGGTCCGTGATTTCTTCGATCAAAAAAAGATTACCTTCTCAATCCTCAAAGCTGCCTCCCATGTCAAAGATAGGTGGGAAACCTACTGTGAACAGAGGGATGAGGAAGAACCCTAACTTTTTTCAATCACACCCATTTGGAATTCGTTTTGAGACGACATCAAGGAATAATATTACCTCGTGGGGAGCTATGAGGAGAAGTACATCAAATGAACCACGATGCGGCAATAAAGGGATCAAGATGTGCATGAGGTCACGAATTTGTTCCATACCCTGCGCACAAAGTTGGGTATTAAATATTCAAAGAAACATTTGGTGCTCAAGTACCCCAGCTATTTGCACAGATAAATTTAGGAGGAAATGGAGTTTCTCAACATTACCTCTCTCAGTGCGGCATACCGATATGCCACCAAGATCAAGTAGAAATTTATGCAGAAGAAGCGAGACTTTGGATACACGAATCCGAACCAAGGGAAAGGATCCCCAAAACCGTAGTACAAGTGGCAAAGCCAAAGTGGGGCGACTCATGACAACCCAGTGAAGCAGCAAGCAAATAACAACACTGCAAATCCAAAGAAGGACAGTGAAAGTGGTGCAAATTTCATAAAAGCTCCACTTCAACACAAGTGAGTGTTGGGCTGAATAGTCGCTAGTGGCCGAGCTTAAGGCATCTGAATCAGATGAATTTTTTGATTCTGAGTCAAAACCAGACAAGGGTAATGACAAAGGGAAGCACATCTTTGATTTGGAACCCACTGCCACTGTTTCCACCACCAAGCTCGAGAGGGAGGAGCCCAAGGTTCCAGAGGAGCGGGAGTGCCTCTTCCATTACCAGATGTGGGTGAAGGGTTCTCCACTACAATTCATTATCGATTAAAGGATCCAAAAGAATCTCATTTCAGTATAGTTCATGAAGCGGATCTTCCTACCGACCATAGCACAACCGCAGTCGTATACCATTGCGTGGCTTCACCAAGGAAGAGATCTCCACGTTAGCCAACAATGTCGCCTTCCCTACAACATCAAGCCCTTCACGTATGAGGTACTGTGTGATGTTTCTCCTCTTGAAGTTTCTGATGTATTATTAGGCCAATCATACTTGTGGAAGCGACATGCTATGTATGAGTCTAGGCCTTGTTCTATTATTATTACTTTGGGAAATAAAATGTACAAGATACAAGAGGTAGTATTGTCTTCTCACATCTCATTGATTACTGTAAGGTAATGCAATAAGATTATTTCCCAAACAAGGAAATTTGTCTTCATTATGATCTTCCCACAGGGAAAGAAGAATATTATGGCCGCAGCCTCTAAATAGGGCTCCCCTATGTGGCAGCAGCAGAAGGACAAATTTGTGGAGGAATACAAGGATATTTTCTCCTCACCTAAAGGGTTTCCTCTACACTGTCAGGTCAAGCACACCATTGATCTAACCTAAGGCACGCCGCTACCTAATGGGTCGATCTATCGATGTTCTATTCTTGAGATATATGAAATCAAGAGACAAATCCAAGAGTTGTTGCAGAAAGGGCACATATGGCCAAGCTCCTCACCCTTTGGGAACCCGATCATGTTGGTATAGAAGAAGGACGATACGTGGAGACTTTGGATTGACTATCAGGCACTGAACAAGATCATTGTTTTTAATAGTTATTCAATCCCATGAATTGATGACCTCGTGGACCAGCTCAAGGGGGCCAAATATTTCAGTAAACTTGATTTGAAGTTCAGCTATCACCAAGAGCCAATCAAACCTTGTGATGTATGGAAGACTCTCTTCAAGTTTAAGGAGGGTCTCTTTGAATGGTTGGTCATGTCTTTTAGGTTGACGAATGCCCCCACAAACTTCATGAGGTTTATGGATGACATTTTATGACCTTTTACCAACTCATTCATGGTGGTGTATTTGGATGACATATTGATCTTTAGTCAGAGAGAGTTGGGAGGAACACCTCCACCACATTTGACAAGTCCTCCAAGCACTATGACAACACAAGTTGTGTTCCAATTTTGAAAAATGCACTTTTGGTATGACCCAGGTTCAATACCTCGGGTACATAATTCTTGAGTGAGGTGTGCATGTGGACCTATCCAAGATACAATTCATTCCTGATTGGCTAGTCCCAACCACTCTAGCAAAGCTCCACAGCTTTCTCGGACTTTAAAACTTCTATGTGAGGTTCATGTTGGGATTCAACCATATCACTTGGCCCCTGAGTCAAGTCACCAAAGGAGGAGAAAAAGAAAAATTCTTCTAATCTGAATCCTAACAGAAGGCATTCGTCGAATTGAAGCATTGTGTTTTCTCTGCACCTGTGCTCAGATTACCATACCTACAACAACCAATTTGAGATTGAGTCATATGCCTCCAATTATGTGATTGGTGCATTTATTACTTGACACGGTCATTGAGTAGCATATCACAGTGAGACACTTTTAGACACAGTCAAGAAGTATCCCACCTATGAAAAATAAATTTATTCAATTGTGTAGGCATGCCGGTAGTGGAACCACTACATTCTGAGGAAGGAAACGGTCATCCACACAGCCCACCAACCACTACAGTTCATATAGACACAAGGGAAGTTACAGAATGATTGCCATGAGAAATGGTCTGCATACCTGAAATAATTCTATTTGAATATCAAGTACAAGAAGAGCAGCACCAACAATGTTGCAGGCTACCTCAGTCGACCACCTATCATGGCGCTGATGACTATGCTCAACTCTTGTGGGCATGAGACTTCATGTTGGCTGACTCTTTACAAAATCGATCCAAACTTTAGCAACACATACCGAATACTCCTGGGAGGCAAATACGTGCTAGGTTATCACCTCCACGATGTATTTTTCTGCCACTTGGGACACCTTTGTATTCCTTCAAGCGAGCAAGACAAGATGATTTGGGAGGCACACTACAGTCAAATCACTGGACTCTTTCGGGTAGAAAATATAGTGGTTGTATTGCAACAATATTCCTATTCGAAAAAAATCCGACAATATGTTGGGAAATATATCAGATGATGCACTTCTTGTGCCGTCACCAAGCCAACCATCAAGAAGCAAGGCATGTACACTCCTCTGCCCACTCCCACTCAACCTTCAGAATCCATTTCCATGGACTATATGTCTGTCCTCCCTTCTACCAAGCATGGTAATGAATTTCTATTTGTGGTCGTGGACATATTCTCAAAAATGGTTATTTTGGAGGCCTGCAAGAAGAGTATCACAACACACGACACTTTCAAAATCTTCTTTGAACAACTGTGGGTACATTTTGGGATATCGTAGACTATTATATCATATCGAGATAGTGGCTTCCTGAGCACATTATAGTCAAGCCTATGGGCACTATTGGACACCAAGATCACCAAGTCAAATTCATTCCATCTCGAGACAGAGGTCGTCAATAGGATGATAGTGAATATACTCCCATGTACAACTCCAAGCATCCACGAACATGGGATGAGAACCTTCCATATGTGCAACACAACTATAATAGAGCTCTCCATAGCTCGATTGGTCACAATAACTTTCAAGTGGGCCTAGGATTTCAACCATTGTGTCTAATTGATGTTTCCATACCTCATGCGACCACACAAACATAATTCACACATGTATTGTCTCGGGATGATAATGAAACCAGATTTATTGAATGCATTGAGCATGTCTACTAGTAGGTCCATGATATCTTGGAGAAATCCAATGTGAATTACAAGAAGCGACATGATCAACATTGGGTCCCACACAAGTTTCAGGTGGGCAACAAAGTTTGTATGCAATTTCTGAAATAACGTCTAACTCGAGAACATTGGAAACTTAAACCACTCCATTATGGGACTTATACCATCATTAGGGTGGTGGGAGACAATTATTTTGAACTCAACATTCCTCCATTCCTTGGTCTTCAACCAGTGTTCAATGTGGATCTCCTTCGGCCATACTTTCCACCATTACTAGCCACATCCGACTTTGCAGAACAACTCACACCGACAGAGTTAAATCTAGACTACATGGAATAGGTTGCAAATGATCAGATCATGGAAACACAACTTAAGAGCACTCACCAACAACGGATCCATATTATATAAATTTTTCAAATTAGGCTAACTCCTTCACTAGGGCAAGTGGTTCACCAAAGATTAGGTTCAACAAAAATTTCCCCACCTCATGGAGGCTTTGCACGCACTAGGGACCGTTGATTCGTAATTGGGGAGGAATGATATAGGTGGATATTGGTGTTCACCTGCCTATTCTACCTGGATATTTTCATCGATTTTCTTATTTACTATTTTTAGCAATTCTCGGGTCCTAAACTTTCGAGCAATTTTCACCCCCTAAACGACGTTTTTTGAGGTCTGTTGCAGTCCCATAGTTGGAGGAAACAAAATACAACAAAAATTTTAGTCCTCGGAGATATATTTCCAATGAGGCATCATACACGTCAAACAAAGATAATATGACCAAGTTATGACCCCGATAAGTTAGTTGCCCAACTAACCCCAATGAGGCCCATAAACTCTTAGTGTTACATCTCCTCGGGTTAGGGTTTTGGTTGTTTAGGATTTTCTATTATTGTTCAATAATAAAAATGCCCCTAATCCTCATTGTAACATAGTTCAGAGGCATGTATCCACCACATCTATTCTCAGAGATAAGCTACCATCGCCAAAGATGGTTTCTTTTAATTTTGTCTAAAATCATTTTCAGTATTTCATATTAATGAAATGAAATATTATTTCTATTGCATATCTATATTTGTGATTATATCTGTATTCTGTTTCGTTCCTTGTTAAATTCAGATCAAGTCCCATTCAGAACAAAAGCACGGTTTCCTTATTCTTAAATATATGCCTTGGCTCTTCTTGCGAGCAAGAGAGATTAATGTCAATGCACTTTCGCAAAGCAAGGCAGGTGTTCTTGGTGAGTGTCAGAACGCAAGTGTGTCAAGGTTATTATACTACAAGGGGGAAGAAAGATTAAAGTGATTCTCTAAGAGAGATGTAATAGTACCACTCAGAAAGAGACACACGTGAACCGAAGGGTTCTCTTTAACACCTAGCAGAATAATACACAACAGATGCAACAGTCATTACACACAAAAACTTAAGAGAGATTTTTCTAATATCCTACTGAATATTCCACAAGGATGGGACATCAATTACACATAAAATAATATGGAAGATACATGTCTAATATAATGTGGAATATTCCAAAAGGATGGGACAGCAGTGACAACCATTACAACATATTCTCAACAAGATAAGCACTAAAATAACCGAAATAGTTCAACTATCTTAGTACATGTGAGAAGCAAACATGAAGTACAAACATCTATAGAATAGTATTACAAACATTCCTAATTCATACATCAAGAGCATGTTTCCTTGAAAGACATTTATTATTAAGTAAAAGTCCTGAGACACATATATATACAATGAATATCACTAGCTCCAATAGTGGAGCGTGAGATCCACTCTTTTCACCACAAAAGAACTAGATATTCACTCTATTTCTTTGCTCGTGGAGCCAAGATGAAAAATTAATTTGCCAATACAATGAGGGAATACATATAACCAAGGGTGAATCTTTGACTATGCTCATGAATGCTTGACTTCCCATGATTCTTTACAGTCATGTGTGTCCTTTGGAACACTCATGACATGACATGAAATGACACTACTGACATGGACTCCTTGTGATGTGGCAATGTCAAGCCATTGCTGATGTTGAGAGTTAAATGTCTTCATGAAGGAGCTTTCCTTTAATCCTCCGCAAGCCTTGCTGATAGGGAGTCTTCAATGATCTCAAATCTCGCAAAGTAGTCGCAAACTAGTGTCCTTTCACTTTCTCTTGATCAATAATCTCTAAGTTCAGCTGCAAGAGTGTATTTGAGCATGTTTTCTTCCTTCCTTCCTTCCTTTATCATCTCGCCATAACTTGATAGAGAACATGTTTCTACAATTCACTCATAATGGGACGACATCATGGTGGCTTCACTGCGGGAGAAATACCATAGCACGTGGGTTCATACTAGGGGATATATAATGAGGAAAAAATGACATAATATATTGGGGTTATATAGGGGGTAAAGGGTTTTTAAATTAGAAGGTATAACAAATAGAGCTTTAAGTTAATGAAAAAATATAAAGGGGTATAAAAATGTAATGAAAAAATAGATACCTATAATATATAGGGAAAGTAGGGGCTTTTTAAATTGGGAAGATGTATTGGGTTTATATTGGTAGGGGGTTAAATAATGTGATTTTTAGGGTATTTTCCAATATGTACAAAAATTAAGGATATTTCTTAATATGCTATGATTGCACGTGATATGTTATATTTTTATTGGGTGCAGCCCCCATGGATGACATCAATCTAAAAACCCCTAGTCTAAGATGATACATTCTAATCTATGAACTGATTCGAGGATATGTGATAGGTTGAGAAAGGAGGCTCAGTCACTGCGCAATTTCATAGTTCAGGCAGGAAAAGGGAAGCCTTCAACCTTGAAACTACACTGTTAAGGTTGGGGTAAGGGACATGACAACGCAATTTCAGGAGTCAGTGGGGACAAGGAGCATGGACGAGAGCTTGGAAAGCTAACTGCTCATTTCAGGAGGTCAAGGAGGCTTGGGTAACTATTTAATGTGCTTTTCTAAGGCTCAGGGGACAATCTTGTGTCTTGAAGTTGCGAAGTGTGCAGTTCAAGCCTGGTTGGAGGCCTCAACTATGCAATTTTAGAGGTCAAGGTCGGGTGTTGGTCTCCAAAACTGCGTAATAGGGAAATATTGAGAATCTAGTACTAAACACTACACAGTTCCAAGTAATAAATTCACATCCATATTACTCAGACTGCGTAGTGCGCAACTCAAGGGAGGCCCAGAGAGGATGAGTTGCTTGGTCAGGAAGTTTTCCAGAAAATTATTAAGTGTAGGATAGGAGGGATTGATGTGAAAATTAATGGACTTTGAGTATGATCACACACTTAACATATTTTTTTACTCAATTATCATAGATCATCTGAGGTAAACAACCATAAATTTTCCTCCATGTGACAGCTTTATGCCTGGTTATATAAAGTGCGACATCGGAGGTACACTTTATGACAACCGCGACGACACTTGTGCGATGGTTCTCAAAACTTTGGAAATAATTGTGATATATACTTACATAGTTAGAACGACTTATTTACACAAATATAACCTATTGGAATCACTGGAATAAGCACATACATTCACCACGGTAGCCGTATTTCCAAAGGCGAATTTTTTCCTATCTTGCGAAAGGGATCACAAAAGGAATGAAATGAACTTCAAATTTTGTGACGTCCATAAACAAGACAAAGGAAGGCTCTGAAATTTGGTATCAGCTAAAATTTTGGAGGTGGTTGTATCGGTTACAACACTTGGAAACACACTGGTAGGATTCCATCTCCTCTGTTTCGGTTAACTTCTTTTGTGCAGGGCCTTGTTTCTTTAGGGATTATTGATTCATCATGAAGATTTATTTGGTTTCCCCACTTACCCCTTGAATAGACCAAGTACCCATCAATATATTTCGGTTTAAATCAACAAATACTCAGCTTCATCACAAAGTTTCAGACATGGGTTGGGTGATGAAGTTTGAAAGTTTAAGTTTTTCAGAGTATAATTTGTTATCTCTAGTGTTGCTCCACTGCCAGTAGGCCTCGATAGTACCCTGATAGAGTCACTTCATGAACAAAAATATTTCTCTGCTACCAGTGAGCCTGAACAGTAACCTCACGAAGTTTCTTGCTTCACCTCTATTCTCAAGAATATTTTCTCATCTTTCACCTCTTTTTATTATCTTAAAATAGAACTATGCATTGACACTTATTTATTTTGGGAAGAAGAGGGATCCTGTCTTATTGAGAGCAGGAGAGTCTATTCCTTCAAAGAAGTATATAGGTTCCTCTGATTCTATTTTTCTTGTTTAGATTTTCCCCTCCTCCCCTTTTACTGATTGGATAAGCATGAAAGACAAAAAAAAAACAACCTAGTATGGGGACGAGGTTTCCTGGGTAGAAATGAGTTCATGGTTATCTCAAGACTCTCCTTACAAACGGATCTTATTTTCCATCAGAAGTTCAACAACCAAAATACATAACCAATACAAGGAATATAGACCAATGTCTAGCCAAATGTTGAAGTGTCACAAGGATTTGTAGACTTAAGCCACACACACAATCTCATAAACCAATATGAGGACAACACTTTATTCACGTGATGGAAAAACCAAAGAGAAAAAACAAGAACAAGTTCAATAAGTAAACAAAAGGAGAATATGTCCATAGTTTAGGGCACAACCCCATATTTTAAGTGAAAATAATGCTTGAGATCTTGGTCATTGACATGGAGAGAGACAGTCTTCACGTTGAGTGATTAAATACGGCAAGTGTGTTAGCCAAGCTTCTCATGTATAGTGAACGTTCCAATCCACAGGGATTGAAACTTAGTGTGTTTTCCTTTGTCCTCATGGGATTTATCCCATTTCAAGACTAGGTCACCCACACTAATGCAGTTCTTCCCCGAGGAAGTCTTGTTAAAACACCTACTGATACGATTTTGATGGAGCAAAAAGTTTCCTTTGGCTTTCAATATTTCTTCCTGGAGCTTATGAATGGTGTCCATTCTTCGTTTCACTAATAAACATGGCTTTCCTTGGGACTCTTCGGAAAGTTGGAGAGTAGGAAAGTAGATGTTGGGAGGGAGTATGGATTCTTTCCCGACACCAAGAATTAAGGCGAAGTTTTCAGCAAAGGGTTAGGCATGACTCGGTCAACCCATAAAGTGCTTACCAAAGAAGAGTGCCAATTCATTTTCTCATAGAATATGGTCTTCTTAATGATACAAATCAAATTCTTATTCATCGATTCAACGAGACCATTCCACTGAGGGTAATAGTTAGCATAATGGTTCAACACTATTCCATTTTCTAATGCAAAATCATAAATCTTTAGTGATGAGAAATATGTTGCATTGTCAAAACAAGTGATGTAGGAATGCCAAACCTGGAAATGATGTTTTTCTACAAAAAACTAATGACTTCTTGATCATTCACTTGTTTTTGCGGAATTTATTTTGTTTATCGCGTGAATTAATCTGTAGTTGTGAGGATGTAGCGATGCTAATTCAATGAATGTGGAAATATCTCACCAATAATATCTAAGCTCCACTATTGGAATGGTTCTTCCACTGCAATAGGCTGCAGTGGGGTGGCTAACTTCTTATTCCTGTCGACACAATTTTGAAAAACTTGACATTTGTAGACGTAAGAGTGGGAATATTTGAATATTTTTGGCCAATAGAAGTCGGCCCGCATGACTTTATGTGCCATTGTGTTTCCCACAAAATTCCCTACGGCTAGTCCATCACAGAGATCGTGTAATACCTTCTTTGAATTGTGTGTATCCAAACATCTGAGCAATACTCTATTATGGTTCTTTCTGAAAAACACCCCATGAACCAACTAATATGATAAAGCCTTTATCCTTAGTTCCCTATTCTGCCATGTGGAAAATTGGGAGGGAATGATGCCATGCTCAAGAGATTGGTGCACATTTGTGTACTAAGAGTTCATTTTGATAGTGGGGGTGGTTCGCTCGATATCATACCTCTTAATTTCTTGCTCCACCGTGAGGGATCTTCTTCTTCTCTCGCATATACCGCTTCCATTGCCATTTGACAGAGGCCATGGACCTTTATCGTGTGAACTAGTTTGATTTCTAAGTCATACTCCTCCAAACCAGCCATCCAGTTCTCCCTTCTTTAACCCAACTCTTGTTTAACGAGGAGTGCTCTGAACACTGGGTGTAAGAAGAAGATAATGCAATGATTGTTCAATAAATAGGGCCATAAGTGTTTCACCTCCTTGTATACTGCATAAGCTTGTTTTTCCATGGCGGGGTAGCTCAACTTAAGTCCTTACAGACTTTCACTCATGAATGAAATAGGTTGTTGAATTTTCAGATCATCCTTTTGCATGATTACAACGATAAGAGATGTGTCAAAAGCGAAGGTATAGAGAAAAAAATCCTTTTTGAAATATGGGTTGTATAGTGCGGGTGCTTCTGTGATTGCCTGTTTGATACAGGAAAATGCATCCTTCTCCTTTTTTTCCCATTTATAAACAACGTCCTTCTTTACCATCTCTTGTAATGGTTTGACAATATGAGCATAGTCGGAGATGAATTTACGGAGGAATATGATCTTCCCAAGGAAGGACTGCACAACCTTATTATTCACTGGGTAGGGAATCTACATGATTTCTTTGACCCTATCTGGGTCTACCTTAACCACACTTTTTACGATAATGTGCCCTAATAGGTTACCCTCAGACACTGCAAAGATTATTTTATTTGGATTGAGAGATATCCCATATTTGCGTCATCACTCAAAAATCGTCTTCAAGTGGCGTATGTGATTTTACTTTGATTGGAAAATATGTTTAAATCATCTAGGTATACCACCATGCACTTTCCAAGAAACCCACAGAATGCAATGTACATGGCTCGTTGAAAGGTAGCACCAATGTTAATCAACCCTTTGGAAATAATATGAAAGTGCATGCAAGATTTTGTTATAGTTTGTTGGAAATATGACGCTTGATAGTGATTTATTTGTTACTAATGCATGTGAAATGATGTTAAAGAAGGAATTTCATGACAATGCTTTTATGTTTATACATGCATACAGATAGCCGTTGACGTGTCACAAATAGAGACTGATTATTGATTTATTAATATTTTATCAATAATGATATCAAGTGTGATGACAGCAATAATGACAGGAAAGGATTGTGACATGAGCAAAGGATTTTTCATGTTAAAATTGTGGTAGATAAATATTTGTAAGTACATGCAACTTTAAGAGTTCCAAATGCAGTATGATCCACTGATCGAAATAATCTGACAACAAAGACAGAGATTGAGGATTCGTGGGTAAATTATATCATGATGATTGTAATAACTTATAGCTAGCTATGTTGCATTTAAGATTATTTTTCTATGTAAAATTTTATGATAATGGTCAATGGATGGACTCCCTTATAACCATTGAGTGAGGGATGAACACCCTCATGAGCGTTTAATAATAAAATTAAACGTTTGTTGTTTTTCACCCTACGGGATTTCCAGGGTATATCGTTGTCTAATGAGGTGATTGTTCACTATGCCATGTTTATGATGTTAATTTATTTCTTGATGTGATCATTATATTATCAAGTATGTGATTTACTAATTGAGTTAAAAGAATCATGGAATCGATGCATAGTTATAGCATGAAATTTAATTTAATATGCTACAACAATGAGAGTTAATGGTTGTGTAACTCACAATGCTTATACTAAATTTTTATCTAGGTAATGATGATGGTGATTCTAATGGTCAATAAGGGAATATAGAAAGTAATTTAGAAAGTTACACATTGGTAAATGTTGAAAACAAATCCTAAGTCCATGCATTTTCCTGCGAGGTTACTGAAGGATGTTACAAATAGTATCAGAGAAAAAGGTTGAAACATTGGCGCCTTTTGGGAATCATTAAGTAAAAAATAAGTACAGGTATGATAATAGTGGCCATCATATCATGTATGATCTAATTGAACTTTTAGTACACTACAATTAACATGAGATGCATGATGCATGATTAATGACTGCATTAAGGAGTAGAAAATGATAATGTTTCTTTAAAAGTTCTGCTCATGACATTTTCATGTTGATGTGAATAAAAGACAATAAAATATTTGTGGCACCTATGAGAAATCCTAAGCACTCACCATTTATAGTGAGGATTAATTAACAACATTTTCATGCATACTATTACAACAATGTTTATGGTGCAAAAGACAAAAGAAAAAGACATTACTGAAGTTACATTGCATTGCTTATAACGAATGAATGCATGTTTGGCTTTTGTGATAACTAAAAAAATTAGAAGTTGGGTTTGACCCCGAAGAGGAAAATGGAATGTTGTAAAAGAAACATTGAAAGAACCTCTTTAGCTATTAAAAATGATCAATGATTCAAGTGGAACTCTTATAGTGAACTTAAATTCAATGAAAAACTCATAGTCGTGTAATTTTGGGTTGTCTTTCTTCATGTGGAGTTGTAGATGAAAAGTTGCATTCCACGTGTTTGAAAAAAGTGGTAAATGAGCTCCAAATTTTTGTTGTTTTAAATAATTTCATCCCTAGGATTTTTGGATGTGATTCAGCTTAACATCAAGGGATATTCGTACCTTAAGGTCATGTCACCCCCACTTTGATTCCAATGAAAGTTATGTAGTGAACTTAAATTCAATGAAAAACTCATATTATCGTAGTTTTGGGTTGTCTTTCTTCATGTGTAGTTGTATATGAAAGGTTGCATTCCACGTGTTTGAAAAAAGTGGTAAATGAGATCCAAAGTTTTGTTTTTTTTAAGAATTTCATCCCTGGAATTTTTGGATGCGATTTGGCTTAACATCAAGGGGTATTCATACCTTAAGGTCATGTCACCCCACTTTAATTCCAAGAAAAAGTTATGTTCACAATTAGATCCATAATCTAGTCGATTTTTCTGATTTGACACTCCTGTAGGGGTTGATGGTTGTTTTGTTTTGCATAAATTTTTACCATTGATGATATTAATATGATTCATGTTATTTTGTAAATTCTAGTTTTACTATCTCTGTGATAGTCTAAACATATTTATGAAAATTTATTTCATGTTTGCTAACTATTTGTTAAAACACCTCACTGGAAGTAATTAAAATACCTGAATCTAGAAAGTAATTAAAATACAAACCTATCTTACTAATTAAATTGCAGAACTGAATATTAGTTACCTATGATGAGGACTGAAACCAGGTATATGGTGTCGGAGAAGAATTGCAGAAATTATGTAAATATGGAAAAAGAGGTTTCTCCTGGATCAGAGTATAAACATAAAAGTTTATTCTCAGAACTTTACAAAAATGAATTTTCAATTCAAAATACTATCTTGTTATAAGAACTAAAAATATGAGTTATACTATAGATTTTTTATAGAATTATAATATATTTAACTAAGAAAACGACAGAGTCTTACCATAGCCATAGAAACAAGGGATATGTGCATGAACTAAAGTCATAATTAATTTAAAAAGACAAATTGGTATACCTTTGTTCCATGCAATATCATAGCTATAAATAAATAAAATTTATGTATATGGAAGGCTAAGAATATAAATATGATACATACAATTTATATATAGTTGAAATATTTAAGTAATGTGCAAAAAGTAAAATCATAAACCTCTATCAATTTGTGAATTTCTTGAGAACAAATAGAGGATAAGAATTGAAAGAAATTGAAACCTTTAAAAATGGAAGGAGATTATTTCTTAGTGGGAAAGAAAGACATTAAGATTTAAAGCTAAAATTCTTCACTCATATTATACCAAGAATTCAAAACCAGAATCCTCTCTATCAAATGCAACCATAAATTCGAAATTATAAATGCCTAGAAAATTTTAATAGGAGATTAAAATTTAATTCAGTACGAAGATACTGAAAATTGGTAAAAAAAAAGTTTCTTAAATTGATACAACGAATTTATGGAGAATTAGACAAATTTAAGGGAAAAACGATATACCGTGAACGAAAAACTATTTTACAGTAAGCCAAATTGTGTTCATTAAGATTAAAATACTTGTATCATGGAGAAGTGGGGAATACTGATATCGTATATTAGAAGTGAAAACAAGAAACGATACATAAATCCCGAGGACTAATGCTAATAAATTAAAGGTTTTAAATTCTAAAACCACCGTAACTTGGCTATAAGAAACCAATGTACAATTCAAATTTTATTAACCCCAGAACGTAACGATTTCTCAGTATCGGTGAAATTATATTTGGGGGAAATCTATTCTACCATTGAATAGCAATTTCTAAAGTAAGGATAAAATCCTGTGGTATTCAGAAACTAACAAACCAGATTTAAAATAGTTATGAAAATGCATAATGTAACTAGCTGAGAGTTACATTATAAGATATTGAAAACCTAACTATGTCAAAGTTGAGACAGTTAAGGAATTGCGTTGGAACAAAGGAATGTATCTTACCTTTATCTGGCAGTAAGAAAATGGTTGAGTAACACCAGTAAATACTTGGGAAAGGTAAGGAAAATTCTAAAACCTGCATAAAGGATTAAAATTAAGTATACGAGCCAAATGAGTTGAAGGCATAATTACTTAATAACAAAAATAAAAATTTATATGATTTACGTGGATCATATTGACCAGACCTACATAACGAATCCAAAAACGTTGAAATGAAAACACAAAGAGGAACCAGAACTTTACTTGAGTAGGTGATGAGAGCATGTATGGTAAAAATGAGATTGTGCAATTTGTATTACAGTCGTGCTCTTGGCTCAGAACTAGGGCCACGATGAAAGACAAAGGAGAGAGCTCTCTGCTAAAGTTCACCTAAATGAAAAATTACGAAAATAGAACCATAAACGCTAACAAAGTCAATTCGCACTAGAGGGAATACGAACTAATCATCACCATTGAAACTTCAAAAAATCAACCCTACAGTTGTCTCCTCCATAAATAAGCCCATGAGAGGATCAAGTATGAGAGGTACAAAGATTTATTACGGGGAAAAATCAAAATGATAAGAGTTTAATGTGTATAGTTGTTCTTTCATTTGAGTTTAATGCACCCAGATATTATCTAATCTCGTAAACTAACCCTATGTTATGTTCATAAAAGCGAAGGTTATGGCAAAATACATATACTATAGTTTTTAAACACCAACACTATACATACGCTTAAAGTTTGTAATATGGATAGGTCAATCGAATATGGTAATACGTATGTCTGAAATAAGGGATGGGTAAGGGTTCATACCATAACACCAATTCGTATACATTATGAAAAAAGTTATACATTCGATTATGACCATGCATGTGGATGGGTGCATAGAATTGTTTTCATCACTTGGTATTATGGATACGAAATGTAATAGAACATATATGTGTTCGAAATCAATTAAAAGTATGGGTTATCAAATATGAATAGTTAGGATAGCATTTGAGACCAAAAATATATCAGTTATGTTAATTAGAAATGTCAATGCTAAGGTTAAGATATATAAATATATATATCATAAGAGTTGAAAAGTGCAGAGTGGGTATAGAGGTCATCTGTTTAATTTTATGTTAAATTCACTATGTAAAAAAGTATAAATATATGTATATAGGTTGAGGAAAACTATATATATATATATATTATACAATACAATAATTTTGTGAAATACTATTAGAATTTAATACCTCATTGATATTGAAATTAAATGTATGTATTACAAGTTAAGGATGATTATTTGGTGAAGCACAAGTAACAAATGTGTTTAAACACATTCATGAATATAAAGGAAGTACTGATAAAGATTATATAAGAAAAAGGAAAATATAGAGCTAAATTTCGCTAGGGAAAATCTGTAATATTGTACCAATGCGACAAAATTAAATGAATTAAATGGAAAAAAAACAGTATGAATTGATATAAATAGAAAATAAATTTAAGTGGGGTTCTTACAAATGGTATCAGAGCCCATGTTGAAAACACTGGGCATGTGTGTCCCAACACAGTAAAAAAAAAAAATGTTGCTGTGAAAAATAAGTAAATAATTTTTTTCAAAAATTTGTGTACTAATTAAATTATGTGTACAGTGCTTGAAGTGTAGGAACAAGACAACTGTTTTTATGAATAGTGAAGAAGAGTTGTATGTGGGTCTGGGGAGGTGCGGGAGACCCACCAGATCAAAATGATCAATTATTGGACGTGATAAGGAATATGCAACGAGAAATGTTTCACCTAAGTACTAGCAATGAATGATTGTTGCAGGCCAGTAATGAGCAAGAGAGGTTGATAAGGGAATTAACCTCACGATCTAGTCATGAAAGTGAAGACCATGCAAAAAATAGAAAAAAATTTGAACCCAATTCAGAAGGGTCTGAGATTCAGGAAGAATCTGGATCTAAATTCAGAAAGAGAAAGGAGTTGCAAGGGGAGTTCCGCAAAATCAAACCTCCAACTTTTTATGGTGAAAAGGAGGATGTAGAATCTTGTCTCCTGAACATGGTAAAGTAATTAGAGGTATATGAATACGAAAGTAACTTGAAAACCAGATTAGAAATTTACCAACTACATGGTAAAACCACACTTTCGTGGGAAGAAACAAAAATGGTACATCTTCTAGATGAAAAAAATGTTACCTGGGAAGACTTTGAAGAAAATTTCAAGTCTAGATACCTGAATGAGAGGTATTATGATGATAAAGTGAATGAATTTTATGAGCTGAGATTATTAGTTCACAATTGATGAATTAGTTAAAAAAATTACGAATTTGCTTCGCAGTGTGCCTTATATCGGGGAAGAAAAGGCCAAAGTACAACAATTTTTGAACTACCTACCTACTATCTATAAAGAAAGAATTGAATTTGATAATAAGAAATCAATGGATGAAGTTGTTCGAAAAGCAAGATTATGCTATCAACAGTTTAAAAGGCAGAAATGATCAGCTGAAAAACTGGAAAAATAAAGAGAAAGGGAAAGGAGAGTCAAGCATAAAAATATCAAAACCATCATACCTAAAAAACTTTGGGAAAAACCACCACAAAAATAAAAATAACAAAAGTGGAGAAAACCAACCAGCATAATCACATATTGGTTCCAAAATGGAGATAAATAACAAAAGAGAAAGTATTGTAAAGGTGAAGGAACCATTAAAGTGTTGGGGTTGTGGAGAACCTCACATGTTACATGATTTCCACACAATACAAGAAAAATCCAAAACATTCAAGCAATACAAGAGGCAACTACAGTAAATGGTATTGCTCACAACATTCCTAGGATCAATACTACACTAGAAGATCGACAAGCTAAACACCAATCAACCATGATAGAAATTGAAGGTATGATTGTTGAACAACTTGTTCCTGTTTTAATAGATCTACGAGCAATATTAAGTTATGTTAGTCCATAGATAGTGGAAAAGTGTAAGATAAAATGAGAAAAAATTTAGCAAGCATGGTTAGTACAGTCTGCTACAGGAACAAAGAGAAAAGTGACCCATAAACTTCCAAAAACTGTTGTAAATTTAAATGGATATAAAATTGAACTTCATTTAAATATTTTTCCTCTAGGATCCTATGGTCTGTTAGTAGGAATGGACTGGTTGGTGAAACAGAAATCAATAGTAAATTTCTTAGAAAAAACAGTACATTGTATAGATGATGAAGGAAAAGCTATGATAGTGAAAGGAAAACCAAAACCAATATCTATCAGACAAATTTATGCATTACAATTAAAAATAAAAACAAGGAAAGGTTGTCAAGTGTATGTTGTACAAGTGGAAGAATTGGGACAGCAAGCAGAAAAATAGGTTGTAGAAAACTTACCAGTGATCAGAGTGTTCAAGGATGTATTTCCAGAAGAAATCCCCCATCTACCCCCTAAAAGAGACATTGATTTTTCAATTGAACTAGTACTAGGAGCTACACCTGTTTCCATGGCACCCTATAGAATGAGTATTCCTGAACTACTAGAACTGAAACTTAAATTTTAGTAATTGTTAGACATATGGTACATCAGACCAAGTGTGTCTCCTTGGTAAGCACGTGTTTTGTTTGTCAAAAAGAAATATGGCACATTCAGAATGTGTATAGATTACATACAAATGAATAAGCTAACTATTAAGAAAAAATATCCTCTCCCAAGGATAGATGATATATTTGACCAAGTGAGAGGAGCTACTATCTTCTCTAAAATTGATTTGAGAACAAGCTATAACCAACTAAGAGTCAAAGATGAAGACATCAACAAAACATAATTCAGAACTAGATATGGACATTATGAATTTGTAGTCCTACCTTTGGACTTACAAATGCTCCTGCTACATTCATGTGTTTAATGAATAATGTTCTGCATAAATATCTAGACAAGTTTGTATTAGTATTCATTGATGATATTTTAGTGTACTCCAAAAATTAAGAAAAACACCAAGAACACCGAGTCACCATACTACTAAAAACACTTAGAGAACATTAGTTATATGCAAAACTTAGCAAATGTGAATTTAAAAAAAATAAAATTCAGTATCTTGGTCATGTGATTTCAAAGGATGGATTAGTAGTATATCCAGAAAAATTACAAGAAATCATGAATTGGCCTACACCCATAGATGTACCAATAATACGATCATTTATGGGTATTTCCAGTTACTACCATAGGTTTTTTGAAGGATTTTCAGCATTAGCCTATCCTATTACTTTATTGTAGAAAAAATGAGTGAGGTTTGAGTTGACAGCAAAGTGTCAAATTAGTTTTGAGCAACTAAAACTAAAATTAACTACTGCCCCCATATTTAATTTGATGATCCAAAGAAATAATTTGTAGTGTGTACAAATGTTTGTGTATAAGGGCTAGGAGGAGTATTACTGCAAGATAATTCAGTAATAGCCTATGATTCAAGAAAACTGAAGAAGCATGAACAAAATTATGATGTGTACGGTTTAAAACTAGCTATTGTTATACATGCATTAAAGATGTGGAGACATTATTTGTTGGAAAAGAAGTTCGTATTAATGACATATCACATAAGATTGAAATACTTCTTTACTCAACCAGATCTAAATGCCCGACAAGCTAGATGGTTGGATTTCCTTTGTGAGTTTGATATGGAAATCAAACACATTAAAGGAAAGGAAAACAAAATTGCAGATGCTTTGAGTAGGAATGATCGTCAAATTGTGACATATGCAGGAAGTAGTGTGAAGTTTGATGTAGAAGAACATATTCATCAAGTGTTGATGAAAGAGAAATATCCATCATTGTTTGAGAATTAAACAGAAATAATTGCAACACTCAAGATGATGTTTTGTTTTAGAGGGGAAATATGTAATATCCCTATTTTTTTGCTTTTATTTAGGCAGTTAAGAATCCTAAAGGTTAAGTGGACCTAAAGGAAAACTATATGTGGAAATATTATTTTTGAATTAAATAAATGTGAAATTTAATTATTGTGCAAAGACTAGAGTAATTGGAGACCAAGATTTCAAATTCATGAGGATGGAATAAAATCCTAAGACTTTCCAAAAATTCTCCAAAAAAATCCTTGGAGAAAAATAAAATAAAATAAAAATATTACATGGAATATAAGAATCTAATAAATACCTCAGTAAAGTGGAAATTTACTAAGAAGAAGTGAGAATAAAACTAGAAAGAGGAAAAAGCTAGTTTTAAAAAGATTTTATGGAAAAAACAAAAGTAAAGATTAGGTTGAGGGAAAATAGCATCCCAAATTAACTCGACGCGGTTATGGAAACATGCTGAGGGAAATCAAGATCAAATAAGATTCCTAGTTAAACAAGAGGTTGTCTACACTGTGTAAGAATTGGTCTGTGCTCGGGGGGATATGTGGATGAAGCTCAAGGTTGGGTGGCAAATAGTCTTTACCAAATTTGGTATGCACATTTTGTTAAATTCTATCTTGTGATTTCTATTATTTTTATGATATTGTGATGTATTCGGATATAGTTAATTTATGAATTATAGTTGAAAGATTTATATCTGTCATTATAAATTATTTTTAATAGTTTTTTGTGTTCATAGAAAAGTATTTGTCATATGTATTTAGAAGAAGTTTAACTATAGCAGGTATAGTTAATTATTTTGTATGGTTACATAGACTGAAATGAATATTTTTGTTGGAAATTTTTAATACAAAAAATAGAGGGATATGCATTCCCCCACAATGCAGAAAATGCAAAATACTGCAGAAATAACAGTCAAAAAATTCAAAAAGATAGTGATTTTACACACGAGACGAAGTCTTTCAAAATTTATTAAACTCTTCTCTGAAATTCGATTCATTCCTTCACTGAAAAAAAAATAAATTACATAAGCTTGTACAAAATTGGTCAGAGCCTGAGCATTCGAAGAAATTCAATGCAAAATCAGACGTTAAATAACCAAATCTTCCCTCAGCTCTGTTCGGCTGCTTATACACGAAAACACGTACAAAAACAAAAAATGGTGGACTTGAGATTTTATGCTTTCTTTCTCTGAAAACTCATCACATCTGTCTCCCCATCGCAAATCGCTCATCCGCAATTTTAACTTTTATCCTCAACACTTACGGGAAAACATTAAACTTTGCAATGTGCAATTGTGACGTGGCACATACCGCATCACAATGTAAACAACTTAACTTGTGGGTGCTTTATCCGTTAACTCCCGAGCTTTGTGATGTGCACTTTGTGCTACCCTCCTGAGCTTGCCACATGCCCCTTTTGTGATCGCATCGCAAATAACATAAAACAACTTCTGGGTGGCTTTAAAGTTAAAACGTAAACTTTGTGAAGTGCGGGCTACGCGCGATAAGCTGTGGGAAATGTGAAATATAAAATGGTAAGGTATAAAGTGAAATACAAGGGTTTGTGGTGGTTTGTAATATGTGATAAAGGGAAGGTGGGTCTTGTCAGATTGCATCGATAGAAAATATAAGTTTCGGTGCGGGCTTAAGAGTTAAATCATAAAATTTGTGATGTGCGGGTGGCGATGTAGAAAATCTTGGTAAGTGCAAAATTCATAAAACAAAGGAAATGGCAGAATACAAAGGATTTCATAGTTTTGAAAATCTAGTAAGGTTAGTGGTGGGTCCCGCTGATATCACATCGGTGGGGAAATAATTTATGTGAAAGGCTTAAGGTTTAACCAAAACGTTGCAGGCGTGAAGTTGCGAGCAAACAGTAAGTCAATGCGGAAGGTAAGAAATAAATGCAGAGGAAAGGGATTTGGATACTCTGTTTGATTTTGCATGGATTGAGTGAAAATGCCTCCAGTTATAAAACTTTCCACTTCATCCTTCCCTGCACAAAAATTCAATGAAGTTGTGGGTTGTTGCCACTGTTTATTCATGGCAGTGGTTGGGAGTAATTCCAACACTCCCCCTTAATCACAACGGCTGCCATCAATCATTCGTAGACATTGTCTGAGATAAAAAAACTCTTCTGTCCCAATGGCTTTGTGAGGATATCAGCAAACTATTCCTCTAACCTGCAATGCTGCAAAAAAATTTCACCATTTTTAACTAATTCACTTATGAAATGGTATTCGGCATCAATATGCTTTGTTCTCTTGGAGAAAATATAATTCTTTGACAATGCAATTGTTGATTTGTTATCACAAAATATTGTGGTTCCTTTGTCTTGCTCATGACATAAATCTCTCAGCATCCTTCTCATCCAAACTGCTTGGCATGTTGCCATTGTTGCTGCTACATACTCAGCTTATGCTGATGATAATGAAACTATTGGCTGCTCCTTCGAATCCCATGAAATTACTCTCGATCCCAAATGAAAAACATACCCTGATGTGCTCTTTCTCTCATCTACACTTCCAGCCCAATCACTGTCAGTGTAGCCAATCATCTTAAAATTATTAGAGGTGGAGTATAGAACACCATAATCCTTTGTTCCATTTACATACCTCAATATTCTCTTGCCTTCATGCCAATGTGTCTCCTTGGGTATCTCCATGAATCTAGATATCAATCTTACTGCATACATTATATCAGGCCTAGTTGCAGTCAAATGCATTAGACTTCCAACCATTCTCTTGTATAATATCAGATCAACATTCTTCCTGCAATCTTCCTTGCTCAACTTCAACCCCATGACATTTGGAGTTGCTCATGCTTTTTTGTTCTTCGTATTGAACCTCTTTAAAACTTATGAAACATACTTTGCTTGGGAAATAAAATTTCCCTTTTCATTTTGTTTTACTTCTATGTCCAAAAAATATCAAAATATCTCAACAAACCCAAGTCAGTCATTTCAAATTCACTATTCATGACTGCTTTAGAATTAGCAATGAAAGAAACATCATTACCTGTGAAAATCAAATCATCTACATATAAAATAACAATAAGAATTTTACTAGAATTATCTTTGATGTATAGTGTGGGTTCTCCATCACACTTTTCAAACCCATTGTCTATCAGGTAAGCATTAATCTTATTGTACCATGCTCTTGGTGCTTGCTTCAACCCATAAAGAGATTTCTTCAACTTACACACTTTGTGTTCTTCGCCTTCTATTTCATAGCCAAGAGGTTGTTCAACATACACCTCCTCTTTCAACACTCCATTCGAGGATGTTGAGTTCACATCCATTTGATAAACTTTCCAATTTTTTTGTGCTGCTATAGAAAACATTGTCTGCACTGTCTCCATCTTTGCAATTGGTGCAAATGTTTCCTTATAGTCTCTTCCTTGATGTTGCTTGTAGCCTTTGACAACTAGCCTTGCCTTGTGCCTTTCTATCTTGCCTTCAATGTTACTCTTGGTCTTATAGACCCATTTCACTCCAATAACTTCTTTTCTTTGTGGGAGGTCCACTAAATTCCATGTGTCATTCTTTTCTATTACTCCTATTTCTTCATTCATTGCTTTAATCCACTTTTCTTCTTTGAATGCATCTTCAAAATGGATTGGGTAATCAACATGACAAAATAAAGAAAATAAAGAATTCAGACCAGCATTAATATTTACTTCTTCTTGCTCATAAATTTCACTTAAATTTCTGAGTTTTGGCCTTCTTGTATTTGTTGAAGATGCGCTTGGAGTTGCACTTGAGCTTGAGGGAGTTGTTGATCCCTGTGGTGTGATTGGAGAAGCACTTCCTTGGTTTTGCACTATTGTTCTATTGCTTTCTTGGGGTGTTCTCCATTGAGCTTGTGTAGGTGGAGGAGGAGGCACCACTGAGGAATTATTTTCTACAATCAATTCCTCTTTGTCTTCATATTAAATACATGTCTTCACATTCACTGTCTTCTCTAAACTTCTATCCCAAGCTTCTTCTTGAATGAACTGAACATCTTTGTTTATTATTACCTTCTTGTTTGATGTATTATAGACCTTTTAGGCCTTGTATTCATTACGATATCCAGCAAATATACACTTCTCCACCTTGATGTCCAACTTCTTCCTTAACTGATCTGGGACATGTGCATATGCCACACATCCAAACACTCTCATGTGAGTGACAACTTGCTTTGTTCCACTCCATGCTTCTTCTGGAACTTTGTTCATAATAGCTTTGGTTGGACAATTATTTAAAATATAAGCTTCACAATTGACAGCTTCTACCCAATACTCATTAAATGGAAAATTCTTTGCCTTAAACATACTTCTTACCATGTCCATGATGGTTCTATTCTTTCTTTCTACTACACCATTTTGCTGAGGTGTATACCTTGTGGTAAACTCCTTGTGTATTCCATGCTCCCTACAGAAATGTAGGAATTTTTTGGAGATATATTCTCCACCTCTGTCAGTTCTCAACACTTTTATGTAGTTTCCACTTTGCTTCTCAACAAGAGCTTTGAAGTGGTAGAACTGTTCAAAGACTTCACTCTTATGTTTTAGGAAATAGACCCATGTCTTCCTTGTGTAATCATCTATAAATGTCAACATATACTGACTGACAGCTAATGATGGTGTTTGCATTGGTCCACATAAATATGAGTGGACAATCTCCAAGGGTTCCTTTGCCCTTATACTCTTTCCTGCCGGAAATGATTCTCTGTGTTGTTTTCCCAAGATGCAACATTCACATAGGATGTCTAGTTTCTCTATGAGTGGTAATCCCTTTACTATGCCTTTTCTATGCAACAATTCAAACCTCTGAAATTGAGATGTCCAAATCTCAAATGCCATAACCAGTTTTCATCTTTCACTTCTTCTTGGAAGAATTCTTTTGTGACAGCTACTACAACACCTCCTTCCTTCAAGTCTGGTCTGATCTTGAGAGGAAACATCCTATTGCTTGTCATATGCACTTTTTCAATGACATGTCTACTTGGAGATATATACATGATTGTACACACATCATTTTTTAAAAACACATTGTAGCCCTTAAGCACGAGTTTTCCAATGCTTATAAGGTTAAATTTTAGGCTAGGTACATAATAGATATCTGGCAGAAACTTCTTCTCTCCCTTATTTGTCAGTATATTTACTCTTCCTTTCCCCATGATAGATACCTTGCTATGAGTCCCCGTTGTCACTTCAGATTTTACACTTCCATCTAGATTGGCAAACATTGCTATGTTTCCAGTCACATGGTTACTGCACCCTAAATCTAAGAACCATACATCTTCTTGTTTTTCTTGGGCTACATTACAAGTTAAAAGCACATTTCCTTGGTTCTGATTTTCTTTTGTAAAATTTACACTAGGTTTACTACCCATGACATTTTTATTCTTTCTACATTCATTTGCATAATGACCATACTTTTTGCAATAATGACATTTGACTTGAAATTTATCATACCTCTTTCCTTGTGCTTGATTATGGCTTGAGCCTTGGCTTGGATTCTGATTGTTGCCCCTTCCACTTGTGCTTGCAAGGCTGCTTCTTCCACCTCTATGTGCGCTTCTTCCTCTTCCTCGGTAGTTTTATCTTCCTCGACTTCTACCTTGACCAAAAGACATTTGTGTCTTGAATGCATTCTCCAAATAGGATTTTTTTTCTCTGTTTAGTCTGTGCTCATGAGACATCAGTGATGCATGATTCTCATCCACTGAAAATTATGAGAGACCCTTTGTGTCTTCTATGGCCACTACTATGGCATCAAACCTTGATGGTAGGCTTCTTAAGACTTTCTCCATAATTCTCCTTTCTTTAAGTGTCTCTCCATGAGACTTGATTTGGGTAACAACCTAATCACATGTGTGAATAATGAGTCTATGTTATCAGACTCTTTCATACAAAGAGTTTAAAAATCTCTTCTCATTATTTGAAGTTTTTTTGTCTTCACCTTTTCCATGCCTTGATAGGTTTTCTGGAGGGTATCCCATGCCTCCTTAGAATTTTTTGTTGCTGCAATCCTTGGGAATATGCTCTCATGTACTACTTGGAAAATATATAAGAGGGCTTTGGAGTCCTTTTTATTTTCTCTCAACAATTTTCTTTATGCTTGTGTCAAAACATTATATGTTGTTGCATCTGCTGGTTCTTGGAAACAATTTTCCACCAGCTCCCAAATATCTTGTGAGGAGAACAGGGCCTTCATTTTAATATCCCAATAATCATAAGTCTTCCCATTGAACTGTGGTAGTTGGGGATTTTTCAAGCTTGTGCATGCTGCTACCATCTTGACTATGTAACAAAACATTTCTCACTATTGTAAAATCTTTCTCGCTGCTCGAGACTTTCTCTTCTACAAACAATCTTACAGCTTCTTCAGTAAAGACTCTTTCTTTCACTGAGAGCCTAGACCCACTCTAATACCATGTTGGAAATTGTTAATGCAACAAACAGAGGGAGATGTGTTCCCCCAGAACACATAAAATTCAAAATACTATGGAAATAACAGTCAAACAATTCAGATAAACAATGATTTTTCATAGGAGAGGAACTCTTTCAAAATTTATTCAACTCTTCTCTGAAATTCGATTCATTCCTTCATTGAAAAAAAAATGAAATTACATAGGTTTATACAAAATTGGTTGGAGCCTGAGTATTTAAAGCAATTCAATGTAGAACCAGACATTCAACAACCAAAACATCCCTCGGCTCTGTTCGGCTGCTTATACACGAAAATGCATACAGAAACAAAAAATGGGGGACTTGAGAATTTATGCTTTCTTTCTCTCAAGACTCATCGCATCCATTGCCCCATTGCAAATCACTCATCGGATATTTTAACTTTTATCCTTGGCGCTTACGGGAAAACATTAAACTTTGTGATGTGCGATTGTGATGTGGCACATATCGCATCGCAATGTAAACAACCTAACTTGTGGGTGATTTATCTGTTAACCCCTGAGCTTTGTGATGTGTGTTTTCCGCTACCCTCCTGATCTTTCCACGTGCCCCTTTTGCGATCACATCGCAAATAACATAAAAAAACTTGCGAGTGGCTTTAAAGTTAAAACTTAAACTTTGCGAAGTGCGGGCTGCAGGCGATAAGTCGTGGGAATTGCGAAATATAAAAAGGTAAGGTATAAAGTGAAATACAAGGGTTTGCGATAGTTTGTAATATGCGATAAAGGTAAGGTGGGTCTCTCCAGATCACATCGATGAAAATATAAGTTTTGGTGCGGGCTTAAGAGTTAAATCATAAAAGTTACGATGTGCGAGCGGCAATGCAGAAAATATCGGTAAGTGTGAAATGCATAAAACAAAGGAAATAGCGGAATACAAAGGATTTCACAGTTTTAAAATGTGGTAAGGTCAGTGGTGGGTCCTGCTGATATTGCATCAGCGGGGAAATAACTTATCCGAAAGGCTTAAGGTTTAAACCAAAAATTTGTGGGCACGAAGCTGTAGGCAAACAGTAAGTCAATGTGACAGGTAAAAAATACACGCAGAGGAAATGGCTTCGGGTTACAGGCTGAAAATGTGAAGTTGGGAAACACTTTTTGCCCTTTTTTGACGTTGAAAATTGTAATTTTCTATGTTTTTCAACTTCAACTCCACTAAAATCATATTTTTATTGCAAATTATGCTTTGACATAAAAACAAGAATTGTAGAGAATTGTCTTACCTCCATACCCATATTTTTTTTAAAAAATATTGACATATAGAGGGGTAAATTACTTTTTTACTAACTGCATATACTTGAAATTTTCAGGCAAACATAAATAGTCACTTTATGATACCTAACGTTTTTTAGGTAAGGTTATTCATTTTTTGGAAAAAAACCATAGCATCATAATCTGAATATATTGCACTAGTGCACAGAATATTTTTTGGTAATTTTCGGATTAAATCACTATTTTTTATTATCTTTTGAAATGGACGAAGACAAAAAAACAGTGATGTTTCAGTACATTTTATGATCCCTAGATTTTCTTTTCAATGTGATCGTCAATAAGAAAAATGAGAGTACCCTTTTGAAGTAGACAGGGAGAGGAAATACAATATTATTTTTCTGAATTTTTTGGTGTCATCATTTAAAAGTTATTGAATTTTCATTCAGTGCAATTTTTCGAACAATGAAATTCCACAGTGACACAGTTTAGTAAAAAATTAATAAAAAATTTAATAAACTAGATTCAGAGATGAATCTAATGGTACTTGGTCTGACATATAACATTTTGTTTTTGTAGGTGTTCCGTCCCTCCAAAGTTGCAGGTTCCTGAAAACTGCAGAATTTTCTGGGTTTTTCGTTGATGAGAAACACTCGGAGCAGACATTTAAAAAACTCTCGACCGAGAAATTTAAAACTCTCGATTGAGAGTTTAACCCACCTAAAGTTACATTTAACTACGTGGCCAAACTCTTGGTCGAAATTTTAAAAAACTCTCGGCCGAGAGTTTGTGCCCGAGAGTTTACCCAATGAAACTCTCGGCCGAGAGTTTAGAAAACTCTCAGCTGAGAATTTTGTTAAATTTTTTATATAAAAGTTTTATAAAATGTTTTAATCAAAAGCCGACGTAATCTTTCGATCGAGAGTTTTATATAAATACTCTCGCCTGAAAGATTAATTTCACACACAATTCCGAACCAACGAAAGTTGCGAAGGTGCGAGGGTCCAAAAATTGCAAAGGTGCGAGGATCCAAAAATTGGGAAGGTCTGAATTCTTTTTATATAAAGGTGCGAATATTTTCTGTGTACAAAATTTTTTTTGGTAAAAAAAAAATTTCAAGCTTTTTTTTTGGGTGTGAAATATTTTTGGCGAAATATTTTTTGAAAGTTTTTGTGGGTGCAAATTTTTTTTTTGAAATTTTTTTAGGTGCATGCATGAATTATTTTTGCATAATGTCTCTATGAAGACATGGAGTATTTTTTCAATCTTGCAATCTATGAAGGCATGGAGTATTTTTGCAAAATGTCTTTATGAATTTATTTATTTTTTTAATTTTCTCTCTTATTGAAAGCATGAAGTACTTAGTCTGAACTCTTTATGTTTTTTTAGGTATTTGGTCCAAATAGAATTGGATTTTAGGTTTCCAATTTTGTGAACATGGGAAACCAAAGGAATTGCATATCAAGGCACGATCAAAAAAGAAAAGATTTAGCGAATAAAAATGAGAGATTACAAAAAAAAAGGTGAGAGGAAAGGGAAAGATTAAGGCATGAAATAAATGTGGAGGTAGAGCATCGTGAAATAGATGTAGAGGTACATGACAATGACAAGGAAATGAGAAATGTTGAGGAACTTTTCAATGAGAATATTGATATCGATGTCACTGGTGAGTCAATTTAGTTTCTTCAATTTGAATTTTGTATTTTTTTTTTTTAAACATTGTAGTTCAAAATAGTTTTAAAATTAAAAATATGTATATATGTCAATTTCAAATTAGAAGTTTTAATATTGTTTTTTATGCAGGGACAACATCAGAACCACAAGAAGATACTACCACAAATTTCCAAGAGAATATTGATAACGATGTCACTGGTGAGTCAATAGTTTCTTCAATTTGAATAAATTGTATTTTTTTTTTAAACATTGTAGTTCAAAATAGTTTTAAAATTAAAAATATGTATATGTCAATTTCAAATTAGAAGTTTTAATATTGTTTTTTATGCAGGGACAACATCAGAACCACAAGAAGATACTACCACAAATGTCCAAGAGAATATTGATATCGATGTCATTGGTGAGTCAATAGTTTCTTCAATTTGAATTTTGTATTTTTTTTTAAAAACATTGTAGTTCAAAATAGTTTTAAAATTAAAAATTTGTATATGTCAATTTCAAATTAGAAGTTTTAATATTGTTTTTTATGCGGGGAAAACATCAGAACCACAAGAAGATACTACCACACGCCGAATTTCACTGCAATTAATTGGAAGTTCCAAGAACATTGTATACAACTACAAGTTTCTAGAAAATATGGATCCAACTAAAATTGAAGAATTGGGACCACCAATGGCTAAAGGGACAGTTCGAGATAAAGTAAAATCTGGATTGAAACATACTTTTGAAGGTTTATCTATCATAGCACAAGCTCAACTGTTACGTGGATTTATAAAGCACAAATCTCTCAAAAATGCTGTGGAATTATTGGGCATTAAAAGTGAAAAAGAGGTTTTAGCAAATGAAATGGTAACAAAAAATGTGACGTCGGCGCTTGGCATACTAGCCAAAGGGCGATCTAATGTTGCAAAGAATGCTCGTAGAGCACTTTTAACAAGTGCAGTTGCGAAAGGAACTTCATCAAGTCGGTTGATGTCAACAACTTCAAAATTGATTAAAACATCAAGAAAATTTTTATGGAGGCATTCAAAATTTAGAACTCAAATAGATGAGAATGATGAACTTGCATGTTGGGCTAATATCTGCAGGCGTCCATATCATGATAGACTTCCTGATGGTGTGAGGGATAGGGTAAAAGAGTTTTGGGATTCGAATTCTCGTGTGTTGCCAAATGAAATGGATCAACTGCGATGCCGTATATATAAGGGAGTTTATGAATCTCATTCCAAACATATAACACAGGTCAGTCAAGTAGAATTATTCGAGAACTTTATGGAGAGTAATACTGATGTGAAGATTTCCCTTAGCACATTTGTGAAGCTTAAACCATGGTATGTCAGGCCTATCACTATTCGAGACACATGTTGTTGTCGATACCATGTAGAATTCGAATTATTGTATGAGACATTTGTAAATTTTGGCATAAAATATTGGTCAAATGACCCTCCTCCTTTAAGTGTTCGTGAATTTTTATCAAAGATATTATGTCCACGAGAGAATAATGAATTATTTTATAAAAAGGAATGTGTTGGTGGAAGAAAATGTGACAAATGTTCTCATTTGGCACTCTATGATGAAAAGTATCCCATTGATCCTAATGATCCCAGACTGTCAAACCTCAGTCTGAATTGGAAGAGATATGAATATGTTACTTACACTCCTATTGCAGATTCAAGCACAACATCAAAAAATATCACTTTACTTGATGACGAGATTCCAGTGACATCTTTTATGGAGAAGTTCAGGGTGCAAATATACAAATATATTAAGCATTGTCATATAGCACAATGGCAAGATTTACAGTTCAAGCAATCACGTGAGGTGTTCCCAAAAGGAACAATATTATCAGTGGTTGATTTCGCTGAGAATTACACGTTTAGTCCACAAAAGGAGATACAAAGTGAGTATTATCATTCAAACCAAGTATCTATATTTGTGCATATTTTGTATAGACACGCAGAGCTTGCTATCGATGGTTTTGATAGCGATGAAAATAATCGTGAGGTGATTAAGGAGTACCATTTCTACATCAGTGATGATCGAACACATGACACATGTTTTGTTCAACATTGTTTTAATGTTATTTATAATGAATTGTTGAAATGAAGAGTCACTTTTAAAGAACATTGGGTATGGTCAGATGGTTGTGCTGGTCAATTTAAATCAGCAAGATCATTCTATTGGTTGTCTCGTCTTCATAGGAAAATCAACATTCGACATACATGGAATTTATTTGAGACAAGGCATGGAAAAGGAGAGCATGATGGTGTTGGGGAATGCGTAAAACGTGCACTTAAGAGGTATCAATTGAATCACTATGCTTGCCGACTTGCAAATTCTTTAGATGTTGTTAATTGGTGCAAGGACAATTTAAGTCATGTATCAAACCCAAGGATGGCTCATGTGCACAGGTAAGCATACACATTTAACTAACAATATATTATACATGTGTAGATATATATATGTGTATACATATATGTGCACATATTTTGTTATCAAAAAAATATTTAATATTTTTCAAAATTTGACTCATACATATGTGTGTGTTTTTCTCAAGCATGTACTTTTGGAATATTGCAATGGGTGATGTTGATAGATCATTGCCATATAATGCCAGTGTAATCCCTAAAACAAGAATTTTACACTCAATTAGGAGTAAGGACATGACAAATATACATTGCATTGAGAAACGAAAGTGCTCTTGCTTTTGTTATGCATGTATTGATCAGACAGAGTCCATCGATGAATGTGAAAACCAAATTAAGAAATTTGTTCAACCATGGAAACTCGAACAATTGACACCATTTCCCCCATTTGGAAACGTGAGTGAAAAAGAAATGGACAATGAAGTGGCTATGATTGACAATGATTATGATCGTGTCTCTGATATGGTTAGAGAAGGTGATGTCTTCGCTGTCATTGCACCAGAAAATAATCAAGAAAAAGTGCATTATTATTTATTACGATGCACTATGTCTAAATCCACGTTGTTGCAAGAGTATAATGATCCATCAAATTATACATACCCAATCGGTTCAATGGTGTTAATGGGACATTTCTTTGAAGAAGTAAATAAATGTAAAGATCATATTATTTTTCAAGATTACCAGCCAGAGGTTATTTATGCCCAATATAGTCACTTGGTCATAGCAACTCGGTTGCAGTTGAAGCAAGTGAAGAGTAGAAAAAAACAACGACAATGGAGGTTATCGATAGATGATCATGATGCCATTCTGGAAAATTTGCCACTAGCACATTTCATATGAGTGGAACACATTGTTCAAGATGAACAATGAACTTTGATTCTAGGGTTAGAACATATAATTGCTACAATGCATTGGACTTTATATAGTTTAAGACTATATTGTGGATTGCTTGAACAAATAAATTGCATGTGGATGCTTAGATGTGTGTTGGTACGAACAATATATTATGATCTACTGGATTAGGGTGCTTTTCTAGATAATTAATATATGGTGATTTAATGTGTCCATCATGTTTACTCCTAGATGATCTTAACTCGCCCCTTATTTTGCACATGGATATGATGGTGATGAATTAATATTTAGTTATTTAATGTATATATATAATAATGGATTTAGTGGTGATTTAATGTGTCCATCATGTTTACTCCTAGGTGATCTTCACTCACCCCTTTTTTTGCATGGATATGATGGTGATGAATGAATATTTAGTTAAATGTATATATATAATAATGGATTTAATGGTGATTTAATGTGTCCACGGTGATTTAATGTGTCCATCATGTTTACTCCTAGATGATCTCAACTCACCCCTTTTTATTTTTTAATTTGATTTGAAACATTTTTTTTATCTGATTGAAACCAATTCTTACTCTACCTAAAAAATTGTTTCTTCCTTCCATTGATTTAAATCCAGTCTTGCTCCATCTATGTTCTTTTTATTTAGTAGTAAGAAAAATACCAAGCACAAAATGGAAATTAAAAAGCTTACATATTTTTTTTTTCATTTGATTTAATCCTAGTCTTGCTCCATTAATATTCCTTGTATCTACTAGTAAGAAGATTCATAAGAACAAAACAGGATGAAATATAAAAAAACTCCAAGATCGAGAATGATTGAAATAGCCACAATTAGGGTTTAATGACTTTTATTTCAGGGCCCAATTAGGGTTTAATAATTTTTATCGCAAGGCACTTTGTTTGCGGTTTATTTTTATATTTTCTCGTTTAACCGTGGAGTTTAGATGAGACCTAAGCTCTGCTTAATTAAACTATAGCTATTTTGATCTTTCCGCACAACATTTTAGATTTGTGTATACATAGTTTCTTTGGTCGTTGCCAACAATATTGGGGATTTATTTTTCAGTTTCTTTGATTGTTGCCAACAATATTGGGGATTTATCTTTCAGTTTCTTTGGTCATTGCCAACAATATTGGGGATTTTGTTTTTGGAGGATAAAAACTCTTTTGACAGGTAATGTTATTTAATTGCATTTGGTGAGTTGCTTGCTGGCTTTGTTTTGAGATCATAGTTTATTTGGTATTTTTCATAATTTTTTATTCTATTTTTGAAAAAATGCACCGATCGACATGGCAGGGAAAATTTTTGTACTGGTCACTTATTAATAATAATTTAGTAACATTAAGGAGAATGTGTTGGGTGAAATCGCGAAGTTGGGAAACACTTTTTGGCGGACGGCTAGAATATGGGAGAAATTTTTAATTTCTCGTCCGAGAAAATAGTCAACTCTATTTCTCGACCGAGAGTTTTAAAAACTCTCGTCCGAGAGTTTTATTGGGTTTAACCGGAGTTAAAAATCTCTCGGACGAGAGTTATGCATTTTCTCGTCCGAGAGTTTTATTGACGGAAACTCTCGGGAATACTTTCGGACGAGAGTTTTAAAAACTCTCGGATGAGAGTTTTAAAAACTCTCGTATGAGAGTTTTAAAAACTCTCGTATAGAGTTTTCAAAACTCTCGTATGAGAGTTTTCAAAACTCTCGTTTGAGAGTTTTCAAAACTCTCGTATGAGAGTTTTCAAAACTCTCGTATGAGAGTTTTCAAAACTCTCATCCGAGAGTTTTATTCCTATAATAAAACACAAAAAAAATTAAGTTTTTAGAATTGGTACGTTATATAATTTAAATAGTACTTTATTAAAATTAAAAAATGATATAAAATAATAAAATTATAATTTTATTTTAAATTATTTTATTATTATTAATGATAAAAAATACATGAAGATTTAATTAAATAAAATTTGTTACAATATTTTGTAATATCAATGTTATATAAAAAACTAAAAATATTTTTATATAAAAATAATTGATATATTAATATAAATAAAATAAAATTCTAAAACATAAATCAAAATAAAAACAACTATATATAATTTATATAATATTTTTTTTGAAATTAATGAATAAATTTAAATTTAAAAAACAATTGACTAAATGCAATGAGGTGATAAAGGAGACAATGCATAGCACCTTAATATCAATATAAATTCTTGGAAATCTCGAGAAATTTTTGAAGTGAGATGAGCTTCTTGGAATGGGTCACTTTATCTTCCACTTCAGTTTCACACGATTAACTTGAAAGGAAGTCTATTTTCCTAGGTATGGATGTAAGGGAATGAACAATATTGTTTGAACATTGAGTGAGATGCCCTTCTTGGAATGGGTCCTCCTATATTCCACTTTAGTTTCACAAGATTAAATTGAAATGAAGTTTATTTTCCTAGGTATGGATGTAAGGGGATAAAGAATATTATCAGAAAAGGAAATGAATGTTAAGTGTGACATTCCAAGAAGAAGTCTATGGGATTGGAGAATTATGTTATTGCAGAAAACTAACCCTTGACCCCTTAACCCTTGACCCCTTAAACCCTAATTCCTAACCCCTAAACCCTTAACCCCCTAAACCTTAAACCTATAAACCCTTAACCCCTAACCCATTTACCCCCACTAAACCTCTAAATCCCTAAACCCTTAACCCCTACCCCTAACACGTTAACCCCTAACCCATTTAAGCACCTAAACCCCAAAACCCCTAACTCCTAACCCCTAAAATACTTAACTGCTAAATCCCCTAACCCCCTAAACCTCTAAACCAATCCTAACCCATTTAACCCCATAAACCTCAAAACCCCTAACCCCTTAAACCCTAATTCCCAACCCATAACCCTTGACCCCTTAAACCCTATTTCCTAACCCCTAACCCCTTAAACCCTAATTCCCAACCCCTAACCAATTCAACACCCTAAACCCCTAAAAACCTAACCCATTTAAGTGTTTAGTCCATTTAACCCCCAACACCCTAACCCCTAACCCCTAAAATCCTTCAATACTAAATCCCCTAAACCTCTAAACCTATAACCCATTTAACCCCCTAAACCCTAAACCTCTAAACCCTTAACCCCTAACCCCTTAAACCCTAATTCCCAACCCCTAACCAATTCAACACCCTAAACCTCGAAAAACCTAACCCATTTAACCCCATTAACCCCTAACTTCTAACCCCTAAAATCCTTAACTGCTAAATCCCCTAACCCCCTAAACCTCTAAACCAACCATAACCCATTTAACCCCCTAAACCCTAAACCTATAACCCCTTAAACCCTAATTCCCAACCCATAACCCATTCAACCCCTTAAACACCTAAACCTCTAACCCATTAACCCTTGACCCCTTAAACACTAATTCCTAACCCTTAACCAATTTAACCCCCTAAACCCTAAACCTCTAAACCCTTAACCCTAACCCATTTACCCCCACTAAACCTCTAAACCCCTAACCCATTTAACCCCTAAACGCTAAACCTCTAAACCCTTAACCCCTACCCCTAACTCGTTAACCCCTAACCCATTTAAGCCCTTAAACCCCAAAACCCCAAACCCCTTAAACCCTAATTCCCAACCCATAACCCTTGACCCCTTAAACCCTAATTCCTAACCCCTAAACCCTTAAGCCCTAATTCCCAACCCCTAACCAATTCAACACCGTAAGCCCCTAAAAACCTAACCCATTTAAGTGTGGATTCCATTTAACCCCCAAAACCCTAACCACTAACCCCTAAAATCCTTCATTGCTAAATCCCCTAACCCCCTAAACCTCTAAACTTGTAACCCATTTAACCCCTAAACCCTAAACCTCTAAACCTTTAACCCCTAACCACTAAAACCCTAATTCCCAACCCCTAACCAATTAGACACCCTAAACCCCTAAAAACCTAACCCATTTATCCCCATTAACCACTAACTTCTAACCCCTAAAATCCTTAACTGCTAAATCCCCTAACCCCCTAAACCTCTAAACCAACCCTAACCCATTTAACCCCCTAAACCCAAAACCTATAACCCCTTAAACCCTAATTCCCAACCCATAACCCATTCAACCCCTTAAACACCTAAACCTCTAACCCATTAACCCTTGACCCCTTAAACACTAATTCCTAACCCTTAACCCATTTAACGCCCTAAACCATAAACCTCTAAACCCTTAACCCCTAACCCATTTTGGGGTTAGAAGTTAGTGGTTAATGGGCTTAAATGGGTTAGGTTTTTAGGGGTTTAGGGTGTCTAATTGGTTAGGGGTTGGGAATTAGGGTTTTATGGGTTAGGGGTTAAGGGTTTAGAGGTTTAGGGTTTAGGGGGTTAAATGGGTTACAAGTTTAGAGGTTTAGGGGGTTAGGGGATTTAGCAGTGAAGGATTTTAGGGGTTAGGGGTTAGGGTTTTGGGGGTTAAATGGAATCCACACTTAAATGGGTTAGGTTTTTAGGGGTTTACGGTGTTGAGTTGGTTATGGGTTGGGAATTAGGGGCTTAAATGTGTTAGGGGTAGGGGTTAAGGGTTTAGAGGTTTAGGGTTTAAGGGTTAAATGGGTTAGGGGTTTAGAGGTTTAGTGGGGGTAAATGGGTTAGGGGTTAAGGGTTTAGAGTTTTAGGGTTTAGCGGGTTAAGGGTTTAGGGGTTAGGAATTATGGTTTAAGGTGTCAAGGGTTATGGGTTTGGAATTAGGGTCTAAGGGGTTAGGGGTTAAGGGTTTAGAGGTTTAGGGTTTAGGCGGTTATATGGGTTACAGGTTTAGAGGTTTAGGGGGTTAGGGGATTTAGCAGTGAAAGATTTTAGGGGTTGGGTGTTAGGATTTTTGGGGTTAAATGGAATCCACACTTAAATGGGTTAGGTTTTTAGGGGTTTACGGTGTTGAATTGGTTAGGGGTTTTGGGGTTTAGGGGCTTAAATGGGTTAGGGGTTAACAGGTTAGGGGTAGGGGTTAAGGGTTCATAGTTTTAGGGTTTAGGGGTTAAATGGGTTACGGGTTTAGAGGTTTAGTGGGAGTAAATGGGCTAGGGGTTAAGGGTTTAGAGGTTTAGGGTTTATGAGGTTAAATGGGTTAGGGGTTAGGAATTAGGGTTTAAGGGGTCAAGGGTTAAGGGGTTAGAGGTTTAGGTGTTCAAGGGGTTGAATGGGCTATGGGTTGGGAATTAGGGTTTAAGGGGTTATAGGTTTAGGGTTTAGGGGGTTAAATTGGTTAGGGTTGGTTTATAGGTTTAGGGGGTTAGGGGATTTAGCAGTTAAGGATTTTAGGGGTTAGAAGTTAGGGGTTAATGGGTTAGGGGTAGGGGTTAAGGGTTTAGAGGTTTAAGGTTTAGGGCATTAAATCGGTTAGGGGTTAGGAATTAGGGTTTAAGGGGTCAAGGGTTAAGGGGTTAGAGGTTTAGGTGTTTAAGGGGTTGAATGGGTTATGGGTTGGGAATTAAGGTTTAAGGGGTTATAGGTTTAGGGGGTTAGGGGATTTAGGAGTTAAGGATTTTAGAGGTTAGAAGTTAGGGGTTAATGGAGTTAAATGGGTTAGGTTTTTAGGGGTTAGGGGTTAAGGGTTTAGAGGTTTAGGGTTTAGGGGGTTAAATGGGTTACAGGTTTAGGGGTTTAGGGGTTTAGGGGATTTAGCAGTGAGGGATTTTAGGGGTTAGGGGTTAGGGTTTTGGGGGTTAAATTGAATCCACACTTAAATGGGTTAGGTTTTTAAGGGTTTAGGGTGTTGAATTGGTTAGGGGTTTGGAATTAGGGTTTAAGGGATTAGATGTTAAGGGTTGAGGGGTTAGGAATTAGGGTTTAAGGGGTCAAGGGTTATGGGTTGGGAATTAGGGTTTAAGGGGTTAGGGGTTTTGGGGGTTAGGGGCTTAAATGGGTTAAGGGTTAACGTGTTAGGGGTAGGGGTTAAGGTTTTAGAGGTTTAGGGTTTAGGGGTTAAATAGGCTAGGGGTTTAGAGTTTTAGTAGGGGTAAATGGTTTGGGGGTTAAGGGTTTAGATGTTTAGGGTTTAGGGGTTAGGAATTAGGGTTTAAGGGGTCAAGGGTTATGGGTTGGGAATTATGGTTTAAGGGGTTAGGGGTTAAGGGTTAGAAGTTTAGGGTTTAGGGGGTTGAATGGGGTATAGGTTTATAGGTTTAGGGGGTTACAAGATTTAGCAGCGAAGGATTTTAGGGGTTAGCGGTTAGGGTTTTGGGGGTTAAATGGAATCCACACTTAAATGGGTTTTGTTTAGGGGGTTAAATGGGTTAGCCCAGTTAGGAATTAGGGTTTAAGGGGTCAAGGGTGAAGGGGTTAGAGGTTTAGGTGTTTAAGGGGTTGAATGGGTTATGGGTTGGGAATTAGGGTTTAAGGGGTTATAGGTTTTGGGTTTAGGGGGTTAAATGGGTTAGGTTTGGTTTAGAGGTTTAGGGGGTTAGGAGATTTAGCAGTCAAGGATTTTAGGGGTTAGAATTTAGTAGTTAATGGGGTTAAATGGGTTATGTTTTTAGGGGTTTAGGGTGTCTAATTGGTTAGGGGTTGGGAATTAGGGTTTTAGGGGTTAGGGGTTAAGGGTTTAGAGGTTTAGGGTTTAGGGGGTTAAATGGGTTACAGGTTTAGAGGTTTAGGGGGTTAGGGGATTTAACAGTGAAGGATTTTAGGGGTTAGGGGTTAGGGTTTTGGGGGTTAAATGGAATCCACACTTAAATGGGTTAGGTTTTTAGGGGTTTACGGTGTTGAATTGGTTAGGGGTTGGGAATTAGGGCTTAAGGTTTTAGGGGTTAGGAATTAGGGTTTAAGGGGTCAAGGGTTATGGGTTGGGAATTAGGGTTTAAGTGGTTTGGGGTTTTGGGGTTTAAGGGCTTAAATGGGTTAGGGGTTAACGAGTTAGGGGTAGGGGTTAAGGGTTAAGGGTTTAGAGGTTTAGCGTTTAGGGGTTAAATGGGTTAGGGGTTTAGAGGTTTAGTGGGGGTAAATGGGTTAGGGGTTAAGGGTTTAGAGGTTTAGGGTTTAGGGGTTTAAATGGGTTAAGGGTTAGGAATTAGTGTTTAAGGGGTCAAGGGTTAATGGGTTAGAGGTTTAGGTGTTTAAGGGGTTGAATGGGTTATGGGTTGGGAAGTAGGGTTTAAGGGGTTATAGGTTTAGGGTTTAGGGGGTTAAATGGGTTAGGGTTGGTTTAGAGGTTTAGGGGGTTAGGGGATTTAGCGGTTAAGGATTTTAGGGGTTAATGGGGTTAAATGGGTTAGGTTTTTAGGGGTTTAGGGTGTTGAATTGGTTAGGGGTTGGGAATTAGGGTTTAAGGGGTTAGGGGTTAAGGGTTTAGAGGTTTAGGGTTTAGGGGGTTAAATGGGTTATAGGTTTAGAGGTTTAGGGGATTTAACAGTGAAGGATTTTAGGGGTTAGGGGTTAGGGGTTAGGGTTTTGGGGGTTAAATGGAATAAACACTTAAATGGGTTAGGTTTTTAGGGGTTTAGGGTATTGAATTGGTTAGGGGTTGGGAATTAGGGTTTAAGGGGTTAGGGGTGAAGGGTTTAGGGGTTAGGAAATAGGGTTTAAGGGGTCAAGGGTTATGGGTTGGGAATTAGGGTTTAAGGGGTTAGGGGTTTTGAGGTTTAGGGGGTTAGGGGTTTTGAGGTTTAGGGGGTTAAATGGGTTAGGATTGGTTTAGAGGTTTAGGGGGTTAGGGGATTTAGCAGTTAAGCATTTTAGGGGTTAAGAGTTAGGGGTTTTGGGGTTTAGGTGCTTAAACGGGTTAGGGGTTAAGGTGTTAGGGGTAGGGGTTAAGGGTTTAGGGGTTAAATGGGCTAGGGATTTAGAGGTTTAGTGGGGGTAAATGGGTTAGGGGTTAAGGGTTTAGAGGTTTAAGGTTTAGGGGGTTAAGGGTTTAGGGGTTAGGAATTAGGGTTTAAGGGGTCAAGTGTTATGGGTCAAGGGTTAAGGGGTCAAGTGTTATGGGTCAAGGGTTAAGGGGTCAAGGGTTAGTTTTCCGCAATAACATAATTCTCCAATCCCATACACTTCTGCTTGGAATGTCACACTTAACATTCATTTCCTTTTCGGATAATATTCTTTATCCCCTTACATCCATACCTAGAAAAATAAACTTCATTTCAATTTAATCTTGTGAAACTAAAGTGGAATATAGGAGGACCCATTCCAAGAAGGGCATCTCACTCAATGTTCAAATAATATTGTTCATTCCCTTACATCCATACCTAGGAAAATAGACTTCCTTTCAAGTTAATTGTGTGAAACTGAAGTGGAAGATAAAGTGACCCATTCCAAGAAGCTCATCTCACTTCAAAAATTTCTCGAGATTTCCAAGAATTTATAACGATATTAAGGTTCTATGCATTGTCTCCTTTATCACCTCATTGCATTTAGTCAATTGTTTTTTAAATTTAAATTTATTCATTAGTTTCAAAAAAAATATTATATAAATTATATATAGTTGTTTTTATTTTGATTTATGGTTTAGAATTTTATTTTATTTATATTAATATATCAATTAGTTTTATATAAAAATATTTTTAGTTTCTTATATAACATTGATATTACAAAATATTGTAACAAATTTTATTTAATTAAATCTTCATGTATTTTTTATCATTAATAATAATAAAATAATTTAAAATAAAATTATAACTTTATTATTTTATATCATTTTTTAATTTTAATAAAGTACTATTTAAATTATATAACGTACCAATTCTAAAAACTTAAAATTTTTTGTGTTTTATTATAGGAATAAAACTCTCGGATGAGAGTTTTGAAAACTCTCATACGAGAGTTTTCAAAACTCTCATACGAGAGTTTTCAAAACTCTCATACGAGAGTTTTCAAAACTCTCATACGAGAGTTTTCTAAACTCTCGGCCGAGAGTTTCATCGGGTAAACTCTCGGGCGCAAACTCTCGTCCGAGAGTTTTTTAAACTTTCGGCCGAGAGTTTGGCCGTGCGTTTAAATGTAACTTTAGGCGAGTTAAACTCTCGGTCGAGAGTTTTATAAATTTCTCGTCCGAGACATTATCTCGGCCGAGAGTTTCTAGTCAACGAAAAACACAGAAAATTCTGCAGTTTTCAGGAACCTGCAACTTTGGAGGGGCAGAACACCTACAAAAACAAAATGTTATATGTCGGACAAAGTACCATTAGATTCATATCTGAATCTAGTTTCTGATGATATGAGATTTGTGGAGTTTCATTAAAAAATTCAATTTTTTATTAATTTTTTACTAAACTGTGTCACTGTGGAATTTCATTGTTCGAAAAATTGCATTGAATGAAAATTCAATAACTTTCAAATGAGGACACCAAAAAATTCAAAAAAATCATACTGCACTTCCTCTCCCTATCTACTTCAAAAGGGTACTCTCATTTTTCTTATTGACGATCACATTGAAAAGAAAATCAAAGGATGATAAAATGTACTGAAACATCACTGTTTTTTTGTCTTTGTCCATTTCAAAAAATAATAAAAAATAGTGATTTAATCCGAAAATTACAGAAAAATAGTCTGTGCACTAGTGCAATATATGCAGATTATGATGCTATGGTTTTTTTCCAAAAAATGAATAACCTTCCCTAAAAAAAGTAAAGGATAATAAAGTGACTATTTATGTTTGCCTAAAAATTTCAAGTATATGCAGTTAGTAAACAAGAAATTTACCCCTCTATATGTCAATATTTAAAAAAAAAAAAATATGGGTATGGAGGTAAGACAATTCTCTACAATTCTTGTTTTTATGTCAAAGCATAATTTGCAATAAAAATATGAGTTTAGTGGAGTTGAAGTTGAAAATCATAGAAAATTACAATTTTCAACGTCAAAAAAGGGCAAAAAGTGTTTCCCAACTTCACATTTTCACCCTGTTGTTTTTTCGATTGCAGTAGGTGGCTTCTTTGTTGGCTTGATTATAGTTAGAATAGATCCTAATTTATTTGTTCTTTTCCACAATATTTTGAATTTAATTAAAAAATTGGCAGGTATGACATAATTGAGAGAATGTTCCTAAATATCATTGATTGTTGGATATTGTTTGATTAAATTCTGTTTAAGTGAATCTTGTATTTCATTGAAGTAATCGACCTTCTTGTCGATGTTATAGTCTGAATTATATGTGCCTTGGTTGAATTAACTCTGTGTAATATATGCATATGTGTGCCTTGATAAGATACTGTGAAGTTTCAGTGGTAAGTGCGGAACTCTGTGTCATTAACTGGTTGGAACTTGCATGTATTGATTGCTTGACTGTTTGTGAATGGAGGAGTTAGTTACCTAGGTTTTGTGAGTAGGAAACCCTCTGAAATTGGGTTTTAACTGTGTTCTGTATGTCATGTAAGAGGTCGGCATTCGTGTCGAGGTTCTGGTGTCTATTGAATGAATGCAAACCTATGAACTGAATCCTGTGCAATATACTCAGTAATTAGGGTGTTCATTGATGCTTTGTTCGAATGGGAAGCTGAGTCAAAGATCGCAACTTCAGGACTGAATGTATGAATGATTGTAATTGAGCTCGTATGTATAATTGAGGAATTGTTCCAACTTCTATGTGAATTTCTATGGATTATTGGTCGAATTCTATGTGAGGAGGTTCGATCTCAGAGGAAAATCATACACCCAGTTGTGTATGTATGGTAAATAAAAGTTCGGCCTTGAAAACCCATATGAGGATCCCATGGCAATGGTAACAAGGGAACTGTATTACAGAAACTGAATACAGAGAAACAACCTACATCATCTGCGTGTTGGAGAGGGTTCGTATAATCGACCTCTGTCATACAACGAAGATTGGGTGACACTGCGAAGTCCAACACAGTAATAGCATTGGTGAATGAGACTTTGGGTGAACTGCCGACGGAAAGCGGATCATAGAGAAGAAATTGAAAGCGTAATTTCTGAAGAAAAGGGAGAAGCGAAACCTTAGAGTGACGGAACCTTGAGTTTCTCTAGTGGAACCGCAAAGAGAACAGTAAAGGCGGGTTCTTTGTCGAAACCGAGAGTATCGCGCGTTGTAGAGGTGGTATGGAAATTTTGTCAATAAAACACAATGTGTTTAGGTGTGTGCCACGTGGCCTTGGCTGGTTTGCAAAAACCACCGTCATCGCGTGAATTTTGAGCGATTCATGTGCAATTTTGTTGCGCGATATTTGATTTCATTCGTTCGATTGCTCAGAAGAGTGCGACGTGTTGTGGACCCTTGGATCCGTTCTGCAGTTTATGAAAAGGTAAGTTATTGTGAGACACGATATACATACTATAACTATGGATGTAAGTTGTTTATTTAATGTCAAATCTCAGTCTTTGACATTTTTTGTTGTTAGTCTGCGGGGCCCGAATGCCATAGTATGTTGATACATATACAAAAACGAACTTTGTAAAATGAATTTATGTGCGGGCATTAGTATCTAAATGTTTTATGCTTTGGAAGCTGGCTATCATACTTAGAATACAGGCTTATGAAAGCCCCTCTATTCTTATTATATGAAACATATAGAGCTGTTATTGTGCCATTACAGGTGAAGCTCGTATGATTTGCAGGTTCCTATTCTCTTGATCCCCAGTTTTGTCTCACTCTTCTATATAATGCAGCAATTTAAGCATAGGCTTTATGATATATTAAACATTTTTAATGTACAGGCCAATGGAATGTCCTGAAGTGGAGGGTAGCAAATTGTTATGCACCAACGGAAATGCAAGCTTCTAACTTAGGAGTTCCAGATCTCTTCCCCTGGATTTGATTTCGTCGGGAAAGGTGCATACTTGTTTTCTTAGCTGTGCATTATACAAGATTCTTTGTTAGGTTTGGTAATCCATCGTATAATACTATTTTTACTTTTGACATAAATGGTGGAGAATTTTGTATTGAATTGCATGCATTGGACCATTATTGGATTGTTGTATTTACTGTAATTGGTATTATTTTAAATGGAAATAGTGTCAAGCTCTGGATGAGGATACATGGAAGAGACAGGCTGAGAAGAAAGTATGTCATGTTGACATACTTTTGGTGATTTGTTGGACATTACTAATTTATATCACCTTATCTACATATTTGGAGGTAGTGTCTACATATTCGGAGTGTTTGAGTATATGGTGGAATTACTACATATTTTGATGCATGCTTCACTCTTGAGGATGCTATTCCATGCCATCCAATGAAGATTTAACATATTTGGAGGCATGACTGACCACCTTTTGGCACTCATCACAATAAAAAATGCATGTTTTTAGGAGTACCTTATACTAGAGGTTGACAAATTGCAAATATGCATGTTTCAAGGAGTCAAAGCATCTTCATGGGGAAGTGCCCGACCTTAAGTACTGACAAATAGAAATCAAACATCTTCAATGTCAAGGCATATTTAGAGGAGTGTTCCACTGTTAGAAAGGAATCCAAGGACTTTTATACTATTTGGTTAGTGATGGGCACTATTTCTCGGTCTTTTTCTTTTCAATTAAATCCTTTCTTTTCCATTATTATTTTTGTCAGCAAATGCTTTTTTATGTTTACCATAGAAGTGGATTTGTCCTTTATCCAGTTTGATATGTTAACTTTATGCATTTTTCATATCATTTAAATTTCACAAAGCTTTTACTCTAACAATGACAAAAAAGTGCCCCTCAAGAACATACATTAATTTGATAGATTTGTAGTTCTAATTCTATTTGAACTTCAGTTAATTTTTATTTTTTTCAGTATGACATTGGAAAAAAATGTATATGTTGTAAAAATTTGGGTTTATATTCATAAAATCATCATTTAACTTTTAGTGTTGAAGAACCATGGGGCTCAAATCTGCTTGATGGTTTGTTTTTAATAGCAAAAAATACATAGGCTTTCATGCTATTATTTTTCTGTGTTACTTTGGTTAAACATATTTTGCATCTATGTTGAACTGTATGATTGTTTATACAGGTTTTCTTAATTCATGGTTTAGTTTCTGCAACAATGGCAACTTTATCAACAGTTTGTGTCACAATACAGCGGCGCCATTTGATGGTTAGTTTAATGTACTTTTCTTTTGTTCCTTGGGAATGATTGTTAGGAGAAAAAATGTTTTTCATAGTATGTTTAGTAGAGAAGGTGCAACAATGGCTATCTAAACCATAGCTGGGATAGTTGTTTCTGGATCATGTTCTTAAATTCTTAGTTTTATCTGATATTATGTAGAGAGAAGCTAATTCAACAGCATTCGCTATAGCCTATGTTGGTATCCATCAAAGTGATATTTGCACATCCAAGTTATTCCAAGGCTTGGCTAAGTCGATCATGTTAGGTTTTACATTGCCCCATCTGGATGTGTTGTCTCCACAATTCATTGATGTCTTCCCTGTTTATGAGTTGTTCCTTTGAGATTTAGCATGGAATTAAACAAGTCTCATAGGATTGTATCAGTGGGCATAATATAGAAACCGACGGAAGTCTTAGACCTATGAGGTATCCCATCGGAGTGCAGCTCTATTTTTTTTATATAGTATTTATTTTGTTTCCACACTTACCTAGAACTTGCAGTTGCTACATCCTTACAAAGTCTACTATGCTGCTTTGTTTTTCATTCCTGTTGTAGTGAAACATTTTTTTCCACATTGATGAGCATCGAAAGCATGTGTTGCCTTTGCAGGTGTGGGGGTTATTTGCTCCAAAATATGTGTTTGAAGTTATTGGTCTCCTCCTTACAGACAACTTAATTTTTGTGGCCGCTTTTTATTATTTTTAAGCAGTGAAGAAACAATTGAGATGTCATGGACAACAATAATAGACAAAGATGTATTGCGTACAGATCGGGTCCTTAAATTTGATGTAGATAAGGTCAGTTTGTCTGGTTCTAAATAATAGAAATAAGATACTCTTTTATGTTCCATACTTCTATACAATTGTTTGTCAAATTTCTAAACAATTTATTTTTCTTCCATTTGTATCTAAACCATTGTAACTTGGTATTTTGTCGGCTGTCATAGTTCATCTAAATCATATTTGGTTATAATTTTTTGGACAGCTTCCAACACCTACATATTCACAAAGGCTATGCAGTGGATAAAAGATCCGTTCAGTATCTCAGCAATTATATTATTGCATGAAAATATATCTTAGCTTTTCAAGCATTACTTATATCAGTGGTACCTGTGTCTTGTATGATTCAGGGATTTCCCAAAGGAGAAACCGTGCAAGCAGGATATGTCTTGCCAAAGAAGATTATTGCAGTTACAAGGCCACATGCTTTTAAAGCAGATAATATGAGTAAGAGCTCAGACGACTTGGATTAGAAATTAGTTGTGAAGGATAACATGGAAATGAAGATGGATATTTGCGTTATCCCTCAAGATGACTCTGCTCAAGACCCTTCACCCGTTGGTGATGTGAAATTCAGCATGCAGACAAAGGCTTGTTCCCGTAACAGAATTCATGGTTTGTATAGTTTTCGTATGGAAGGATCAAAACTAAATGAAATGTTTGAGAAGGCTGGAAGATACAAGTTTATATTTTCTATGGTAGGCTTTGATGTCTGTTCTTGTTTCATTTTTACGTTTGTGACTTTGAAAGTGATGTTGGAGCTTGAAATTACTTCAAAATTCATCTAGGAGAAAATAAACCCAAGTACAAAAGGATTGGTCTGTGTCAGATTTTCAGAAGGATGAGCTACACTCTATAATCCTCCCTTCATGAGTTTGTCATTCAGCACACATGAGCAAAAGGTTTATGTTTTTCTAACCAAGAATCTCTGATACAGGGGCATCCTTGCATCCTTGGTTGCAAGCAATCAACGTCACCCAAAAAAATATTTTATTTTCCCAATACAAGGCCCAGATCTCTGAGTACAGAAGCTTTGATATTCTTAAATCTGAGTTGAGTGAGACTGATAATCTTATAATTAACAAGAAAATTTCTTTGAAATAATATGTACCAAATGGATCAGTGTTTTCAAGAAGATGATTAAAAATAAAACCACTCCCTCTATTCATTCACAATTCATTGATCATCATTACGTCATTAATTCATTGCAGCATAAGGTGGTCCTAGACGAGAATGATAAATACACTTGTGTTTATGATTCATACATGGAAACTAGTTACAGAGTGGGTGCATTTCTGTTTCTCCTTCTAAGCCAGATACATATAATGAATGTCTGAAGATATATATGCTGTGGAAATTTTCTCAAGCCAGGAGAAAATTTCTCTTGTGAATAAGATTATATGATGTGAATTGAGGTGTGCATCAAGCTCTTCTTGCACTATTCTAAGATCTCACTATGCTTCTGCTTTTTAAATGTCAAGAAAATGATATCTATACTAACATTCATCTTGTTTTTCTAGGTTGACTTCATCATCACAAGACTTATTTTATTCATAGCGGAGCAGCAAGAAAAATCACATACGAAAAATACAGGGGATATTTATAAAAAGACTGATCTTTCTTCTGAAAGGCATTTACAAATTTCACCTTGATTCTGAGCAAGTTGTAGTATGAGAGCTTTGCTACAGCCAAGGAATGTGGGTGGGCACCATGTGGTAGATAATCTGCTATTTCGATGAGCAACTGTGAGTAACAGGCTTTTGAGTAGAGAAGTATCACTTTACTCTGTGTTGTACACATTTATGTCATTCTTAGTAGATATTTATGTCCTTATTATAAGTAAATATTCACAAAATGCATCCTCCGCTTGTATCTTGTCAAACAAATTTAGATTTCAATGCAGATAGATGTTTACAGTCTTGAACGTTCCATGCTGATTTTTTGACAATTTCTATTGAACTTATTTCATATTGTATAGTGTTACGTGACCTCGAAACAAATAAACTGCAATATAAACCAAATATCAATTATTGTCTCATCTTTTTGGGTTTGAAATTTTTGAAAGAACTTGTGATGATATAAGCAGTAAAAGAAAATAATTATAGAACACTCAGTGAAGAAGACGAGTCTACAGAACTAGTTCTATCAAGTCTATTAGTATCTAAGACATCCATCATGTATTCATAATTTGAAATAGAACTAAAAGCTATATATGAAGACCATCATTCTTCTAATTGAATAATAAAAAGAACCTGAAATACAGGTATGACTATCTCAGTCTTAAAAAGAATGGCACTGGTAATAGAAATAATAAATTTCAGTAAAGGAGATACAACGACCTAATCACATATTAACTCTAAAAAGCCATCATTATCAAAAAACACACATCATTGGTTACAATTTGTTGCAATTCAAAATTCATTTCTAACAGTGATACCTATTATCAACAATTTCTAGAAAGCTAAATAATGAGGTTCATGTTGTACTTCCATACATATAAAAAAATCCATCAGAAACCAAGCTTCAACTCTAGACATCATCTTTAACTATTCTCCATGATTTTACTCTGATCTCTCTGCATATCGCACCACTTTTTCATCATTGAGATTGATTCCGACCATGGCTTCTCCCAAATCACAACTAACCTGTACAATTGCTCGAGCCCTGCGAACTGGATCACCATTTTTGAACATCCAATCTCCACAATGTCAGTTTCTTCCTTCCCAACAGTAGAATCACCCACTTTTCCTGGCGAAGGTGACTTGTTAAAAATCTTTGAAGCACATTTCTAAAAATCTTCTGTCACATTTAACTCTATTTTCAATTTCTTAAGCTGCTCAAACAATCTTAAAGCTTCCTCTCTTTCTTTGCATAAATATTTTCGTTGTTCAATCTCAGCGTCAAACTCAGTTTTCCTTGCTTCTAGTGTGGCCTTGTGATCATCAATGAGCTTTTGGATCTCCTCCTGCAATAACAACAAGATTATTATGGAATCCCATCAAAAATTAAAAAAATAAAACAGTATCTGAAATCACAAGATAATTACAATAAAGAGCATGATACTAAAGTAAGAATAAGGAACTGGAGCTGCTGGATCCTGGACAAAGTGCTTGCATTGATGAACAGTAAGAAAGGTAAAGTATTCTCCTATTAATCTTATTTCACATCGGAATACAATAAATGCATGATGCTACAATGCTTAAAATAAATGTTCCAATTTAATAAATCATCCACACAGATCATTTTTAGAAGAAACTCACATTCTCCATACTAACAAGTTTTTCTTGTAAGGCATACAACTCTTCTTCTTTCTCCTTAATAACATTTTCTCCTTTAGCAACATCCTGCACAGGGGAGGAACAAGTCACCATTGACATAGTGAGTGTAAGTTCATAATTCTTACCATTTCTTAAAATAAATGGGTATATGACTCTTACCACCCTTGAAAAGAAATGTATTTTAGCTTCAATTTCAAGACATGCATGTTTCATGTTTTCACTTCTCAATCAAACCTACCCTTTTATATGGTTATGAAGTTTGGGGAACATTCCATATGGGAGTATAATGAAATAGGATAGAGATATCTTATGTCAAAAATTTATCCAAACATCTTCATGCCAAGAAATAAACATCTAACCTTATCATTATTGCAAAAATTAGCATAAACCCACTCATTACATCAATGACCTTTCATATCCATGATTATGATACACCGGATTAGATGGATGGGAAACTGACAAAATTGTCTTCTTAGATATCCATATTTTATCCTCAACTTATTTGTGGAGCTAGAAAAAAACAAGGTTGATTCATGTTGGTCTACAAGAGCCTCTTCATTACTTCAACTCATTAACCTTGATATTTACAAACCACCCCTATGAAAATTTTTACTGGATGTTCCTTATCTTCCTTATTGAAACATAAGTAAAATAATTTATGTAAGATTTATAGAACATGATTTTATCCACATGGTATCAGCCCAAAGAGCCATGTTGTATTCCAAACATTACATACTTAGACTTATAAATCTAATGTAGTGATGGGATGTGCTAGTTGAGTCCATAGGGTACACCAAATTATAGTTACCTCACACCTTGAAGGCCTTTTCCATACAATTTAGAGTTTTCTTGCACTAATTTCACATTTAGATAGACCAACATATCCCTTGAGAGCCACATTTTGTAGAATCTCCCTTCAGAGCCACATGTGAGTAGCTAATATAGACTCAACATACTTCAAGCCTTTCCAATGACATGCTAGTTCTTGTGCTTATGCTTGTTTATGTGTGCAAGTGCATGTAACAGGGATTGGATATAGATGCAGGTCCTTAAATAATTTTGCAGATTAGATACACCTAATCAAATAAACTTTTACACATGGATCCTCGTAATTCCAAACTTAGGCCCATGGATTTTAAAATTAAGGAGGGAACTATGTCATACATCCAGGTTTGAGGTGGAGTATGGTCATATTTCTGCTAGAAATTGTATCTAGCCCATAGGTCTCTCGTTTGATTTCACAATAGGATATATGATACATGAAATTGACTACTATTCTCAAACTTACTTAAGTGGATTTCTAATTGATACTGGTGGACTATCAACCTAAAGGGTAGGCAAGAAAATATGCAATAATTAGTTTATTTCAATGACCCATATTGTATATTTCATTCTCTCCCTTTGCATTCTAGTTCTCAAGGTCGATGGTATCTAGTTTGAGCAAGTTCTTCTCCATCCTCTCATCCAACTCACACTTGAAGTTCTTCATATCTTTCGAGGCATTCCACCTCAAGAACTTAGTAGTTTAAGGGATCCTAGGTATGCAATGATTTTAATTCTATTTCTCCTCACTCCAAACATTATGTTTGTCCTAAACACTACCACTAAAATTTCTACATATATTGGGGTTTCGACAACTCTGTGTGATGTATGCTATCTCTTGGGGTTGAATCATCACCCTTCCATATTCTTAGAGTCTCTTGCTCACATCACAACTCTCTTCTCCTTTTAGTCTATTACCAGGCCAAAGAAAACGGATTCTATCAAAGGTCTAAAGACACGTGTATTAATCATAATAGTAAACATTTTCCAGGATACATGAATCAGTATGTGTCATGTTATGAGGATGATGTGCTCTCAAAGTTAGTCTATGTTTTGAAACTTTTGGAATATGACTTAGCAATTGCACACAGGTTGAGATTATTGGTAGCAATAATGGGACCCCAAAAGATATAGTCTAGAAGCTCTGAGCTCATCATTGTGACTAGAAAATATAAAAAAGGCTAAAATATGACCAAGCTACTCATCCTTGGGATAGCACTGAAATAGCATCCAGATCTTATCCTTGGGATAGAACTGATATAGCACTGAGATCTTATCCTTGGGATAGCACTAATATTGCATAAATGCCGTGAATTGGTTAGAACTAAGATCTATGAGAATCATAGAACCAAGAATGTAGAATCATCATGAATTAGATATTAACCAAACTGTGATATCAATGAACTGTGGTGGTACGGAATTACACCGAGATCCTTAAACTGTGATATAGTACCAAGACAGCGAGGGAATGTCACTGTGGCGTCACCAAAACTTTTCCTAAGTTCTCTGCTCCAGTTTGAATTGTAATCTTTACAATTACATTGAGATTATGTGTATCCTTATCTGAGCCTCTTCCGGAAATGATATCCGAACTGTTGACTGTAACTGTCCATCCAAATTTCAGACTGTGATATTATACTTGGGATAGCATTGAGATATTCCTTGACATCCTCCACAGTAGACCCAATTGACAGCCTAGTATTTGAGATCAGTGAAATAGGATTTTTGACCAACACCTAAGTTCAATATCCCATTAAAATATTTGGATTACCAACATCCATATTAAACCAAAAAGTAAAATCATCGGTTCCTATAATTGTTTGAGACATCAAATATCTAATTGGTAAATTCGTAACTCACTACATTCAAGGCTCTCTACATCGAAAATAACAATGCTCTCCCCATGGTAATTAAAATGGTGTGATGATCTAAAATGTTAAATTTTTTGTACATTATATTTTCTCCATGACCAGACCAAATTATTCCTTGATGCAAAATTAAGGTCAAAAACTTATAGGTTGCATGAGTGGAAGTCCTCTATCTCACATTTTAGGTTCTTTAGATCAAGTGCATGGACCCACTTGTGTCATGAAAGACATGATATATAACCTGTCCATTAGAATCCTCATAGGACTTTGGTTTGCTACTATAATATTTATGACCCTCCCTCTTGGCAAGTGGCTAAGCATCACGGTACTATCTTTGATGAGCCTTTTCATGGTGACTACTGGGATCTCTTTTATAGCTCCTCTCTAGTGATGACTCTCAGCATGTATCCATGGAACATGCCTCTTCTTCTATTCTTGGGTTGCTTGTTGATGAATTACAGCTATTTTTATTGAACCTTTCCACATCTCCATCTTGTGTTGGTCCACCTATACAAATGTCAAAATCCTCATTTCATCCTTTGTAGTTATTGAATAGTTTATGGGGATTCAGGACTAAAGGGATTACTTCAGAATTACCAACATCCTATCCTTTGGATGTTTATTCCATCCTTCCCTTACCAGATGAGGTCATCATTCTTGGTACTTCATCTTGAAGTGTACCACCTAGCAATGCTTCTCCTTCCAGAATCTAGTGATGCCCAACTTTCAGATAATATTGTTCATGTGGATGTACAACAATTTGATGATGATGGTAACAAACCCTCTACTACACCAACACATGCTTAAAGAGCTTCAACAACCAGTAGGCTTCACAATAAAAATCCATGTTTTTAGATTCAATAGTGCTCCCAAAGTAATAGAATCAAGTAATATAACACTAGATGTGCATTCTTCATACTTCCAATTGAGCTAGTATTAGAATATCCATGCAATCTTATATCCCAGTCATATAGTCTCAGAATGTATATCTTGCTTCAAACAGATTAAGGTATGTCACATAAGCTTCATTTTTCAATTCCATAAATAAGACTTTTGTTTGTTCCAATTTTGAGATATTAGACTTCAAATTTATTTCTTGAGGGGTTCTGAAAATCAGTCGGACCGGCTCCGAATCGACTGAGCTAACCGAGCCAAACCCTGGTTGGACTGACTTGGTAGAAGTTTGTGACCAAATCGGCCGATTCGGTCACTGACTCGAGGTTGGTTCGGTGACCGAACATAGGATTTTTGGTCTTTTGTCCAAAATGAAACTCATGTTGTTCTGGAAAGACATGTTGAGAGAACCACATCCCTTCTTATTACTAAACATTGCACTCTACTTGATACATTATGCCAATACTTATCCCATATTGGTCTTTAAAGAGTCATACTAGTTCTTATGTTTCAATAGGGGTAGTGTCTTCCTGGTGTTCTAGGATTTGACCAGCCGGTTTGACCGATGAGCATGTTGACCGACCGGTTTGACTGATTACCTATACTGTTAGTAACCTAGTGAATTGACTATGGCTCAAAGTTAAATTACTAAAAATTAAATATTAGTTTTAGTATTCACTAGATACATAAAGGAACCTCTCGACTGTCTATAAATTCACTAGATAACATGTTTATAATGTGGCAATGATACCAACGAAGAAAGGGTAAGAGGTTACCATGGTTTAATGTAGACTCTCTGACCCAGAGACTACACGATCTCCTTGAGGCTTAGTCTGCATCATGTCAATATCCTCTGTACCCTGAAAAGTAGAAACCAAATTTAATAGTCAAGTTTGCAAAAAGAAATATAATAAACACTATAAATATGCTTAACGAAAAGTATCGATACATGTGTCACGACTAGAATCTCAGAAGGAATAATCTCTTAAGGCATCCCTTCATGTGTAGCGCTAACCTGAAAATTCCATAATGTTAAGACTCATACCATATAAATTTATGTGACATAAATTCAATTTCAATTTGACATACAAAAATATAGATAGATAGTAATGAGTAATGGATGTGGCACCTGTACATGATCATGTCCACGATCTACAGAATGAGCACGAGGGGAAAGGCAATGTTGTTCTAGGAATGTTGTAAACTGCATAAGTTAAATAAATATATTGGCGTCAGTTTTTTGAGACTAAATGTATATATACACCAAAAAAACATGTTAGATCAAAACCTGTATGTACATACCTCACCCATGGTGTGCATTTGTATTGTCCTGGATTGCTCATAGTGGTCTCTACATGAGGATGCATACTTAATAAGCTCATCTCGCTCCATCTCCCTCAACACATCATCTGGGACACTCACAAATGAACCCTCTCCTGCACTAGATGAAAGTTGGCTCGTCCCTAAGCCGACTTCCACCCCTCCTAAAGCAGCTGCAATATGTTCTTGTATCTTATCCCTCATTTTTGATGCAGCACTGGAGATAAGGGCTAACTCCTCTAGAAGTGTAACTACCCTAGGTGGTCGAGCTACTAAACGAGGTGCTGGAGGCCTAAACCCAACATCTCGCATAGCATCAGGTCGTTCATATGTACGACCTTTTCCAGCTCCATAGAATTTGGACCCAGTATCTATATAGTTAGGGTCCATGTGCTCTTGGAATTGAGAAAACAACATTCTAACAAAATATTGCGGCACCTCATCATTATTTGGGAACTTCCCGTATGCATACATGAACTTCTCATAAATATGGGGTGCAATAATAGGATCATTGAATCTTGCAATCTTCAGACGTTTTTTGTCTTCAGGCCGCAAGTCAAATAGTGACAAGGCCATTTCTTTAGTGACCTTACTTTTGACTTCATTGTAGGAGTGGATACCAATCACTGATGCTCTCCTCCTATGCATCATGTCAAAAAAAACTTGGGTTGATGGTCCAACCCCACGATAAGTCTCTATCAAACTCTCCAAATTATGCAAAACAATTTGGAGACAATTTCGACTAGGGGAAGAGAGATTGCAACTTTGCAATTCATTGCGCAATCTCGTGGAATGCTCCCTCATCCCATCAATAGTAAGTAAGGAGATGGTATCTTCCCAAGGCATCTGCTCAGGAATATCACCGGGATGGGTGTAAAGGGGATCATAGCTCGGATTTCGAGCAAACTCATGAACCCTACGACCTCTACCCCTAGGAGGGCGACCACCACCACCTGTAACATGTTAAATTATTGCACATATTAAAAATTAAATAATTTATAAGGAAAATTTGTATTTAAAAAACTTGTTTGGTAATTTGAAAATACCTGCTGGAAAAAATGTCTCTTCCTCTTCATTCATACTATGGTCCCCTGACGAGGAATGAACGTGTCTATGACCCACTGTAAAAAACATTAAATTGTTAGAATTTTGGTACATGAGTACCACAATAAGTTTGAAATTAAACATACATCAAACAATAAATTTTTATTTAGATTTTACCTTGAGAAGTATCCAATTGTGAGATGAATCCCACAGGCTGAGACATTTTTCTCCTTTGCCCCTCACCAGCAATAGGGCCAACCCCAACTCCAACATTTGCACCTATGGAGCATAATGTTTTCACATTAAACACATGCCATTTGAAAAAAAAAAAATTCACCTATTCAACATTGAATATAACGTAAAATTGAACATTTTAACTAGCAATTGATCTAATGTGTACCTATGTCATGTATAAGACCCTCGTTCATACTATGGTCCCCTGGCGAGGAATGAATGTGTCTATGACCTACTGTACAAAACATTAAATTGTTATAATTTGGGTACATGAGTACCACAATAAGTTTGAAATTAAACATACATCAAAAAATAAATTTTCATTTAGATTTTACTTGGAGAAGTATATAATTGTGGGATGAATCCCACAGGTTGAGACATTGTTCTCCTTTTCCCCTCACCAGCAATAGGGTGAATGGGAACATGTCCTTGGGGCGCCTCTTGTTCGATTTCCTAACTGGGTGAACGAGTCAGACGAGTGCGTCCACCTGTGCAGGACAAAAAAAAATCACATTAATCAATTTTTCACAACGAACAATAAATATAACCTACTTGAAAACATGACATAACTAAACAACCAACGTACCTGATAATCCTCCTCTCATGGATGTGTCTCTGTAGGGCTCCCCTGATGCCATGGAGGGGTCTCTATAGGGCTCGCCTGCCCCTCATAAACAAATAACAAAACAAATTATCAATTGACAGTTGAATGTCATCAACCAATGGATAACAAGTACTATATAGGTACTATGTGTGAACGCATAGGCATGTTGAAAAGTATAACTACATCGGTCTTCATGTTGACTATGTAATTATATTCTTATGTAAAGAAGAAGTCAAAGTAATATTATCTAAAGACTAGGAACCGAGCTTTCCTAGGACTGGTATAGAAGAGTGCAAAAAAGAAGACTTTATCATCATTACAACCAAGATCTAATCCTTACCCTTGAAGAAGATCATTCAAAGAGAAATCACTAACACATCTTTTCTCCACCATCGAAGAAATAAAGATGAAGACTTTATCTTCACTTATCAAGTAAGTATCTTTCATTCTATAATCAAATTTTGTTTAAATGACTTTTTTTTGGCAGGGAGATCTATAAGCTGGTTGGGTTACCAAGATTCATTGCACGAGGAGAATAGTCACAGTCCTTGAAGAAAGTAAGGTTAAATGTCACTTAGACCAGATTTATACAAAATTAAGGTATCAAAGAATGAAGGGATATCTTCATAAGATCTTAACTGTGAGATATGCAAACGACGATAAGGTGGACAACGTAAGAATGAGAGAGATTCTATAGAAATGTAGCCATAATTTTCAAGGTTCCTCCTCTAAATCTATAATTGTTATGGAACACTTTAGACATGTTTCTCCCATTCATGAAAAGCATCCCACAGTTTCACTTTCAATTCCACAAACGAGAGAGTATTGTTGGTTTTATTCTACCTTCCTCCACCACTACTAGTTGCACTCAACACACCATTGAAACCATTTGAATAAGTACAAGGAATATGCTTATGAGTACATGGCACCACATGGCACCATTTTATTGAACTTCATGAGGGTTGCAAGCACATGATTCATACTTCAAGCACCAAGCTTCATATTTATAGCTGATTTATTTTTCTAGTCCTTATATTCATCATTGCAGTGTGATTATACTTCAATTCTGTGACTTATCTTTTGACACATGACATTAGATTAGATTCTATTATTGAGTACAATGCCTTTCCTAATGATTAAAGTGATAGATTTCATGCAATAAGGTCTCCAAGGTAACAACAAAAATAGCTAGCAAATCTCGCTTAGAATTCCCACTGTATCACAAAGATATACCATGACTGGGGCTTCACTACTTCAACTCAAAAGTTGTAACAAAGACAAAAGAAAATAAAACCGACTTGTTCAATCTCCTGAGATTACTTGGTATCCGAGCTAGATTATGGTGAAAGAGCGGCCTTGAAGTCAAAATCATTTGGCCTAGTTCAAGAACACTTTTAAAATGAAGGGTGAAATCATCTATTGTTACAGTAGGTCGAAAATATGAAGGTTCCCTGCAACAAAAATACCATAAGAAAATATGTTACGAGGAATTTCCTTTTTTGATTTGTTTCTCCTTACCGCCAACAATGAATTTGTCAGTTTGGGACTAGTGCATTCTATTTTTAGTTGGGTGTACCCAATATTTTGATGTTGTTTTAACTATGAAAATTTTCAAGTATAGTTTTGAGTCACAATTGTACACTAATTGGTTTTCGTGGACATATGACTATTGAAAGAGTAGCACAAAATTTTTTAAGCACATGACCAGAGCATACCCAAAATATCGAACTATTAGTGAGAGTAGAGACTCATTATTTTTAAGGGGATGGAAAATTACAGCAACACCCTCTTAGATACACCCCACATAATATCTAACATTTATATATGAAATTTGAAGAATACCATGCACTAGAGACAAGGGTTGGACACAACACACATACCCTCAATTTCCATGTTAAAATGTAGGAGTAAGAAACATACCATGCCCCATAAAGAAAGATAAGACAACAAAATGATATATTTGGAGTGTTGAGGAAGGTATAACCATGACCAATTAGAAGACGAGCCCTCTAACGGTATTTCTTAGGAATAAGATAAAATAACAATGACCTCCTTAAAAAAATTCAAATAATTGTGAAAATGTTGTGGGAAAAAACCAACTTAATGTGAGAAAATTGTTGACTCGTCAATTTACATACATATGATTAAAAAATCCCAACTCACAATGTATACCATGTAAGAGGAATATAATAGTCAAGGTGGGTAGCTCTTCTCTCCAGCATCACTAATTACAAATACCTTGGCCACCATGAGGTAGATCCCATGATTTTATAACGATTTGACAATAGAGAATGAAGCTAGGTGGGAAAACCTTTTAGAAAGTAGAGTAGGACTAGGAAATGACAAGTTTTGGTGTTGACATACTTATTGCAAACAAATATAAATACTAAATTAATTTACATGAACTATCTCTAAAGTACCAAAAGAAATAAATTATCGCAAACAAATACAAATACTTGTGTAAAAATGAGTTTACTCAAGTTAAAATGAAAGTTGTTAACTATTATGTGGAATACAAATACCTAATGAGTTCACCAAAAAAGAATTGCCAAATAAATGAGAAAATGCACCATGTATGTATTACATCAGTATCAAGACAATGAAACACAAAAAACTAAAAATAATTCATGATTTCCACAAAGGCTAAAGACAATGAGGCACAAAAAACTGAGCTATTGGAGCTTGACCCCCTAATTTTGTTTTACTCCATACAAAAAATCCAATAGAGAGAGATGCTATGCCATTTCTGCCTCTTTCATGATCTCAAATTACTTTTTCTTCAACTGCACTTCCATGAGTTCGAATTCAAGTTTATTATTTTCATTTTCTAACTTCAGTCTCTTCAACTATATTTACTTACTCCTACAAATTACCGGCCCCTTAAACCCCTCCTTCTCAAGCTCAAGTTGTTGTGCCTGAACCAGTTCTTGTACTATCTTCTTCAACATCTTCTCCTTTTGCATCATTAGTTTTCCCATTTGCCTCATGATTCTCTCTCCCCTTAGGAGAAGATGACTGCATACCATAATCTGCCAGGATATGTAGCTTGGAATAAGAACACATTTCTTCCTAGAATAAGTGATTGGAATCTATAATTTTCATCAGACCCTTTTTTGTCCCCTCAGAAATATGATCCATAGAATAAATGAGATGGTTATTCTCAACAACCTTTGATGTGTCTCTTCCAAGCACATCATTTAGTGCCTTAAAATTCTTGTTCATGTCATTGAATTTATCTTTGCACTCCTGAGAATAAATATGAAATCCTTTCTCCTTCAATATTTTGGAAATAGATTTCCACTTTCCCTTCATCACATGAGCACTAGACTTGTTCCTATTAAATTTCTCAATAAAAAAAACAAACCAATTGAATCATAAGATTCACCATGTCCCCTCTCCATTTCATAAGTTTTTAATGGTCATCAATGTGAGGTCTAGATTTCATAAGTGGATGATGTTCATCACTTTCATCTTTATCTATTCAAATGAGACGATGATGTTGATGGTGATATTGGTGTTGTTGGTTCAGTTGTTGTGAATGATGGTCATCACTTTCATCTTAATCTCTGCAATTGAGACTATGATGTCTATGGGGATCTTGATGTTGTTGGTTCTGTTGTTGTGAATGATGGTCACTGAGGACATCTCCAACCTCGTAGTAGACCTACTGGGAAAAGTGAAAATTGAAAACCTTTCCTCCTTGGTTCTCAATAACCATGTTTTTTTTTTAACTTCGTTAAAACCCTAGACAACAACGAAATTAGCAAACCACAACATTTGAAATTTCATTTCAAGGCCAAATAGTAACTGGTCCTTTGCTAGGGATAGCTTTTCTTCACTTTCAGCTTTTTAAAAAGAGAGTATGAAGCCCAAATCAGCAATTTATAAATGATATTGTCATTCAAGGCCAAACAGTAATTGGTCCTTTGCTAGGGGTAGCTTTTCTTCACTTTCAACTTTTTAAAAAGAGAGTACAAAGGCCAACTTAGCAATCTATAAAAAACATTGTAATTTCTTACATTCTGATTTTCTTGTCTATACCCGTTTGGAGATATCTACAACTTTTCCAATCTTCTATTTTTTTTTCTTTAAAAAAATGCATCATATATATAATTAATGCACAAAGAAAATGTACATCATATAGTATTTCATTTCTATATCTCAGACTCGCAACAGAGTTATGAGATTTTTCCCTTCCAATATAGGAAACAAGGGAAATATGATTTCTTTCACATCCGCTGCAATAAAGTTTAACTGCTTTAGCAACCAATTTTCTATTTTCCTCTACAACCAAGAGGTTTTGTACAAACTTTTCAACAAAAATTGTGAGGGCCTATTCATTGGTACAATATCCTAACAAACACTACAGGCCTCTGTTCAGGGTAGAATTGAGAGAGTTTATTTCATCTATATAGCATTTATGAAAGAAGTCATGTTTTCTCCTTTCTTTGGATGTATTGCACTTTTGGTTAAATGACAATATATGTTGCCATAAATGCAATGAAATGTTTTCTATCGGTGGTTACTTTGTGATGAGTTGTGGGTGGTAAGGAACTTGCATGCATTTTATGGTGAGACAAAATTTTCCAAATCCATGTTGTGGGATGGGTCAAGGGGATCATGGATCTCTATGGAAGGAGCAGTTGGCTCAACAATAATGAGGAATGTACAATGTTATGCTGGTAGGGAAAAATTTGTTGCTCACAAAAACTAAAAGATATGGAACATCCAATGCCTACAACATGAGGCTTCCACAAGGCTAAGATGGAGCCAAAACACTTGCTATGAAGATTTGTACATAGAATATTTTGGGGTCAGGGAGCCATCAAAATTTTATTGAGTAAGAGAAGAATCCCACAATTTGATTTCCTAGAATTCAAAGTCCCGCTATTATTATAATATTATGAAGTGTATGACGTATCTTGGAAGCAAAAGTCATGCTTCTGCAAAATTGCATCGTAGAGCCAAAATTCTAAAAATTGTCGGAAGCTAGAGTTGCCATTAACTTCAAATCACTGCTCAAGAAATGTTTCAATGTGTTCAAATAAAGACCCACCCACTCTTTCTGATGGGTGGATGAGTGGAAGTACCAGAACAAACAAAGAATTAATGAGTAATTTCAACTTGGAACTAAGGATATTCCAACAATAATGTAATTTAAAAATTAGCAATCGAGGAGTGTTTGAAAACTGCACCACTAATCTCGTCAAGTTCTGAATTAAAGCCGAAATAATATTAATATGAGTGCTCGATCCTAGGGACCATAAATTCCATATGACCTACCAATATTTTCATAACCTAGGATTCTATCCATAATTAAGGGATGGGGTTGTATTTTGAAATTTAGATTTTGAAAAGCCTGAATCAATAAGTGTTGATCCAAACATAAATGTGCATTGTGCAACAATGTCAATATGGAAATCTTGTTAAGCCTATTTATATCTAAGTTGCAGAGAAACAGATACTGAATTTTTTGAATAGACAAGAACTAATTACAGGGAAATGTTGTATAAAAAATATGGAAATCTCGAAACCTGGATCCTGGCGACAACTCGAATCCAAAACGACAGCTCCAATCCAAGAAATCGCGAAAACGACAGCGCCAAAATGAAAATGACAGTGCTGAATGCTGGGTGAATGAAGAATTTTTGGGTTTTATTATAAGAATAAAACTCTCGGACGAGAGTTAAAAAAAATCTCGGACGAGAGTTGAAAAAACTCTTGGACGAGAGTTAAAGAACTCTCGTCCGAGAGTTTTTTTAACTCTCGTCTGAAAGTCTTCCTGAGATTTTATGTTAATACAACTCTCGGACAAGAAAATGCATAACTCTCATCTGAGAGAATTTTAACTCCAGTTAAACCCAATCAAACTCTCAGGCGAAATATTTTAAATCTCTCGGACGAGAGTTTTTTAAACTCTCGGTCGAGAAATAGAGTTGACTATTTTCTCGAACGAGAAATTAAAAATTTCTCCCAAATTATAACCATCCGCCAAAAAGTGTTTCCTAACTTCGGGATTTCACCCGGTACTGTGTTTGGATTTTGCATGGATTGAGTGAAAATGCCTCCAAATCCGAAACCTATTGCTTCATCCTCCCTTGCACAAAAATTTAATGAATTTGTGGGTTGCTGCTACTGTTTATTCATGGCAGTGGTTGGGAGTAATTCCAACAAGTTTGACCAAAACACATAATCTCTAAACCCTGAAGGAAGGGTATAAATCTATTGTTAGTTGTCTCTTATAACTTTCATTACAGATAAAGAGAACACAACTTAGATCAACTTTAATTATAACTGTAATTAAGGTAAAATACAAAGAGATAAGAATAACACATATTTTATTTATGTAAACATATATTGGAATTATATATATGCATTTGAGAGGTTAACTGCAAGTAAATAATGAAAGTATGAATCTGAAAAATAAACATAATTCAGATTTAAACTACATAATTCCTATTTTATGAACATTCATACATATAGAGGCATATATGCAGTGAAAATAATATGTATAACAATTATATAACAGTTCTGAAAATATGAACACCCTCTTATAAAGGTGAATAGAAAAAACATAGTACACTTCAATTAAAAATATTAGTTACAACAATTATTTACATCTTGACTAAAAGTCATCAAATCAATAAATTCAACTACAACATGTCGAGCTGATATTGGTAAACTTCATTAGATATATATGGCTGGAATCTATATACTTGGATGACTGACCTGGAAGAAGATGAAACGTGTCATCAGATCCTCCAATTGAAACTGGAAGTAATTGTAGTGGAATTGTGGGAAATAGAAATTACCTGTACAGAAAACACATATATATGTGTTAGAATAATATCATGCAGAACAAAAGAAATAGAAAAGATAGATAACTCCTATAATAATTAATATTCAGTTTATAAATGTCTAAGGAACCTGAAGGATTTGGATTCCTCCTGTACAGGACAATAGAAAAATATTACTTTCAGAAAAATAAATAAGTGTGAATCGTGAAAGTAATTAAAATACAGAGTTGGTTTAATAATTAAGCTGCAGAACTGAATATTAGTTACATGTGATGAGGACTGAAACCAGGTACACGGTGTTGGAGCATAATTTCTAAAATTATGAAAATCTCGAAAAAGAGGGTTTTCCTGAATGAGAGTATAAAAATAAAAGTTTATTTTCATAAATTTACAAAAACGAATTTTCAATTCAGAATACTATCTTGTTATAAGAAATCAAAATCTGAGTTATACTCTATATATTTTATAGAATTATAATATATTAAACTAAGAAAAGGGTAGAGTCTTACCATAGCCATAGAAACATGGGATATGTGCATGAACTAAAGTCATAATTAATTTAAAAATACAAATTGGTATACCTTTGTTCCACGGAATATCATAGTTGTAAATAAATCAAATTGATGTATATGAAGGGCTAAGAATATAAATATGATACAGACAATGTATATATAGTTGAAGTTCGTAAGTAATGTGCAAAAAGAAAAATTATAAACCTCTATCAGTTTAACAAAGATGTAAAGGAAGTGAAAATTATGAACTTCTCGAGAACGAAGAGAGGATCAGAATTGAAAGAAATTAAAACCTTTCAAAATGGAAGGAAACTATTTTGTAGTGGGAATGAAATACATTAAGATTTAATGCTAAAGTTCTTCACTGATATTACACCAGGAATTCGAAACCAGAATCCTCTCTGTCAAATGCAACCATAAATTCGAAATTATAGATGCATAGAAAATTTTAAAAGGGGATTAAAATTAATTCAGTACAAAGATACTGAAAATTTCTAAAAAAATTAGTATCATAAATTGATACAATGAATTTATGGAGAATTAGACATAGTTAAGGGAAAAATGATATACCGTGAACAAAAAACTATTATATAGTTAGCCAAATCGATTTCATTAATATTAAAATACTTATATCGTGGAGAAGTGGGGAATACTAAGATCGTATATTAGAAGTGAAAATGAGAAACGATACATAAATCCCTGGGACTAATGCTAAATTAAAGGGTTTAAATTCTAAAACCATCATAACGTGGCTATAAGAAACCATTGTATAATTCGAATTTCATTAACCCCAGAATGTAACGATTTCTCAGTATCGGTGAAATTAGATTTTGGGGAAATATATTCTACCATCAAATAGAATTTTCTAAAGGATAAAATCATGTGGTGTTTAGAAACTAACAAACCAAATTTAAAATAGTTACGGAAATTCATAATGTAACTAGCTGAGAGTTACATTAGAAGATATAGAAAATATAACTATGTCGAAGCCGAGAAAATTAAGGAATTGCATAGAAACAGAGGAATGTATCTTACCTTTATCTCGTCATAAGAAAATAGTTGAGTAACATGAGCAACTACTTTAGAAAGGTAAGGAAAATTCTGAAACCTGGATAAAGGAGTAAAATTAAGTATACGATCCAAATAAGCTTGTTAGGGTCCTATAATAATAGGATTCATAATTTTGAAATGACTATGATTATTCTTGTAATATGTACATACTTCGATTTCTGCAAATTGTTTTCCCATATTAAAAAATGTAAAGAGAGTAAAAGTCCTAAAATAAAAATCAAAGGATTAAACGAAAAAGATAAAAAGAATATAAGAAATGAACCCCAACAAAAAGAGATACAAATAGATCATGAAAGTGATGCAAATTCAAATGCCACTACTTTTTACTTTAATTTTCAAAATAAGATTGTGTGCAGCTTGTCAAAAAATGCCACAATCCATGAAGATCAAACTAGTTAATCTTGACCTCTCATGCTTTAAATTTCATGCTGATAGATAGAGAATAAAGATCTAGCCAAACTATTTAATCTTGGTAGATCAGTAGTTAGGTAGAGAATAATAAGGAGCTCAATAGTTTAATCTGAGCCCTTAGAAGTAATAAATTTAGAATTAGATAGTTTGTTATTAAAAGAAAAATAAAAAGGGTCTCAAAGCCTAAATTCACCCAAAGAAATGAAGAAAAAATGTTAGGGCAGACGATGGGTAGGTAAAAGCAGCTTTCACAAGGCATGGATAGCAGAAATTGGTCATTTCATATTTACTAATTTCCCTCTAAAATCATTTCCCTTGTAAAAATACCACCTCCCTTTCATATTTATCTTTTTCCCCTTACTTCACTCATTTTTCTTACATAAATACCCTTTCCCTAGTTTAAAACACATTTATCCTTTGGAAAGTAATTTCCCCCTTACTAATTTCCCTTTCATTTTAAAATTCCCTAAAATACACTTATCCTAAGTCTAAAGATTAAAATAATAAGTTAGGCCTCACTATTAAAACTCACCCGATGTTATTTTAAAAAAATCCTTCCTTATTGTATTTTATCTCCCGCATCATATTTCATTTTAACATTAGTTTAAATATATATGGTTAAACCCATTTTGATACATATGGTTACCATTATATATTAACTCCCATTAAACCTTTAAAACCCATATTATTTTAATTCCCTTTATATATATTATCTTGGAACCACCTTATAACTCCACTACATATTAACCTTTTTACATATCCCATTGCATGACGTTATTCCCCGAGCCTCGCCTATCAAAATCCCTGATGAAATCCTCTCATTTTCCCATCCATCCAATCGCGATTGAGCAGATCCAATGGCCAGTAATCTCTATCGCATATCTGATTGCCCGATATTTAATCCCATCGAGACCTTGCGAAAAGAGTTGTTTTCAGAGCCCCCCTCCCTCCTACGTAGCACCATTTGATTGCATCACATCCTCAGAAATTATGTCGCCCAACCAATTTTGCCGATGCGAAAACCACTGGTTTGTATTCCTTCCCGTTGCAACCAAAACCACGTTGTCATTTGAATTGACCCATGCATTAATGATTAACCACTGTGGGTTAAAAAATGCATAAGACCGCCCTTTTGTGTCTGTTCACAATTTTTTTTACAGTTTTGTGCAAAAAGAATACCTACCGACCTATTTTCAAGCCAGCTTTAAACCAAAATTCGAGACTCTTGCTGCCAAAGGCATTGCAAAGCCAATTCGAAGCATTATAAAGATCACCGAAGCCTCAGAAAGCCTTTTTTCTGCCTCAAAGAACCTTTATGCAAATCAAAAGCTTATTTTCTCCAGGTATTCCTGAAATACCAAGGCATTTACTTACAGAAAGGAAGTAATGAGTAATTGAACCTGTGTAGGAGCTTTGGAGACCAAAAAGAAAGCCCTTATTACTTCCTAAATTTGTTTGCAAACCCTAGTTATCGTTTCACAGAATTCCCAAGACCTAAGACCGTTTTTTATCACAGAAAGTAAATTTAATCAATTGAAGCATTGTAGACTAGGGAAAAATCCCCTATTTTATCTCAAACCCTTCTGCACACTGTAAATAATCTTTTCACAGTATTTTAAAGAGGCCATAATCTTTTTCTAACTCAAAAGAATAATCAATTTATTAAAATTAACAAAATTATGGCTTCTCAAATCATTGTACGAGTTAATCCCTTGCAACCTCCTATTATAGATGTGGAACACACTCCTTTAGCAGAAAAAGACTTTAAAATTTGTGACTCTATCACTAATTTTAACCTTCTTGAGCTCCACTATTTTCAAGTCAGCTTTAAACCAAAATTCGAGACTCTTGCTGCCAAAGGCATTGCAAAGCCAATCCGAAGCATTATAAAGATCACTGAAGCCTCAGAAAGCCTTTTTTCTGCCTCAAAGAACCTTTATGCAAATCAAAAGCTTATTTTCTCCAGGTATTCCTGAAATACCAAGGCATTTACTTACAGAAAGGAAGTAATGAGTAATTGAACCTGTGTAGGAGCTTTGGAGACCAAAAAGAAAGCCCTTATTACTTCCTAAATTTGTTTGCAAACCCTAGTTATCGTTTCACAGAATTCCCAAGACCTAAGACCGTTTTTTATCACAGAAAGTAAATTTAATCAATTGAAGCATTGTAGACTAGGGAAAAATCCCCTATTTTATCTCAAACCCTTCTACACACTGTAAATAATATTTTCACAGTATTTTAAAGAGGCCATAATCTTTTTCTAACTCAAAAGAATAATCAATTTATTAAAATTAACAAAAGTATGGCTTCTCAAATCATTGTACGAGTTAATCCCTTGCAACCTCCTATTATAGATGTGGAACACACTCCTTTAGCAGAAAAAGACTTTAAAATTTGTGACTCTATCACTAATTTTAACCTTCTTGAGCTCCACTATTGGAGCCATGACAAATCAATTGACCAAGCCGATGAGGTTTTCATTTAGGAATTCAATTTTCCCAAGTACATTGTCCCACAGACCTTCCAGTGTCTAGAGGTGATTAGACTTTGCCAAACTTGTTATCTCCCTAAGCAAAGAACCCTAATAACACCTGGAAAAGAAATTATGTTCACTATTACAGCTGAATCAATAAACCAAATGATGTAAATTCAACCAAGGCTAGATGAAACGACTCTATCTATTGAGACCCTAACCCAACTATATCTAAATTTGGACTTGCCCAAGAGGTTCCAGATATTCCAACCTTTCATCCCCTCATCAGTAGAAACTCCCAAAACCAATCCTCCTTATCCAACAGCCATATTTTCTGAAAGAACCAGGCATATTATTAGCATGTTGTATTTTATTCTTTGTTATTTTACTATTGAGCATGTTGATGCTTCAGCCTTGGGTTTCTTATCTATTTTTACCCTTGGTCAGCCTCTTGCTACCATATTCAATTTTTCCCAGTACCTTGCTGACACAATTCATGAACAACTTGTCAAAATTCCTAAAGAAGGTGTCTTCAAGTATTCTTCATTACTGTTTCACATGTTTTTATATTTCCAATCTGAAAAATTTTCCATCAACCTTCAAAAGTTGGATGTTGAAGATGATCCACAGTCAGTTACCTTTTAGACTCCATTAATCAGAAAAGACTCTACAGATTCCACATACACATACTTCAATGCGTCTTTCATCCATCCTATTATCAACATGCTAAACAACATCAGTCAACCAAGAGTTAGTGAAGGAATTAAAAAGGTCCTCCAATTATCAGAGCACAGTAGGACAGGAGATTGGTACCTCTATCAGAATCACACAGAAATTAGGGTGTATGGATCTAATCTTTTTCCATATAATCTTCCCAAATACCTCCCAATGAGGTTATTTTCCCTTGAGTACATCAAGCAGATCCTTAATTGTGATGCAATAAATTTCTTGGCAGCCAAAAATAAGACACAGTTTAAGATTAAGAATTAGGTTGACCTTTTATTTGCAACAGTAGAGATGCAGGTCTACAAGTAGAAAAACATTTGCATGAATTTAAGATCAGTCAGAGTTTCCAGTGGTATTATGATCCTTTAGGAGTAATAAGAAAGTTAAGAGACAAATGTAAATTTAATCCTTATGTACATGAGTCAAATCCAGACATTAAAAAATACTCCAATCAGTATGAATGGTTGGAGAACACTTTAAAAGAGGCAAAGAAGCAAGGTGATACTAGTTCCATCTTGTAGAATCCAACCCAAGAAGATAGGAACTCAAAAATAGTCATAGAAGAAGGATCATACTCAGCACAGACTACAACTGAAACAAAATTCAAATTGATATACAGGAAGAAGCCAAAATTAAATCCTATAAATGAAGAAGTGGAAACTACTGAAGTGATTGATGCAGATAAAGTGGTAAAGGACAATGCACCTCCTGCAATTTATGAAGAAAATCACCAACCTTCAACATCTAACACTTAGATGATTCAAAAACCACATAGTGTTGAATTTTCTTCATCCAGTAAACTAGCAGAAAAAGAGAAAGACATCATGCAGAAGTACAAAGAAATAAAGATAAAAAATGAAGCCTTAAAAGCAGATACATATACTCAATACTAGAAACAGTCACCTAGTGACCAAAGCATATTGCTTTCTGCATTTGACTACAAGACTAGGAAGATGCATATTTCCTTCCTACAACCAATAATCAAGCATCCCAAATCATTAGCAGATTATAAAAATACATCCTATGAAGTTCAAGCAAAAGATCTTCATCCTATTGACCAGATACAATTTCACAAACAAGATGGTGAAATGCTATATTATACCATGACAAATAAAGCCATGAGTGTACAGAAGCTACAAAACACTCTTGGGAACATCAGAGATCAACTAAAGCTAGAAAAGGCATCATCACAGGCTAAGTTATTGAAGTAGGATATGATCCAAACAATGTCAAAGTTGCAGAAGAACTCATAAAGAAGAAGAATGCAGACATTGTTGCATTAAAGAAGTAACTAAAACTGCCTCCTACTGAACATCCACAGGAAAGGGAAGTGTTAGAGGACGCAAGTCAAAAATATGATATGATGAACCTCATTCTTCAGTTAACTTCCCAAATAAAAGAAATGGAAAATGAGATGGACAAGTTAGTGCGGGAGAAAAAGGCCAGATCAGAAGAAGTATGTGTCATTGTTATTCATGTAGTCACTACTGTTGCTCCTTCCACATTAGTAGAATCATTTGCCCCTTCAGTTCCAATAGTTATAGCACTTCCTGTTACATCAGCAACAACTTCAGCTACAGAGTCATCTACAATAGCAACATAGCCTACTGATGAAGCAGGAAAACTAGTCAAAGCAATGCAAGAAATGTTTATCGAGACAAATGAAATAAACACACTCAAAGAGCAGTTGAAAAGTCTGACTGATAAGAAGAAATTAGTTTAGATTATGCACAATAATGAAGTACAGAAGACAAACAGTTTGACAGAAAAATTGAAGAAATTAGAGAAAGATTTAACACTAAAAGAACCAATGGCACAAGCGAAGCAACACTTATGGGCCAATATCATTGAATCTGTCAATGATAGTTGGCCATCCATTCAGGTCATTTTTGAGAAAAAAGATTTAATAAAACCAGCAGGTGAAGCCATCCAAAAAATTAAAGAATAATTTGGCAAGAAGCGAGAAGAGGCTAATGAAATAATTAAGTTTCTTAATTCCAAAAATAAGAAGGAGCTAGAAGAAATTGGAATTAGTAACAGAACAGATACAATTCTTGAAGTCAGGAAAGTGATTTCTAAAAGGAACTTGATTGTATAGCTAGAAGAAAATTTTCAAAACATGGAGCTTGTCATAACTAGATTTATGATGAAGTTTGATATTCTGAGATAGAAAGGCTTTCCAAATCCTCTGGTTATCAATGACATATTGATGAAACAAGAGGATCATGATAAAAAAATCAGAGATTTGGCAAAGGAGCAAGCTAATAATTCATCCATGTAGGGAATTTCAATAGGGAAAGTTCTCTACAAGAGTTTTGAGAACCGTTTTTTACCTACAACATGAGGTTACACATTTATTTATCAACAAGCCTACATTTTCAAAGTATACAGAGGCTGCTGAGATATTCAGAAGGATGCTAAAAATCAAGTTATTAGAAGCAGAAACTTGGGAGAAATTTATTGATTTACTATGAAGGTAAAATAGATAAAACAAAGCAGTAACAGTTTATAGTGAAAACAGAACAGTCAAAGAGCATCAAAGTTGAAGTGTATCAGGTGAAATCCAGAGTTAAAGTCAAAACAGAAATTATAAATTGAAGTGAAAGCTTCCAACGTAAAGGACACTCAAACAACCCAAGAAGTCAGCCTTCGTTGAGAAAACAGCCAAAGGAAAATCAGCAAAAGATCAAAGACAACAAAACAGCAAATTCAATAAAAGCAGGGACAGCTTGCAATAGTTAGATAGTTGTCTCTATCTTCTTGCATGAAGATATTTATTTTTCCTTGAATAATTCCTAAGTTTGTTTTAGGATATTTTATAAGATTTTTTGTATAAATATTTCACATTTTGAAGTATTGAGGGTGGATTGTGGATTGCTAAAACACTTCTATAGATGTACTGATCTGAACGAGAGGATTCTTTGTACCATTTTCAAGTAAGCAGACTCGATTGAGCAATAAAGATATTATATTTTAGGATTCACGTATTGGGCCACATCAGTGAATACTCTCAATTTTTCTTTGTTTTTATCTGAAGTTTTCACATACTTGCATGTTTTCTAAATCTAAATGTATAACAAGAATAATATTTCAGAATATGTTTAAAAACACTTTTTCTTGAACTATTATGTCATTTTCATGTTTTCTACTCATATCCAAATTAGGGAATTCTTAATTTCTCCCTAGTTTCGATTGACCTCTGTCATTTCCCTCATTATCCGGATCTGAGAACCCTTAATTCCTCTCTCATCTCGATTGAAACCATTTTCACCATTAGCCTAAGGATCTGAAGTTACTCACCTATCTTTCCCTATGAACACTTCCCTTTAGAACCTTGACTTGACACATTGACTCCATTATCGCAATGGAATTTAGACCTACATCTATCCATCTGAAACAATGATTCCACCACCAAACCAAACTCAAAATTAAAATCTCAATCAATCCCACATAACTAGCCTAAAATGAACTTAAATAAACAAAGATAAATCATATAGAGAGAGCCCTATCTGAGCATTAGGAAGGCTATATCCTAAGGCTTAAAATTAGGTTTGTGGTTACCTCTAATATAATTTAAACCAAAAAGACTAACAACCCTGAGAATTATTGGAGTGATAATACACTAGCGACCATACTGGGGAATTAACGAGTCCTCAGTGTTTAATACAAATCTGAAATGAAATAATTTTACTCATATTTTCACCTTAAAGTTGTTTTAAAGGGTTGTTAATTAAAATTTTCATTAAAAACTAAAATTTTGGCTTCCAAAAGAACCTACTATACCAGGTCTAATCTTGATCCCAAACCTGTTGTAATAGTAGATAATCATGACAGACTTTTAAATAAAAATAAAAAAGTAGAACGTTTAGGTAATAAAAATCCATTAATCCAAGAAAATTCTTTCCCAATAAATTATCAAGTTTACAAGACATTGAATTTGATTTAGCTTTTGAATAATATTTGTTTAGAACTAAATCAAAAAGTTCCATATATGATAGTGTAATAGATCCTAATTTTATTTCATTTATTGAAACTAAAAAGGAAACTTTTTCACTTGATTCAGATCAAAAAGCTCTAGAACCTTATGATAAACTTGATGCATTGACTGCAACTTTGATTAAAGAAATTGATGAAGCTTATTTCCAGCATTCTGTTGAATTGACTACTTTATTTTCTTATACCCCTAAGCCTTCTACCAGTAATTTAGAGTTTGTAATTTAAATTTATTTAGTACCACCTCATTTATTATTTCCACTACACCTCATTGCACTGAATCCTTCATCCCTAAGCTTCCTCTTCAACCTAGAGTTTTATTTCCATCCCAAAATACTGCAAGTTCATCTTCTAGCACTGCTACTACATTTTCAAGCACTTCAACCACATTTCCAAGTACATCTTCTATTGTCCCAACCTCATCTACAAGTACCTCAAACTCATATTCAAGCACCACACATTTACGTCCTACTCGAGCTAGAATCTTAGCCATGGCAGCTAGATATGCTACTTTGGTTCTACCAGGTCAATTACATAACATGCCCCAAGATTACCAAAGAAAAATCCATCAATTTGATGGAACTAGTCAAATATACACTACACAAAAACATGTTAAAAAAATGACTAATTACTTGAATTGCATGAAATTGATGAATCTGATGTCCAGATGAGACTGTTTGCCCAAACGTTAGTTGGAGAAGTAAAGAAATGGTTCAAAGCTTTACCTGCCAATCATATTGTTGATTAGAAGCCTTCCATAGATTTTTTATCAGTAAATGGGAGAAAAAGAATAATCATTTACAAATTTTGTATGAATATGAACACATAAAAAGTGGACCTAATGAATCAGTTCAGAACTATTGTACTAGATTCAACAGTATCTAAAATGCTATTCCAACAAACATTAAACCTCCATGAGATCTAGCTTTACTCAAATTTCCTGATGGTTTTGATATGGACATGTCATGCCAACTGAGGGAAAGGAACCGAGAAACACTACAACAAATGAAAAACATTGCAGTTAGTGTAGAAGCAAATTTGTTAGCCAAGAGAGCAAGAATGAGAAATTAAAGAAGAGTAATAGTAAAAGAGGAAACATCTACATCAGATAGTAAAATAGATAGTTTAACAAAAGCTATGGAGAAAATGATGGATAGGTTAGAAAGTATGGAAAGGAAACCACAGTGGGATAATCAACAACAAGGCCCTCAAATAAGAAATCCCAATCAATCCCACATAACTAGCCTAAAATCAACTTAAATAAAAAAAAAAAATCATATAGAGAGAGCCCTCTCTTAGCTTAGGAAGGCTAGATCCTAAGGCTTAAAAGTAGGTTTGTGGTTACCTCTAATATTCTTTAAACCAAAAATACTAACAATCCTTAGAATTATTGGAGTGATAACAGAGTTGAAGGCACAATTACATAATAACTAAAATAAAAGTCCAAATGATTTATGTGGATCGTTTTGACCACAACTACATAATGAATCCAAAAACGTTGACATGAAAACACAAAGAAGAACTAGAACTTTACATGAGCAGGTGATGAGAGCATGTATGATAAAAATGAGATTTTTCAATTCGTATTATAGTCGTACTCTAGGCTAAGAATGAGAGCCACGACGAAAAATAGAGGAGAGAGTTCTCTGCTAAAGTTCTCCCAAATGAAAAATGACGGAATAACAACCATAAACCCTAACAAAGTCAATTCGCACTTGAGGGAATACAAATTAATCGGCATGGTCAAAACTACAACAAATTAACCCTACAGCTTTCTTCTCCGTAAATAAGCCCATGTGAGGATGAGGTGCCGGAGGTATAAATATTTATTACGAGGAAAAATCAAAACAATAATAGTTTAATGAGTATAGCTGTTCTTTCATTCGATTTTAATGCACCGATATATTATCTAATCTCGTAAAATAACCCCACATTATGTTTATACAAGTGAAGGTTATGAAAAAATACATATACCATAGTTGTTAGACACTAACACTATACATACGATTAAAGTTTGTAATATGGATAGGTCAATCGAATATGGTAATACGTATGTATGAAATAAGAAATGGGTAAGGGTTCATATCATAATACCAATTCGTATACATTATGAAAAAGGTTATCCATTTGATTATGACCATGCATGTGGATGGGTGCATAGAATTGTTTTCATCACTTGGTATTAGGGATACTAAATGTAATAGAACATATATGTGTTCGAAATCAATTAAAAGTATGGGTTATCAAATATGAATAGTTAGGATAGAATTTGAGACCAAACATATATGAGTTATGTTAATTACAAAGGTCAATGGTAAGGTTAAGGTATACATATATATATCATAAAAGTTGAAAAGTGCAGAGTGGGTATAGAGGTCATGTGTTTAATTTTATGTTAAATTCATTATTTAGAGAAATATAAAAATATGTATATAGGTCAAGGAAAACTATATATATATATATATATATATATATATATGTTGTGGAATAATATTAGAATTGAATACACTCATTGATATTGAAATTAAATGTATGTATTACAAGTTAAGGATAATTTCTTGGTGAAGCACAAGTAAAAAAATGTAGGAGTATAAATCAAGTACTAATAAATAATTAGATTCGAAAAAGACAAAGACAGAAGTAAAGTTCGCTAGGGACAATTTGTAATATTGTACCAATGCGACAAAATTAAATGAAGTAAATGACGAAAAAGCAATATCAAGTGATATAAATAGAATTAATCTCAAATAACTTATTGACGGTAATTAATAGGCTTAATAAAATATGTGAATATAAGTAATGTCAACTACCTTAGTGAGAAGGTTTTAATATGAGTAATCTCAAATAATTTATTCATGGGAATTAATGGGCTTGATAAAATAATATGTGATTATATGAAGTAGGTTTTATAGATATATATATTCAAATCGCCTCAAAGGCTATTTTTAATTATTTTATTGATTATTTATTCATTAAATATATAATAAAAATAGGTACATACATTACATATCATCTATTTAAGTATTCATTTGTTTCAATTGCATGTATTTTAATTTAGAGTGATTTGACTATCAAAGTCTACTTGGTATCATTAATCCTTATACTAATTACACACATGGATTTGATCTTAAAACTATTTATTTGCTAAAAATTTTCTAGGTGTGCATAGTATACCTCTACCTCAAGTGAAGTTGAACCTTAGATCTCTTAAATGCATAAATATGTTCTTAACAATTAAACTTACTCAAATGTGTATTCTAACTCTTCTAGGTTTTAAGAATGTGGAAATAATTTGTGAGATTTCTAGGTTTTAATTGTGTATACTTCATAATTTAAGTGGTTTATCGTTTTATTTTTTCATAATATTGAATTAATTTAACAATTTAAAAATACAATTTAAACAAACAAGGAAAAATTATGATTTATTAAAGATTTATATTTTCTAATTCCAATTAAAAAGATCAAAACTTAAAATGGTTAATCTACATTTTTATTTACATTATATTTTTATAAAAAATATTAAACAAATAATTTATCTTAATAAATATATTATTGATAATATATATTTTGATAAAGAAAAATATATAATATATTTTTATTTTATTTATTAAAAAAATTATATATTTTAAGAATAAAAATAAGATAAAATATGTGGGAAAAAAAATTATTTTAACAATAACGTATAAGGTCATAGTCTCTTTTTATTGGAATTCTTGATTTTAAGAAGTAAAAACATTATAATACTTAAAATATATGGAAATTTAAAAAGAAAATTGAAATTGTTTTAAAATAATTAGATAAGGAAGATAATAATAATTTATTTTAAATTATTAGACCTTAAGGAATAGTTTAATTAGTTGAGTCCAAGTTACTAAGTACTTTTTCAATTGGGAAGTCACTTGACACCCTTGGGGTTATATCAGAGTAGATCTTTTCTGGTGAATCTTCCTCTATTATTATGGATGTAGCCATCACCAAGGGTTAGGCCACTGTGGTTGGTTAGGCCCTAGTAGATCCCTTGTGGGTCACTTAGGGTTAGGCCAAGGTAGATCCCTTCGTGTGGATGTGCATGAATTATTACTAATGGATGTAGGAGCCCTGTGGATGTAATGGTCACTCATTGTCCGTGTAGATCCCTTGAGGGTCACTTAGGGTTAGGAGCTAGTAGATCCCTTTAGGGTGAGTGAGTATTAGGCCTAGGTAAACCCCTCCTAGTGGATCTATGTGGATTATCACATGGATGTAATGGTCGGTAATGGTCACTCATTGTCTGGGTAGATCCCTTTTGGGTCACTTAGGGTTAGGACCTGGTAGATCCCTTTAGGGTGACTGAGTATTAGGCCTAGGTAAACCCCTCCTACTAGATCTATGTGGATTATTATTGCTTCAACCAAAGTTGAAGAAAAAAACTTAATTTAAATTATTGGATGGGAGTGAACTAGAGTTGAAAAAAAAAAATTATTTTAAATTATTGGAGGTGAATTTAATTGGAAATATTTTTCATTTTAATATTAAAATAAATGTGATATAAATCATAAATGTAAATATATAAAAAACTAAATTTAATTGGAAATATTTTTCATTTTTTTTTTGTAAGTTTAGTAAGACTACATCTTCATCATGTCCAATACTAATACCTTAAAAAATCACTGATTACAATCTATCCAAAACTTCCTTCACCAATATTTTTATTTTCATATTAAAATAAATTTAATATAAATCTTAAATGTAAATATATATAAAACTAACAATATAAATTTTTAAGCTAATTTGTACTACTATCCTACTCATAATTACTTATAAGATAGTTTTTTACAACTACCATACTCATAATTAGTTATAGATTCCCCTAAATTAAATAATAATAATACATTTATACCTAATTAAAATTTTCATATATAATGAAATAATAATTACACATTAAATAATTAAATCATAAGTGCACTATACAATTAAATAATAATTACAATGTATATGAATATTTACAAAGAGAGAAAGTGAGCATTTTATATACTTCATTTTAATGGTTTTGTGTTTTTTTTTTAAATTGTGAAGAACTTTTCAAATATAAAAGTAATTTAATTAAGGTTTTTTGGGTTTGTTTTTCATTTTTAATCAATAATTTGAATTGTTTTAAAATAAAAATAAAAAAATCTGGACAAAACTCCCTTAATAAATGTAATACTGGCACATAATTCTAATGAAAACTAATACTGGCACATAATTCCAATGAAAATTTAACGCAAAACAACCCTAAGAAAAGGAATCTCTATATGCTTTCTTTCCCACCTTTACCAGAGGAAGATCCATGGTAAAATTATGGCTTGATATGTGAGCCTTAGCATTTTAACTAATTCCAACTTTTATAAATATCTCAAAGTTTATTCTTGCTTTCAATACTTCATTAATCCCATACTTAATTGATTGTCCGAGTGATGGAAGAATATTTATTTTGCAGAGGCCTTACTTTGTAACGATTAAAGGTTTTCATGATGGATAGATCATTATTTTCCAAAGTGCTTATGGTATAGAGATTAAAGATTTTCATGGAAAAATATTTATTTTCCAGTGGACTTATGGCAGAGTGGTTTATCTGTTGATATATGGATCTACCAGCTTTAGGTAAAGAATCTACCTTGTGTTTATTAAGAGCTCATTTTATGTTAATTATTAACATACTTTTTCTCATGGACAAAAAAGGTTCAGGATTGTACCTCTCCCGCCCGATTAGGGTTTTGCGGGATTTCACAGTATGTTCTCTAGAAAATCAAGAGAACCAGAAAGAACAAAGATGTTAGATTAAAAAACATGTTAATCATTCTCTTAATCATTTTCATTGAAAGTGACTTAGTTCCATCTGATTATTTGGATTGAATAATATAAGCAATTTGTTGCACTGTATATAGTTTCATAGAAGGGAAAGAGAAAAGAAGAAAATGGAGATGATAGATGAGAAATACATGGACATGATCAGTGGAGAGTTTGCATATGACCCTGTTAGGTTACCAATTGAGCAGGACCCCACACAAGCTCTCTACAATAGAAAAACTCTGGAGAACATATGGGAAACTTAACATCAAGCACGAAACCCATATATTAGACAATGGTTCGACATCAAGAGTGCCATTCCTCAGACAGAATCAAGGCGAGAAATGGAGCACCATTTTGAGCTTCACAAAGTTCTGAGCGATGATGGTGAGTTAGATGTAATTTCTGAGTATACTGTGATTCTAGATGAGGATAAGATGAAGCAACATTTGAAAATGCTGGCTGATTATATATCAGAAAAAGCGATGAGAAAAAAATAGTACTGGGTTACGATATGGAAGAAAATTAATCTGTTGCGGTTGTATTGCCAGTTTCATGATGACAACATACAAACATTCAGATCTGTACATGGCTTCAGATATTTCAACAAACTTATCTCTCAAATGTCTCAAAGCCATTCAGCAGCAAAGGAGATCAAAAACTTAGGAGTCTTGGATGTCTGTAAGGAACTGACAAGGTTGATTGATGTGATTGGCCTGAAATTATCCGATATGGTGCCAGAATGTTCAAGTATGGGTGATGGACCGAGTATAGGGTCTTGGAATTTATGAAAATTCCAGAGGAGAATAGAAATCCCCTCTTTAACACAGAGAAAATATTAAAATTTCACTCACAGGAGACAGAGTTTCCTCTTGAAAACAAACTTCTATTTCTTCAAAAACTATTACAAATTATTCCTTTCTTCAAAAACTATCACAAATTCTTCCTCACTGATAGGGATTACAAAAATAGTTTGACTGCTGCAAACGCAGTGCAAAACTATCACCCTGTCTTCTAAAACATACACTGCTGTGTATTCAAAATATGCACTATGTTGTGCACAAAAATTACTCTCTGTCTCTATTACAAAACAAAATGCACTGCCGTGCACACACAAAAAAAATTACACTGTTGTTGTGTAAAAAAAACTTACATTCTACACGCTCTCTAGCCTTTTGCTTTTATATGCAACGCACATATAAAATAAAACATTACAACTATATAAAACTTTAAAACAAATCCAAAGTTAAAAGTTTTGTCGGGGCCCACTTAACAATTGTTTTAATATATGTATGAAACATATATATGAAACATATATAAACGTTGCCCATATTAAAAACATAACAAAAACTTTGATCGCGCATGCATTTAAAACCAAAACAAAACTTTGCAAATGAACCCTTTGTAAATTATCTGTCGGACTTCACACCTGCAAATTAAACCGCACTTTATGAAACCGTTTCACGTTACAAAATTTGGTGTTGACGTCAGCCAAATTTGTGACGCGAAAACTCAATAAAATACGCCTTATAAAAATTCGGGTCCATTTTTGGCTTTGTGTACGAAGGGAAAATTGTGACTCGAAACTTTTATGAAATCCAAACTAACATCTTTTGGGTCCGGATTATCCACTGCGCGAACTTGCCAACTGAGAACCTGATCAAACCATACATCGCCACGTGGTCTGGAGACCACTGTCCTTCAGATTTTAAACTCTCCCGCGCATAAACAAATAAAATATGTCTTGTGTATAAATGGAAATCCTCTGTTCTTTCAAAAACACAGAGACCGTAACCTCTGTTCTAAATTTTTTTGCGTTGATTTTGACTTGTGCATGGACTGGCACCGAATTAAAAATAGAATTGATTGCTCATCAGTTTTAGCAATTGGCCCTTTGTCAAAGCCATCCAAACTAATCTGGAAAGTGGCTTCCAGTACTGAGCAAGTGAAAGTAAATTTCAACACTCCCCCTTGCTTTCAGTTGTTGGGTTATCAGTCATACCCAGGCATTTCCTCAAAAACTCAAAACTCTTCTGCCCCAATGGCTTGGTCAGAATGTCTGCAAACTGCTCCTGAATTCTGTAGTGTTCCAAAACAATTTCTCCATTGTTTACCAATTCCCTGATGTAATGAAATTTTGTGTCAATGTGTTTCGTTCTCTTGTGAGACACATAATTCTTAGATAATGTGATAGCTGAGCTATTGTCACAATAAATCACTATTCCCTTTGCCTGCTCTTGGCACAAACTTCTTAGCATCCTCCTCATCCAAATTGCTTGACAAGCTGCTGCTGTAGCTGCCACATATTCTGCCTCTGCTGTAGACAATGCTACAATGGGCTGCTTTTTAGAAGCCCATGAAATGGCTCCTGAACCCATGTGAAAAACATAACCGGAAGTTCTCTTCTGATCATCTACACTTCCATCCCAATCACTGTCAGTGTATCCAACTAAATCTGAACATTCTGAATTAGTATATAAAATACCAAACATTTTAGTACCTTTAACATGCCTCAGAATTCTCTTCGCTGCCTGCCAATGTGCATCCTTTGGCTTTTCCATAAATCTGGAAATCAAGCTAACAGCATGCATTATGTCGGGCCTAGTTGCAGTCAAATACATGAGGCTACCAACTATGCTCTTGTACAAGCTAGGATCAAAATCCTTACTGTTGTCTTCTCTGCTGAGTTTTAATCCCATCACTATGGGAGTGATTGCTGCTTTTCTCTCCTGCATATTAAATCTTTCAAGCTCTTCATTAACATATTTTTCCTGTGAGATAAAAATCTCATTTTCATCTTGTTCTACTTCTATTCCTAAGAATTATTTCAACAAACCCATGTCAGTCATTTCAAATTCTTCTTTCATGACTGTTTTAAAATTTTCAATAAGGTAATCATCATTACCTATGAAAATAACATCATCAACATATAAAACCACAATCAACATTTTACCATCTTTTTCTTTGATGTAGAGGGTGGGTTCTCCCTCACACTTTTCAAATCCATTTTCCAATAGATAGGAGTCTATTCTACTGTACCACGCTCTTGGTGCTTGCTTCAGCCCATAAAGAGCTTTCTTCAACTTGCACACTTTGTGCTCTTGGCCTTTCTTTTCATAGCCGAGAGGTTGTTCAATGTAAATCTCTTTCATTAACACTCCATTTAGGAATTTTGACTTCACGTCCATTTGGTAAACTTTCCACTTGTTTTGTGCTGCTATGGACAGCACTGCTCTCACGATTTCCATTCTAGCATCCGGTGTGAAATTTTCCTCATAATCTATCCCATGCTTCTGCTTATATCTTTTGACAACAAGTCTTGCCTTGTGTCTCTCTATTTTTCCTTCAGAATTACCCTTGGTCTTGTAGACCCATTTAACTCCAATGACTTCTTTACCTTTTGGGAGTTCAACCAAATCCCAAGTCTTATTTCTTTCTATGGCATTAATCTCCTCATCCATAGCTTCTATCCATTTTATATCTTTAATAGCTTCTTCAAAGTGGATAGGGTCATCAACATGACAATATAAAGCAAACAAAGAGTTCATACCTTCATTTGCTGCCTCTTCCTCATAAATGTCATTTAAATTTCTGAACTTTTTTCCTCTTTCATTAGGTGTACAAGTGCTTCAAGAAGCACTTTAATTTCCTCCTTGTGGTGTGCTTGTAGAAGCACTTTCATTTCTCCTCAAGGGTGTCTCTTGCTGCCCTTGTGTTGGTGCTACTGTTTGGGGATGTATTTCATCCAACTCATCATCATTCTCATCATGAGATAAGCAGTGTTTAACATTCACTGTTTTCTCTATGCTTCCATCCCAAGCTTCCTCCTCAATGAACTGACCATCTCTGCTGACAATAAACTTCTTAGTGGATGGGTTGTACAACCTGTAAGCTTTGGATTCCTCATTGTATCCAATGAAAATACATTTCCCCCCTTGCTGTCCAACTTCTTCCTTAGCTGATCCAAATTGTGTGCATAAGCCACACATCCAAAAACCTTCATGTGTGTGACACCTTGCTTTGTGCCACTCCATGCCTCTTCCGGCACTTTGTTCATAACTTCTTTTGTAGGGTACCTATTCAAAATGTATGCTGCACAATGTACAGCTTCAGCCCAATAATCATTAGGCAAATGCTTTGCCTTTAACATACTCCTTACCATGTCCATTATGGTTATATTCTTCCTTTCGGCTAGTCCATTTTGCTGCGGAGTATATCTAGTTGTAAACTTCTTGTGTATCCCATTTTCTCTACAAAAATGTAGAAAATATTTAGAGATATACTCACCTCCTCTATCAGTCGTTAGGACTTTGATATGCGGCCCACTTTGGTTTTCAACAAGTGCTTTGAAATTGCAAAATATTTCAAACACTTCACTTTTTTTTTTCAAAAAGTAAACCCAAGTTTTTATTGTAAAATCATCTATGAATGTTAACATATAGTGGCTGCCAAAAAGCGATGGAGTTTGCATCGGTCCACACAAATCTGAGTGGAAAATCTCTAAGGGTGCTAAATTCGCCCTTATGCTTTTCCTGGAAGGAAAACTTTCTTTGTGTTGTTTCCCCAAGATACAACCTTCACAAAGGCTATCCGGTTTCTCTATCAATGGTAAACCTCTTACCATTCCTTTTCTGTTCAACAAGTTAAGACCTCCAAATTTGAGATGTCCAAATCTCAAATGCCACAACCAATTGTCATCTTTTGGTTCGCTTTGGAAATTCTCTTGTGTCACTGCTGCTATCTTTTCTTCATTTTTCAGATCTGCTCTCATTCGGAGAGGGAACATCCTGTTCCTTGTCATCTTCACTTTGGCAATACATTGTTTGTTGGGTGGCTTATCCATGATGGTACAAACATCATCCTCAAAGAAAACATTATACCCCTTTTGGACAAGTTTTCCATTACTTAAGAGGTTACACTTCATTCCTGGGACATAATAGACATCTGCTATGGATTTCTTTGCACCTTTCCTTGTTAAAACATTTACATTTCCTTTTCCCATAACAGAAACTTTACTATCAGTCCCTAGTGTGACTTGTGACTTCACACTCTCATCTAGCATAGAAAAAATTGCTATGTTTCCTGTCATATTGTTACTACAACCGGAGTCTAGAAACCATAAGTCTTCGTTCTTTTCTTCAGCCATATTACAAGCTAAGAATAAATTATCTTGGCTGATATTTCCACTAGTGAAATTTGCACTAGTTCTATTATTCATATCATGTTGTTTTTTTCTACATTCATTAGCATAATGTCCATATTTTTTACAATAGTGACATTGGACATTGGACTTATCATACCTTTGTCCTTGAGCATTCTTCTGACCACTTTGCTAGCTGCTGCCTTGGCCTTGATGCTGATTTGGATTTCTGCCCCTTCCTTGAGCATTTGCTGGACTGTTTCTTCCACCTCTGTTTTGGCTTCTGCCTCTTCCTCTCTTGTTTCCTCTGCCTTTCCCTCTTCCTCTTCCGAAATACATCTGGGTCTTAAAGGCATGCTCTAGAGATGAGTTTTCACTTCTACCCAATCTATGCTCATGGGTCATCAGTGATGCGTGTAGTTCATTCACTGAAAAATTTGTGAGATCCTTAGTCTCCTCTATGGTGGTGACAGTCACATCAAATCTTGAGGGTAGACTCCTCAAGAGCTTTTCCACAATCCTCTTCTCTTCAAGAGTCTCTCCATGAGACCTTATCTGTGTGACCATTCCATTCACATGAGTGAAGAATGAGTCAATGTTATCTGACTCCTTCATAGAGAGAGTCTCAAAGTCTCTCCTCAGGAACTAAAGTTTTGATGTCTTCACTTTTTCCATGCCTTGATAGGCTATCTTGAAAGTTGTCCATGCTTCTTTGGATCTCTTGGCTGCTGCTATCCTAAGAAACACACTCTCATGCACTGCTTGATACAATTAGTAGAGAGCTTTGGAGTCTTTCTTCTTATTGCTCTTCTGCAACTCCCTTTCTGCCTGAGTTAAATCATCAAACTCATTTTCATCTGCTGGCTCATAAAATCCGTCCTCAACAAGTTCCCATAAATCTTGGGAAGCAAATAAAGCTCTCATAGTTATTGACCAGTAGTCATAATTTTTCCCATTAAATTGTGGGAGCTGCGTGTTTCCAATACCCATGCTATTGCTAGCTCCAACCATTCTTGCACTCTTAAATATGCTTTAAAAACACTTGACTGTGTATTTAAAATAGTTGACTGTTCTACAACAATAACACAATAAACTGTATAGAGAAATACCTTGAATTCTTTTTGGCTGAGTCTTCACACTGCTGGAGAATCTGTTGCAACAAAGAACTCCTTTCCTTCAGTTTATTTGACCTTCAAAGACCCTGGACTAGCTCTGATACCATGTTGGAATTTATGAAAAATCCAGAACAACAAATGGAGAATAAAACTCCCCTTTTTAACACAGAGAAAATATTAAAAATTCACTCACAGGAGACAGAGTTTCCTCTTGAAAACAAAATTCTATTTCTTCAAAAACTATTACAAATTCTTCCTCATTGAGAGGGATTACAAAAATAGTTTGACTGCTGCAAACGCAGTGCAAAACTATCACTCTGTCTTCTAAAACATACACTATTGTGTATTCAAAATATGCACTCTGTTGTGCACAAAAATTACTCTTTGTCTCTATTAAAAAATAAAACTCACTGTTGTGCACACAAAAAAAAAATTACACTGTTGTTGTGTAAAAAAAAATTACATTCTACAGGCTCTCTGGCCTTTTGATTTTATATGCAACGCACATATAAAATAAAACATTACAGCTATATAAAACTTTGAAACAAATCCAAAGTTAAAAGTTTTGTCGGGGCCCACTTTACAATTGTTTTAATATATGTATGAAACATATATATGAAACATATATAAACGTTGCCCATATTAAAAACATAACAAAAACTTTGATCATGCATGCATTTAAAACCAAAACAAAACTTTGCAAACAAACCCTTTGTAAATTATCCGCCGGACTTCACACCTGCAAATTAAACCACACCTTATGAAACCATTTCGCGTTACAAAATTTGGTGTTGACGTCAGCCAAATTTGTGACGCGAAAACTCAATAAAATATGCCTTATAAAAATTCGGGTCCATTTTTGGCTTTGCGTATGGAGGGAAAATTGTGACCCGAAACTTTTCTGAAATCCGCCCAAACATCTTTCGGGTCCGGATTATCCACTGCGCGAACTTGCCAACTGAGAACCCGATCGAACCATACATCACCACGTGGTCTGGGGACCACTGTCCTTCAGATTTTAAACTCTCCAGCGCATAAAAAAATAAACTCTGTCTTGTGTATAAATGGAAATCTTCTGTTCTTTCAAAAACACAGAGACCGTAGCCTCTGTTCTAAATTTGTTTGCATTGATTTCAACTTGTGCAGGGACTGGCGCCGAATCCACAATAGAATTGATTGCTCATCAGTTTTAGCAATCGGCCCTTTTTCAGAGCCATCCAAACTAATCTGGAAAGCGACTTCCAGTACTGAGTAGGTGAAAGTAATTTTCAACATAGGGTTAATATGCATGTTGTGGTATACTTATAATATTAGTGGGGGATTTCGGAAAATGCAGTCTATTGTGTTGCGAATTCTCTCAAAAAATTTTGATCAGATGTCTCTGATTTATAACATGGGAAGTGATGTTTTTCATGACTTAGCAGGCGAGGGATTGAATGTTGCCTTTATTCAATTATCTCGTGTGCATGCAAAAGATATCAGCAGCGAAGACTTGAATCATGGGATTGGAATTCTGCGAAAATCCTGGCTATTAACATGGGAGATAACTCACTTTGAAAAATGCTTGAAAATGATGGTTGATGCTCTAAGTATCTACATTGCTCGAGAAATTCCACCGAGATCACATGATATCAGTGGTTTTGTAGAGGGTCTATCTCTTGAAATCCATGCTCAGGCACAACATAATTCCGAGGCCCTAGAAAAGGGTCTTTGGATGATCCACGACATTCTCATGGAAGGAGGCCCATTAGCTCAAAATTTCCAAGATTCCAGAGAATCCATTATAGTAGCAGAGATTTTTGGTATGTTTAAACACTTTACGGAGGTTCAAAATGAGGCTAAGCAATGCCAAGTGATTTGTCCCAAAGGATGCAGGACATTTGAGTGCGTTCACATGAGAATTGCAGAATTTGGGTTAGGCATCAGTGCAGCAATTTCCAAAGGAGGACTACATAAATTTGATACTAAAGTTATGCAGGAATTCTTGAGAACCTGTCGTGAGCGACCACCATTAGCAGCTGAAGTGAAGATTAGTCCCTCTACTACTACCTAAATTAGTGCAGAGAATTGTGTGTTTGGTTTTGCACGTGAGTTACATTAGATATACGTTCGTTTGAATTTGGAAACAACTTGAAAAACATTGGTGTAGTTCATAGTATCGTTACATTTCATATGTATGTATAAACATTTTGTTTCACAAGTTTGAAAGTTGCCCATGCATATTCGTAGTCCATTTTTTTCGTTTTGTTTTTGTACACTGAGAACAGTGCTCTTGAAAGTAGTGTGCCTTCCTGTAATATATGTTTGGTTTGTGGTCATATATATATATATATATATATATGCCTATGCATTTTTTCGTTTTGTTGCTGTAATCTGAGAACAATGCTCTTAAATTAGTGTGCCTTCCTGCAATGTAAGTCTGGTTTATGTAATATATATATATATATATATATATATATCGGAGTTAGCCTTCCGGACTATTTTTTGGCATGAACAATTTTTTTTTTCAAAAAAAAAAAAAAAAAAAAAAAACGCCTTCTTTTATATATTAAAAAAGAAAGTTAAATTACATGGTTCTAAGAAATTTTTGTTCATGTAGTTCCTCAAAAGGTATATAAAATGATTTATGTATATCTAATTTCAGCCACTAATATCTATCCTCCACTATTCTATCATGTGGACTGCATTAATAAAAAAATCAAAATTACAATTCCAGTAGCAAAATTACAGCCATTACAGTGCTAAAATAGAATTATTAAGTGGTAGAGATGAAGCTAGTAGTTGTTCCGATGTCGTTGTTGTATTTGGTGAAATGTATATTCAGGGTTGCTCCAGTGACTCATTTTTTCAAACGTAGGTCTTTGATGTTGTTATGCTCCCTGTATATGTGATTAAATTCAATGTGTAAGAAGGTTCCAGCCAGTAGGGGTGTACGCCTTATCTATTATGTCAGCATTCAAGGGTGGAATCTACTGTTTTTGATCTAGTCAATGGTAACTTTAGAATCTCCATAAACCTTTAATTTCTGAATATTAAGCCAACCTGGTAACTTTAGAATCTCCATAAACCTGTAATTTCTGAATATTAAGCCAACCAGCAGAGAATAATAAACTTCATAATGCAATAATTTCATTAGTATTATTGGTGTTAATTTCAGCCCTATTATTGGTGTCATTGCCACCCTCCCAACAGAAATGGTGATAGTTGCTAGTTGCACTGATAATAATGGCACCATAATCAGATTGTGAAATGTGTGGACTTACAATGTTTAGGTTTTTGTATGGTTTGACCTAATGGACGTACAATGTTTAGGCTCTTGTATGGTTGGAACTAATTATGTAAAATATGATATATTCCCCAAGACATATAATAAAGAAGGGCAAGGTGCCAAGGTCCTATTGTTGTTCTGTGGAGTATTTGAAGCTTTCTGCCAGTGTAGATTGTTTCCAATAGCAAGTAAATGTTTGTTGTCCTCCAAGTGTTACAATGGACCCTCTGAGAGTTAAAGTCTCCAAGGTACGAATTTTATGGTGTAATGCTAGCCAACCAAAGAATTTTAGCTTTAGTCTGAAATTCAGTCTCCATGGTCCAGTGCGACTGGACCAAGAAATGAATTTATAGATGTCACTGACATAAATTTGGTTCTAATGTGCTTGACCATCCCAGAGCTCAGCTTGTCCTTCCTCTTAATGTATTGGTTCCATTATTCTTCCAATAAGTTTTATATGTGTTCAAAGAAGCCAACAATGAGTATTAGGAGGATAGTTTCCAAGAGAAGCAATGTGAGAAAAATTAGAAATACTTCTACCATGTAAATATTGAAAGAGAGAGGTACAGAAATGACAAAGGAGAAAAGAATACACAAAACAATTTGGTGAAATCACACATACTCTATATTTATTAATGTGAAATATATATAAATGCAGTAGGAGAGTTACATCAGAAACTGAATCTAAAACTGAGTCAGAAAATGTTTACTAGCTAAATATTTGAACTAATTCTAAACTAAATATTTAACACTCCTGCTTAATTTTAATGGTTACATTGTTTTATTACTAACTTTTGACATTGAAATTCAAAATTAACTTTTCTTAGGGGTTTGGTGAAGATATCTAGTAAATGTTCATTTGATTCAAAAAATTTGAGAACAATATCACCATTTTTTATGAGATCACGAATGAAGTGAAAATGAGTGTCAATATGTTTGTTCTTTTGATGAAAAACATTGTTCTTCGACAAGGAAATAGCTGAAGTGTTGTCACAAAGGATTGAAATAGGTTCATTTTTTGAAATAGGTACATTTTCTATATATCTAAAGTCACATAGAAGTCTCTTCAGCCACACTGCTTGACATGATGTTGAATTCGGCCTTTGTTGAAGATAACCCAACTATGGGTTGCTTTTTGGATGACTACTAGATCAAGTTTCTGCCAAATAGAAAATCAAAGCCAGAAGTGCTTTTCTAATCATCTATACAACCTGCATAATCACTGCTTGTATAACCAACAAGCTTACTGTCTCTAGAGGCTACATACGATAAACCATAAGTAGATGTACATACAATGTATCTTAACACCTTTTTTCCAGCGTTCCAATGACATTCTTCAGGAGATTCCATAAACCTGGAAATATAACTAGTTGAAAATGCTATATTAGGTCTAGTAGCATTAATATACATAATAATACCAGCAAGTTTCTTATACAAAGTCGCATTAACAATAGTACCCACATCATCTTTACTTAACTTTGCACCAACTTCAATAGGAGTATCCACCCTTTCTAATAGAAATAAGGAGTTTGAGGTGCGTGTTGTTGTTTTTGTTGTTCTTGTTCTTGTCATTGTTGTTGATCATTATGATTTCCTTGAACCTTTGAATTTACTTTTCTTGTGATCTCATCAAGCACTATGCACTTTGTGTTTTATTTTCCTGTTTCTTTCCCTACAAATGATCTTTGTACAAAACCCTTTCATTGAAAACCACATGTCTACTCCTGATGATTTTATGGTTCTCATAATCGTATAAGTGATAACCAAAATCATTAAAACTATTTCCAATGAAGGTACACTTCTATGATTTTTCCTCATGCTCTTTTCTATTTTCTTTATTAATGTGGACAAAATCTTCAGAATCGAAAGTATTTAAAAATGAGTAGTTTACCTTTTTACTTGTCCATGCCTCCTCTAGAATACCACCATCCAAGGAAATTGAAGGAACTTTGCTTATTATATAAAAAAAACATCTACAACATATTCCCAAAATTTTAAAGGTGATCCTGCATGCAATCTCATGCACCTTGCATGCTCCATGATTTTCCTATTCATCCTTTCTGACATGCCATTTTCTTATGGAATTCCTGGAACTGTCTTCTCTCTATGAATTCCATGCCCTGAACAATAATTATCAAAATCCTTATTGTAGTTTTCATGTTCATTATATGATCTGGGACACTTCAACTTCTTTCGTGTCTCATTCTCAACCAATTTTTCAATTTCTTAAAAGTATCAAAAAAATCAGATTTATTTCAAATACAATATACCCAAGTTTTTCTATTTTCATCATTAATAAAAGTAACATAATAGCAAGAGCCACCGAGAGATGATGCTTTAGCGTGTCCCCGTACATATGCATGCACAAGCTCTAATTTTTCACTCTTCTTTTCTTTCCCAAATCTAATAAATTTTACTCTCCTATGTTTTCCATAAACACAATTCTCATAGAAATCCAAATCAACATGGTTCAAACTTGACAACAAGTTTCTTGAGTGAATAATTTGCATCCCCTTATCACTCATGTTCCCAAGCCTATGATAACAAAATTTCGTAGTTTCACCTGTGGAGGTTAAAGAATCATAATAAGAAATAGAAATACCATTTTATAAATACAATGTACCAACCTTTTCTCCTTTTGTTATTACCAAGGCTCCTTTACTGAAATTCCTAGTTTTTTCTGTAAATGTAGTTACATAACCTTTACCTCCAAACTGTCGTGTTGAAACTATATTTTTCTTTAGATATGGAACATGTCTTACCTCCTTTAATATCGATTGGTTTCCATTTTTCTTATTTATACAAACCTTACCCATTCCAATGATTTCACAAGTTTTATCATCACCCAAACGAACTTCTTCAAAATCTCCTTAAACATAGTCATGAAAATGTTTCCTATCAGGTGTGGCATGGAATGAAGCCCTTGAATATACCACCCAGACATTAATAATATTATCTATTGAAAGAATCAAAGAATCTTACAACACATTACCTATTACGTTCACTTTGTGATTTTTCTCCTGTTGCCCATCTCCTTCTTTTCCCTTTCAACAATTATAGTATTTCTTCATGTGTCATTTCTTCCCACATTTCTAGAACACTATCCTTGAACTGGATTTGGATCTAACTTTTCTTGACTTATTTTGATGTCTTGGGAACTTTCCTCTCTTTAGATTTCTTCCCCTAGTCTCTGCGGTAAAATAATTACGTGTTGTCTCAATTGATCTTTATCGTCACATTTCCTCGCTAAGGATAGCACCAAGAAAATCATCAAACTTTAATTTACTAGATCTAGAGAAATAATTATTGATGCACATGACTAATCCATTAAATTTTTTTAGCAATGAGCACAAAAATAATAGATCCCTAACTTCATCATCAAAATTTACCCCTACATAATTTAATTGATTGGTAACTGTGTTAAATTCATTTAAATAATCAACAACATATCCACATTATGGCATCTAATATTAAATAAATCCTTCTTAAGAAATACCTTTTTTGATGTTGAGGATTTTTCATATAGTTTGTCCAATTCCTTTGTTACACCTCTATTGTTGTTTCCATGGAAATTTTGAAGGCCACTAATGTTTCCAGAAACATCTGTATTATTCCTAGTGCCTTTCTATCAAGAATATACCATTATTTATTCATCATACTTGTCATATTCATTTCTTTTATGCTTAATTCCAAGTAAAGATATTTCTGATAAAAATAATCCTCCAATTTCTTCTTCCATAGCTGGTCATTCTAGCAGTTGAATTTATGAAACCTAAACCTACCATCTTCCGTCGATGCTCCCACTTGAGCTAGGAACTATTATTTTCTATGATTTTATCATTCAAATAGACCTTCGACTATGATAAAAGTTGTTAGAAATTAATTAATAGAGCAATGTAAAAAACAAAATATTGTAGAAAAAAAAACACATACAAGCATAAAAAAAGAGACACATGGATATATGTGGTTCAACCAATTTGGGTTACATCAAGAGAGGAACAACCAATAATTCCTTTTCTATTATCTAACATAATAAAGAGATGCAACCTACAACAAATCTGATGTAGTTTCCTCTGTGTTCTCACACAATGCATTCTCTATTTATCGCAAAGAATAATAACACACAACTGCGATACAATTCCCTGATATAAACTGGTAGTTTCATTCTAGGGAAAAAACCATAAATTAACATAAATTATATCGTCAGATATTTTTCTCAATGAACTACCCGATTGACTATCAAATTACAATATTTTACAAGGAAAACTTTCATCTAATATTTTCTTCGACAGCTCTGCCCCCAAACCCTTACAAGGGAGCGCTCCAAATAATTGTAGTTGCCTAGCCCCCCTTCTAAGACCCCCTTAGCAGTAATAGTTGGCGAGGGGAGGGGGGTCGGGGTTGGGGGGGGGGGGGTGGGTGCTCACAAGCCTTCATTAGGGAATGGGATCCAACAATGGCTAAGAAAAATACCTCTAAACAATTAGGAAGATAATCAAGCTCGACACCCAACAATCCTCCCATTTTTTTTCCCTCGAAGTATTTCTCCTTACCTTTTCTTAGCCCCCCCTTTTAAAATCAATGGAAAGGTGTTGTATTTCATACTGAAAAACACAAGGATATCAAGTGAATGTAAATATTCTAGTTTATGAAAATCAAACATGATTCTCCCAGTCAGACTTAATGTGTCTATAGGTATTCATGGTAGTAATTCAATTCAATTTTTCCCTTATCACAAGGAGTGTGAATTAAATACATATAAATCATTGGTTGGTTCATGAAGGGTTAAATGGTTATTGTGGCAATGCATTGTTTCTGATCTGAGCATCACTCCTCTACATTTCCTTTGACAATGTGAAGCCATCTCTACTCTCTTTGACTAACAATTCTCCAATCTCATACTATGTTATCACACTAAAAAAAAAAACATCATACCAAATTCATGATTTTCGATATATCATATTACTATAAAATAACACATTCATTTACTACATCATTCTATCTTAGCTCTTTCATGTTGTGGATAGCCTTTCTATAATACTTGCTTACATAAATCCAACTCTCTGCTGTATTAAGGACTTCCAATTTCATACCATTATAATCGAAACTCATTCAATCAGCTCTCTTGTATTCAAAATTCCCCTCTCACACCACTATGAGCTTTCCTTGTGTACTACTACTCGTTTATATTCATGGGTGACTTAATATAATTTATAATTTCCAATAAAAGTGCCAGTGGTTGGATGAGACGCCAACAATTAATCCAGAAAGATCAATCTATTGATATTGATCAAAATTGAGATTTAGCATAAAATACATGTATAAAATCATTTGCATTAGCTATTTTAAAGTAAATCTAATGAAAAAATAAATGAACATACTACACCAATATATCCTTTCAATATTACTATTGATGAACTTATGTTTTAAATGTCCCAGATTCACTAAATAGCATACTATTTTTCTATAGAAAAATATATATCATGTAGATGCCATGTAAGTGTAAATAGGTAGTAAAAATACCCTCTCATACTAGAAAGAGCCTCCCCTATTGTGAATTTCCATTCTAAACAAGCCTACCCTGAATTGGTCTTCCATCTACAACAACTGCACATGACCAATCATTGAACCGATGATAATCAATAATAATAAATTCGTGTATACATAATGGTAGCCACTACATACTACCCAACAAAATTATTTTATGTGAATGATCAATATGATTCATATACACTCAATCATAAGTGATGGTAACACATAGGTAGAAGAAGACGAGGAAATATTTGAAATCAACTAGATAGGAAAGAATGGCTCAAGTATCATGTCTCATCTCGAATGTTTTCGATATTTGCAACTAAAGAATGATTTAAATATTGAGACTAGAAAAAGGTATCAAAAAATGTTCAAGACATATGACTATATAAATTTAAGTGATTGTAACTCATAATAGTTGAGGTTTTGAAAACAAATGAATCATAGGAGCATTTTCTATGCAATAGTTCATTGATAGCTTTTGGCTTTAATTTTTTGTTTCTTTTGTCTATCTTATAGCCCTCTAGAATATTATTTTTCAATATTATTACAACATAGTCCTTTTCAGGAGGGTGTAAATATAATGTAGACTTAGAAACTTTTGGTACTTCATGTAATAACATTGTAACATTAGATTCATAGGAATAAGCATGTTCTATATCTTTGATGTTTCATAAATGATCAAAAAATCTTTGTTCATCTATAGGCTCAATAATTGATTCATATTTTTTGGTTACATCATTCCACCTATGCTAAAAATATTCTATTTGTCTTGTTTTCCTTCAACAACAAGAAATGGCTACCCTCAAAATTTCACTGGGTTTGTACTAAATCCTATAAATCCTCAACTACACTCCTATCATTTTGTTTTTTCATACACTACCATACCTCTACAACCCTCGATGTATCTTCCTACCTCATCATTTTTTGGCATCGATGTATAAAATCCTTTATGGTGTTCTAGAATTTGATGGAATATTGTATTTTGTCTCATAATGTTACAACTATTTTCTGTTGCTAACATTCTCCTCTAGCTCAGGCCAATATGCTTGTACAATGTTCTACTATAAAGTTCCTTTGGAAAATTTTGGCACACGTTTGTGTCCTCTATCATCTGACATTTGGTTGTGCATGTTTGTCCTTTCATATATCTATTCATTTGGCTATTTTTCCATCTCACTTCTAGAATACCCCTCGGTCATTTATGTCTCATGTTAATAGTGTAGCTATCAATCACTAGGAATATCGTGCCTTTGTGTACCTCTAGCACTTCAGACTCGTTCTACTAGATTTTCAAATTTGTTCTACTATTATTTCAAGATCATTCTCCTTGCTGAAATTTCAAATCCACTCTAGATATACATTATCCTTGACATTGAGGTTTCTTTTAGATATTGTTTTCTTGTTGGAGCTAATCAATTATTTATCTGCAACTTAAATGGTGTTACATAGATAATTTTTGGAATGTTCTACGTTTATGTATTTCCATGAGTTGTGTCTAATGAAAATTCATGTGTATAGAAAATACATGGTTGTCTACAAATGCTGCAAATGATATCATGGAATTATTTACACTCTTCCTTTTCATTTTTTTGTAGTGCCCCACTAGTTATTACACCATTAAAAATAAATCATCCTCTGCTATTGATATTCATGGGCCACCATTCGTCTTGTATTCTCACCACCTTTGAAAATGAAAACTTCACATTGTATAGCATTTGTAAATTTTTATCTCCCTATTAAACATTCTCCTCCATTTGACCCTGATTACGAAGTATACTTGCATCAAATTGGTCAAGGTGGTTGTTTTGATCATAGTGGAGTGACATTTAATTTCTCCTAAAATTTGAAACTGAACCATAATTACTCATATGTCACCTTAAAATGTGGTTCAAATATTGGTGAAATCACTTAGATTGAATGGATTTAATTGTTGACTTCCACATAGTGGGGCTCCCTGAACCAATCACCACTCCTCTCAAGTTTGGATGCTTGGTGTTTATCAATTTTATTATATGGGTAAATTCCTATTGCAAACTAAACTCATACAAATTAAAAGGAGGGTCCACCCACACCTCCCTATTTTGTCTTTATAGGGGTAATCACTCACCCATATATTAGAAATGGGCATGTTTCCACTCCATGGTCATGTCACCATAAAGAAATGAAGTAGAATTTATAGTGATTATAGTTTAATAGGGTAATATTCTAATGTTTTCCTAGTAATTAATTAAAAATGGAAGATAAATCCTATGAGTGGAATGAAATCCTGGTTTGATGTGCCTCATGATCATACTCACTATAGCCTAATGGTTCATTGAACAAGATGAGTGAAAAATGAGAAAAACAGAAAGATATTTTCAGTGACAAGTTCATAAGGTACCTTGGTATAGTGAATATGGTTTTGAAGTTATCCTGAAAAAATTAGGGCTTCCATAAGTAGCACATATTCATTGAGTGTTGAAATGTAAGTTTTTTTCATTACCGTAATTCAGCTTGTTAGGGAACGACTTTGGCATTAAAGAAAATGGATTTGCAATTACTTTCGCAAATAAAATGCATGTCATGTTTGGTTAAGTTTGGTATTGAGGTCCATATAATTGAGTTTAATCTATTTAAGTTCTTGAGGAAATATTTAGCAATGTAAATCCTTCAATTTTTCCTCTCCTTACAGGTCACATTTTGACTTTTTTTTATGAATGCATTTTGCAGGTGGTGCTCGATGTTCTTTGGATTTAGAGTTCTTCAATACCACTCTTTCCTTCAAATATTTTGGCCTTAATTTTAGCTCAAAAGCAAAGGGCTTGACTATATTTTCAATGTCCTTTGTAATTTGATTAGGTCTTTCTCTATCTCATGTGAAAAAATTTTCTTCACATATTTGTTATCTCTTCCAAGATATTCTTGGGATGCTCTCCCCCTGGGATGATATTTTTGTAAAATTAACTTAATTATTAATTTTCTTTATTAAGTAGCTCCCTCTAAGGCCATGCTCACATCAAATTTTCATTAAAGTCACATGCTCATCTTTCTTCCTCTTCCATACTTTAGTGAGTTTCAGTATTTTGTTTGCATTTTATTTTGACTCATCCTTTGATATGTTTTGAATGAATTCTTCCTTCTATCTTGCATTATTTAGGGTACAATGAAATTTGTAATCATTGGTGTAACAACTCTACTTACCCAATTTTTTTTTCTATTTATATCACTGATACTGCTTTTATGTCCCTTACTTACTTTATTTTTATTGCATTAGTACAATCTTACAAATTGTTACTAAAGAACTTTATCTCAGTTCTTATCTTGTCAGACCAATTTTTCCTTTTCCATTACTCCTAATTGCTTATAAGGATATTTAATCCTTACACTTCACCAAGGAATTATATTTAACCTATGACACATATATTAGTTTAACATTAATGAAGGTCTAAAATCAAGTATTACTACATAAAATTAAAGTATAGTATAATATATGTATTTACCTCAACATATATACAAATAGACACATTTACCACATGTATCCTATCTTAATTCGTCATAAGGAATGACCCATATTGTTAATGGTTTTCAAATATATATGTTACCTTATCCTTATATCCCTATCACTATAAATTTATTTTTCATTCTATGCACAAACCCATATGGTATATTTTTTTTTCTAAGTAAAATTAAATTCTATTAGTGAAACATAATTTACATGGAGGCTCAGGCCTTTGCAGTTCAAATCTGAATCAATGGCATAATTCATAAAAAAATAGCAAAAAGGGAGCTCCCCACGTAGGGGAAACCATCCCATAGATAGTTTGATTCACTGCCTCGCGTGAGGAAACTAGCGTTAGACAGACAAAATTTACTATGCCAAACATGGATAGCAACATTTGACAGGACCATGATACTGAAAGCAATAAACTGGAAAAAAGCTAGGAGCCTAGGTGTCATGAGGTGGAGGAGGTGTCTCTTCTATGATGAGGCACCTGTACTCGTCAGCGTCGACATCCTGGGTGGCAAGTGCTGCATGTCGGGGCTTCATGGCCTCACCATCAGTGCCCATAGCCTGTTTTCTTTGCACCTTGTCTTCCTTGTTGTTTCCCAAGCTGCTGCTACTGTCTGAGCGCGAATTGTTCTTGCCAGAGTCATGATAACCCTTATCATCCACAGAGGAGTCGAAGTCACTGTGTGGGAGCTTCTACAAAGTGGGCAGACCGAGGCTGGGAACCTCAGCGGGCTCCTCCATGAAGGAAACCGAAATGGTGACAACAACATGGGGACGGTCTAAGGAGAAATGGAAATGAAATTGTGCAGAGCTAGAGGTCTGCGGGGTGATAGAGGGGACCAGACAAGGCAGAGGCAATGGAAAGGGCGCAGAGGCAGAAGGCTGAGCCGAGTGACTGGGCTGACCAACCAAGCAGTCGCGCCCACTTCGGGTGGTGGGATACCTGCCCAAGGAATGTTCCAGTGAAGGGGACGAAGAATCAGACTGGAAGGAGAGTGACGGACGAGCGGCGTGACCTCTGCTGCTGCCACGCCTACATCGCATGCGATGCCTAAGTCGAGGAATAGTGGTGTAGTAGGGGTGGGGGGCACTCTGGGTAGAAGGAGAAGCAAGGCGATGGCACCACAGAGATGGAAGCTCAGAGGTGGTGGTGAGACCAGAGGCAGCAGAGAGGTTCAAGTGACAGAGGATGCTCTGGGAGTAGTGATGGCCCGGGAGGAATTCAATGCAACACCGAAGACTGCAACGTCTCCCTGTTGGCGTGCAGGAGCTCGGCTCCACGACTTCAAGGGGACAGTAGCTTTGCAGAGGAGGAGACCGAGGAGGCATAAAGCCAAAAGGCCAAAGAGCATAACCAGGAGGACAAAGAGAATAACCAGGCAGGAGGCAGAGGAACGTCATTTTGAGGCAGAGGTAGTAGCCTCGACTTCTGCACTGTATTGAATGCTGCTCGGGGTGACGACTAGAGAACTTAAATGCTCGCCGATGTAGCTTGTGGGTGGCCATGTGGCCATGCCACGCGCCGACCCACAAGCCCATCACTGTATAACCCCCATCAATCACTTGCATCCGGGAAACCCATATGGTATATTAACAATCGAATTGAAAACCATATCTTTTATGTACAAAGTTTGGGGTCATACATTCACCCATCATTTCCACATGTATCCATTCCCACTAACCCTCTTTGTAATTTATGCCTAAATGAGATATCATATTCAATGGAATAACCATATAATTAGTCGGCATCATAATTTCATGGATGAATGACATAACATTTAATTTATCATTTTGGTGAAAGAAATTTCTTATGCATTTAATTCCATTGTCAGCTCCATGAACTCCTCAACGGCTATGCCAGCTATCCCTTATCGTTTCGGTTTTAACACTCATTAATTTTTCGTACTGATAATCACATGGGCTCATTTATGTTGAGGACAGTTGTATGGTACATGGATTTTGAAGCTCACGGTTCAGATCTAATTGTATTCCCTCCAATTCTAAATGACGAGGGTCAGGGTTTATGATTTTACCTTGGTCAATTTCATTTGTGAAATTTTGGTATCCAAGACTATCTTCTCGGTGGTTCATCGTTTCTCTAGTTTTCCATGAGGAGAACTCATTAGAGCCCAAGGCATTGGGCTACTTCGTACTGCATCTATGCTCAGGGTATACTCGGGTAAGATCTGGTATTTTTATTTTTTGGTTTCATTTCAACATTACATGACTTAGAATATCCCTACTATCAACACGATTTACATAATTACTTTATATTGTTATTCCTTTTTGTTACAGAACGATGTTTCCACCCTATTTATATTTATACACTAATTTCGTTAATACTTTGATACAAGTTCGGGCATCCTTTCCTTTATCACGTGATTTCTGGTGTTGATCAATTAATTTATCGTTGTAAAACAAAGGTAATAGACCTCTATTCTTCAAATGCATTCTATCAATTTATTTCGGTAATTTGAACAAATTATGTATTTCAATTTCTACATGAGAACTCTCGTTTTGTTGTAGTTTTAACTTTTAAATCTCTATTCTCTGGCCAATACGTTCCACTGCATCATTTGGCTTTAAATGTAATTTTTATATAGCTTGTGTATTTAACTCACTTTGCTCGTATAATGAGTTGCATTTCTTTATGTAGGTTTTGAACTTTTCTTTACCTCTCCACAGAAATGGTTGGTATCGCTCATCCATTCTTCCACGGCTAGCTACACGTAAGCATCTCTGTTTCTAAGAACTACCTTATATGTCCCGATTTTGACATGGTAATCTTCCATATCTCATAATTAAATTCTCACTTAGTTATCTTACATATTCTTCATAACTATTTGAACCAAATTATATTTGTTCAAGGACACTACATGATGTTGTACTTATGGTAGAATTCTCGATTTCATTTTTAAAGATATTTTCTCAAATCTAATGATCTCAACACAGAGATATGGTTACGTTCTGGTCTTAAGAGAATCTGAATTGTATTGTGAGTGCTTATATTCAACTTCCATTTATTCTTAAATTCTCCTTCTGTAATTAGTTAATGTTTTCCCAATTAAATTAATTTCTGAATTGGACGCATCATTTTCCACTTCTCTGGCTAATCTATTTAGCAATTTATACCACATCTCTACCTTAGAGATTATCGTTTTGTTCATCCCTATTACAGGGTTTAAATTTTTTGATAGTCAATTTATCGTTCCAGAAATTAAAATTATTATAATTATCTGGTTATGCATTTAATTTCTTGTTACCCTAACAGAGAGGGTTTACAACGTTAACTTAGTATGTTTTCAAATTGAATAAACAATGTGTTCGTAATCTTATTTTTCCCTTAACTTTAGTATTCCTAATTATTGGAAATGGTTCTACCACTACTGTGTTTACCTTCTCTGTCTTTTATATACATGATTCCACAATTTATGTACAGAACAGGGAGATAACAATTTGTGAGTTAAATTTTATTTTGACTTCACATAGTTCACAATTTCCTTGTTTCTATTGATATGGTAAGACACTATCATTTTCTGGGTTTAATATTTTATAATTATATACAATATCGATAGTGTAACTCAAATTTGAATTTCTCATAATAAAATAGAATCTGAATTGAAATGTCACTTTTATATTGTTCTCAGAATAATTTGTGCTTTTCTAATACAGGGAAAAACTCCTTTTCTAGATTCATCAATTTTTCGCAATGTACTCATATGCCATATAATCTTTTTCAATCTTCAACATAGGTGACTATTATTAAATTCTGTAATTAAATTACAGTTCTCACTATGTAATTTAATTAATTACAAAAGTCCCACGTCTTTTATTTCTATTATTTTCTAAAAGTAATAATTTTCTATTTACTTGTACAGGAAGAATTCCAATCCTTCTGTTCCTTAAATAGGTACAATTTGAACTATTGCCTATTATAAAAATTATATATCTTTTTCATATTTATTTTTTTATGCTTGGTTCTAATCTAACACAATTATATGTGTTTACATACAGGTAATTCTATTTCCGAGAATTCTCTCACAGTTGCTTCACATTTCTATGAGAAGTTCTGACGACAAGTTTCATCTGTCTCCAGGTCGGTCATCCCAAGGTACATATTTCAGCCATCTCACTCTAATTATATTTATCAATATAAACTATAGATACTGTAATTAATTTTAGTAAAGGGATGACTTTTAGTCAATATGAAATGGACTGTTGTAACTGATATTTTAATTATAGTATGCTTTTCTATTCACCTCTATCACACGAGTTTCCCATACTCAGAATAGTTATATAAATGTGTTATGTTTACTTTTTAATACACATATGCATCTATCTGTATGAATGTTCCTAAAATAAGAAATTATATGTTTAAATTCGAAGTATGTTAGTTGTACAGATTTATATTTTCATGATGTAATTGTAGTTATTCACTAAACTATATACATATATGCTTCCAATATCAGTTTACAGAAATAAAATATGTATTTTAATATCCATCTCTATTTTTCTCTTAGTACAGCTATAATTATATTTGATATAAATGTATTATTTGTATGTGAAATAAAAGATTTAATATATACCTAACAGCATATTTAGACCCTTCTCTTTGGATTTAGAGATTCTGTGTGTTGGTGAGTTGTTTATTCCACTCTATGTAACTATACAGAGTAATTATCTATATCATCTATAGTTAAAATTTTGTTAAATACTATGATAATTTCTTTCTAAGAACACAACAAACTATTAAAAGGATTTATAATTATAGATACAATTTTGTCAACTGAAACTCATAACTTAATCATATCTCACTACAACAGAATATCATAATTAAAATATAAATCATAAGATAATATTTAACAAACTGTGCATACCAAATCTTGGTGAAGACTATTTCCCACCCAACCTTGAGCTTAATCCATAGCTCCACCCGAGTAGAGACCAATTCCTCCAAAGTGTTGACAACATCTTGTCTCACTATGAATGGCTTATTGAATCTTTCTTTCCCTTAACATGTTTCCATAACTGCATCTAGTTAATTTAGGATGTTGTTTTCCTTTAGCCTATGCTTTACTTTTGTTTTTTTTCTACAAATGCTCTTTAAAACTAGCTTTTTCCTCTTTCTAGTTTTATTTCACCTCTTCTCAGTAATTTTCCACTTTAGTGGGGTATCTATTAGATTCTTATCTCCCATATAATATTTTTATTTTATTTTATTTTTTCTCCAAAGATTTTTGGAGATTTTTGGAAATTCTTTGGATTTTATTCCATCCTCATGGATTTGAAATCCTAGTCTCCAATTTACTCTAGTCTTTGCACAATAATTAAATTCCGAATTTATTTAATTCAAAAATAATATGTCCACATATAGTTTTCCTTTAGGTCCACTTAGCCTTTAGGATTCTCAATTGTCTAAATAAAAGAAGAAAAATATGGATATTACAATTGGCTACGTGGTAGATATTGTTACATTTATAACACCTTGCGTGCCAAAGAAATGAAGGAAAATTCTTGTGTTTTCTTGTGCTATTTCTACTTTTGTTTTCATAATGTTTGCAATCATAAAATTTATTTCCAAATTCATTGCATGAGAAGCAATAGAAATAGAAGTAATTTGTGTGCTTGATGATTGATGATCCTCTCATAGGTAGATGTCTACTTTGATTTCTTGATTAATGTAGCTTCCTTGTCTAATGCATATTTTGTTGATAATATTTGGTTCAAATTCTCCTACATTCAACTACTATATGCCCAATTTTATGGAAATGGAAGCATGTGAAATTATTCCTCCTTTGAATTCCTCTTTTCTTCTTAACCTCATCTCTAGAAGAAAAATTTCTTTTCTTCAACTCATTCTTTTGTTCATGATTTTGTTGCAATTTCATTCTTGTTTCCTTACTGACCATGTTGTTGGTACCTTCTTATACAAACTCTTTTAAATCTTCCTTATTATCTTAAGTGGTTACATTTGAGATATTGTGTTTTTCCAACTTTTTCTTCATAAATACAACCTCCTCTTCTAGATTTCTATATAATCTATTCTTGTCATTTAACTCACTTCTTGGAGAAACAATCTCAACTTCTAATTCTTCACATTGTTATTCTCTCTCCTTCAATTGGATTCTCTTCACTTCTTAAATTCTTCTAGCTTCTTCCAATTGTGTCCCCGGGCTAATAATTTCATCCTTGTGCTCATGCTCTCCTTCATCACATATTTGAAACATCTTCTTTTACTTACTATTTTCAATTTCCAGTATGTCTATTTCAATCAAAGATGACTCTAAATTAACTTGGCTTTCATATTTCATTTCCTCATGATAACATAGTACATTCAAACTATCTAAAAATGTATCATTAGACTAAACACTCTCTCTTTGAGAGGCCTTTTTCTTTTTTTTCAAAGGAAAATCATAATTTTATTCAACCTGAAAACCAACGAAAAAAATTACATTTTGCAGATGCCCTGAAGCATTCAATCATATTATCCCTTCTGGAAATGCACACAAAGAGAAAAAAAAAAGGTACATAAAATTGTCGAGGCTAAGTGTGATAATAATTAGTTATTTCCCCTTTTTTCCTTCCTTTTTTTCCACCTTTATCTAAAACCCTTGATTGGAAGCGACTGATACTATTTTCAGTTGGCTTCCTTCCACCTTGGGGGGGAATTATTTTTGTGAATACAAACTCTCAATTGTATGGGTTCAATTTGTGCCCCCTATTTTCTTTTCAAATGGTGTGACCACCTTCTTTTTGTCTAATTCTCCTTGTATTTTGTGATTTTTCTCATGCTAATTTCTCAGAGTTTAGATCAATACTAAATAGGTGGATTTTCAACATGTTTAGAATAATCCTGTTGCTTCTATTCTCCCTCCTCCACTTAGGAGCCTCGTTGGTTTTGTGCTTCTAGTTTATGAAGACTCTCTTCTATTTCTTCATCTTCATCATCTGAAGAAGGCATATTTGAGTTTCCAACCCTTTGATCTTTGTAATATTTTCTTTGTCCCTTTTTTACTTGAGGGAATGAGTTCTACAAATGTCTCCTTTGATGGCACACGTTACACTTAAATGAAGTATTTTCAAAGTCTAACCATTGTGTCCACTTTAAATATTTATGAGTGAGATGGATGTGATTTGGTAGGATTTTTCTTAGTTCTATATCCACACAAATGCGATAAAATGAAGAACATGGCCTTTTTCTTATCCTTTTCTACATTGTTGCTACTAGTGCCTCCTCCATGCTTTAGTTGCAACCAATACCATATATTTTTAGCATATTTTAGATCTATTATTGTCTCAAGATCCACATATTGAAGGTTGTTGTAAATTGTACATTTTCCTAAGAATTCCACTTTTGTTCTTGTGTTGAGGGGGAATATTTACAATACCCTTCACATATTATCTTTGATATATTAGGTCCATAACCTAACAGTTCATATTTTACTTTCTATTTCCATTCCTAAAAGTTTGCATTACTAAGCACATTACACTTTGATAATCCATATTCAATCAAGTAAACCTTCAAGGAGTTAATTTGACACGGAAGAAAATTGCTCTGATACTAATTGTTGGAAAATTATCTAAACTACAAGGAGGGTGAATCAGTTTAGTGCATTCACAACAATCAATGTTTAGTTTAATTTTATTTTTAACGTTTATGTGAGTTGTTCAATGAGTAACAATACTTCATATAAAAATAAAATTTAACATATAAATAACATTCCATGAAATATAAGTGGAAGCCCATAAAAGGAAAAACCATGATTTTTTTGTTATTTTGATACAAAGACAAGCTCCTACTTTCTCTATTACAAAAGCTTCTAGAGGTTATAAACTCTCTTCCATTTTGAAATATCCTTCTAGAGGTTCCAACTTATTGGGAATATCCTACTCACTCTTAAATTTATTTTCTACAAGATACAACCTACATGAGGATCCTACCTCAATTTTGTATGTAAGCTACAACTTGTTTGGAAGATTCTACTTTCACTTCAATAAGTTCCAAGCAATTAGTTTTTAGACTAAAACCTCAGAGGAGACTAAAATCCATTGGTACATACAAGAAACAATGTTGGTTTACCTTGTCCTTAACCCAACATACCTCCACCTTTGTCTCTGCCTCCTCACTTCCTCAAATCTGTTTCACGTCTACTCTTCTACCTATGTCTCCTTGTTCCAAGTAACTCAAGAGAAATCTCTCACAACCACTCAACTCTCCCACATACTCTCTAACATTTTAGGGTTCTAAAATCATATATTTTATAAAACATATTTACTAGCTATTAGTATTCCACATAAGAATATGATATGAATAGTCTTTCCTATTTGCATTCTCCCTATTCATTTCACACATTTTAAATTTTGAATATTAAAATAAAATAAATCACTACAAGAAAAAAACACATTGGTGAGGGTCATGCTTGTGACGAACCTTTAAGGTCCGTCACCAATGTCACATATGGTGACGGTCCTTAAAAAACCGTCACTGTAAGTGTATATAGTGATGGTCCTTTATGGTCCATCACCAAAGACATTTTCAATGACACTTTTGGTGAGGGTTGTTAAAGGCCCATCACTAATTCTCTCTTTGGTGACGCTTCTAGTGACAAACTTTTAATGACCCTCACCAATGCTCTTTTTGTTACTTTTGGTGACGGTCAAAAAATTTCTGTCATCATTGATCATTAAAAAACCGTCACTGTAAGTGTATATAGTGATGGTCCATTATGGTCCGTCACCAAATACATTTTCAATGACACTTTTGGTGAGGGTCGTTAAAGGCCCATCACTAATTCTCTCTTTGGTGACACTTCTAGTGACGGAATTTTAATGACCCTCACCAATGCTCTTCTTTTTACTTTTGGTGACGGTCAAAAAATTTTCATCACCATTGATCATTCCAATGAGTTTTTGATGACGCTATATGCATGTTAATATTTTTTTTTCAAAAGGTAACGATTTAAGGAAATTATTGCGGATTATTTTTTATGATATTTCCAAGGCCGTGGTGGTTAGAATCAGTCAATTTTTTAAGAAGTAATTAGTGTGTATCATTTCCCTCAAGTAATCACTAGTCGAATAGAGTTTTCCTATGAGTCAACACATGATTCATATCTATTAAGTTTATTATCTATCAAATTCCCTTTAGATAAAGTTCCACTAGTGTGTGTAGAAAATATATTATTTAATACATAATCAAGCTATGAAAATTATATTAATGAGAAAGACCTAACACTCCTGGACAATCTGGGCACAACTTAAATTAATGCTTTGTCACACACTAACATTTCTTAGCACCTCGCATGTCTTGGAACATCTTTGTACCTAGAACATCTTGTCATGAAACTGACGCCAAAGAACATGGTGGCATGCGCTAGCACAACATGGAACTCTCCTAGCATGTGTTGGCATGCATGTAGTCCCTAGCATGCCCTGGAACACCTTGGTTGAATGCATTGACATACATTAGCACTTGGCATGTATTGGGACCTATTATTAGTGTGACTAGCATGCCCCTTTTGAAAAAGATAAATTCCTGACTTATTAACCCTCTTATGTCTTCATTTACTTACATATTAGCTTGGTTATTCCTTTTGTTGCCTTGACACTTATTGAAACATATTGACATGCCCTCCCACCCTGCACATCCTTAGCACCTGGCATGTATTGGCATACCTTGGAACTATTTGGCACATATTATTAACACACCTTGGAACTCCCTAGCAAAATTTGGCACTTCTTTACATGCCTTGATATTCCCTAGCATGCCTTGCCAATGCTTTGCATACCTTGTCACTCCCTCCTTGGCATGACAACCAGCACTCATTAATACTAGTCCCTAGCACGTGTTCCTCATATTCATTAACTTCCATGAATTTTGACCTATTGATCCCTTAATTTTTTGTCCTAGTACTCCTTAACACTCCTCAACATGCATTAGCACTCTCTAACACACCTTAGCACTCTTCAACATGCCATTCCATTTCATAGCATGCATAACACTCCCTGACACATATTGGTGCTTAGCACGTGTTGGCGCTTGGAAAGTCTTAGCATGTAAGGAACACGTTGAGATGCCTTGGTATGTTTTGGCATGGTTTAATATTAAATTTATTTGAGATCAATTTTTGGAAAGTAGATGAGAAGCAACAAAGGAAGACTTGGCACTTAGAATTCACTAAGACTTTGCACTTGGCACCTATTGGCACCTAGTGTTGGTGTGCCTAGCATGCCCCACTTAGAAAAGGTAAATTGATGACTCATTAACCCTCTTATGTGTTCATTTCCTTGTAGTTTAACTTTTTTATCCCTTTTGTTGCCTTGAAAGTCCCTGGAACGCACTGACACACCCTTGCACATCTTGGCATGCCTTATCACTTGGCACATCTTATCATGTTTGACATGCCTTCGCACTATCTGGCACATCTTAGCATTCCCTAGCACGCCTTGGAACTCATGTCCTCACAGCTAGTCTTTACATTTTTTCACGACTTGGGAACCCAATCAAGTCATCGACTACTGCAGTTCATGTGAAAACATCGACCTGCTTCAACCGCAACAACCTGACCAATTGCAACTACTACAAGTATATTGTTCCTTGTTCACCTAAGAACTGCCTATAACTCATCTTATGCCACTCGTGTCCAAGATCAAATTGTCCTACTTAACTATTTACCAAGACAAGGATCACATGATCTAGCCATGGCCATAAAACAACTAAGCAACATATCTTACACAGGAAATATTTGAGATGTATGTTCAATCAGTTCAAATAAACAATCGAACATTAACCAAGAGTTTACAAGAACCACAAGATTCACAAGGCACACATGATATAAGCTGAAACAATTTGAGTGCCCCAAAACTTATACACAAAAATGTACAATATGCAATTATCTAGAAATATAGTTTAAACATGAACATGTAGCCAAAGTGTGCCACATGTCATATAAAAAAAATAACTAAAGGCAAAACAATGTTGTGCCTAGCACAAAGTGATCTCCCTTTGTCTAAAACTTCTCCCTATGTCGAGCCCCTTATAAAAACCGTAGGCTTGCCTTCTATAAATCCTATTCTAAACTTCTCCTAACACACTTTGTCCTTAGCACACTTGAAGTCGCTAACACTCCCTGGAACACACTCTTATTTGTTCCTTTCCATGCATTTTGACCTAGTTATCCCTTGATATGCCCTGACACTCCCTAACACTATAGTTCAACTTGAATTGACATTGTCCAACATGTGTTAGCATGCCTTTTCATTCCTTTGCATGCCCTGAACCTCCCTAGCTATCATGCCCTCACAACTACCCTTAATTTTCAACTTGGGAACCCAACCAAGCCCTTGCTTGACTACAAGAGCTTGACCAAGTTATATTTACTACAAATAGACTATGTTGTTGAATTTTGTAGCCTGGGAGGTACTCCACAAGCCTAGTGAGATGGATTTGTGTGATTTTGGTCACAAAAGGCTTTGTGGGAATATAAGCCAAGAAAAGGGATTTTGGACCCAAGATGGGGTTTAAAATCTAAAAGAAAAATAAAGAGGAAAATTAATGTTTCCTAAGGTCTAAGTCGATAAAGCTCGTAAGTTCTAGAGGGTTCCTAAGAGGTCTAGGAAAAAATATTCAAGGAGTCCTTAGGATGAAGGAAATAACATCAAGTGAGAAGGAACTCATTTGATCAAGGGGGCGAAGAGATATGTACTCCTAAAGAGGCCATGATCATTATCATGTCTAGCATTCATTAAGATGCCTCGGTATGCTTTGGCATGGTTTAATATTAAATTTATTTGAGATCAGTTACTGGAAAGTAGAAGAGAAGTAACAGAGGATGATTTGGCACATAGAATGCACTAACACTTGGCACTTGACACTCATTTCCACCTAGTGTTGGTGTGCATATAATGCCCCTCTTGGAAAATGTAAATTGATGACTTATTGACCCTACGATGTGTTCATTTCCTTGTATTTTAACTTGTTTCTCCTTTTTGTCGCCTTGATATTCCCCGACATGTATTGTCACACCATTACAAATCTTGGCATGCCTTAGCATTTGACACATATTAGCATATTTGGAATGCATTCAAACTATCTGGCACATGTTAACATTCCCTAGCATGCCTTGGCACTCACGCCCTCACAAATAGCCTTACATTTTTTCACGACTTGAGAACCCAATCGAGTCCTTAACTACTCCATTTTATGTGACATTGGAATGCTTCAGCCGTAACAACTTGATTAATTGCACCTTTTACAAGTAGATTGTGCCTTGTTCACCTAAGAACTTCCTATACCTCATCTTAGGCCAGTCATGTCCAAGCTGAACTTTTCCCACTTAAGAACTTACCAAGACAAGGATCACATCTATCCATGGCCATAAAAAAACTAAGAAACATAGCTTACATAGGATATATTTCACATGTAAGTCCAATTCATATAAACAGTAGAGCATTAACTGAGAGTTTGCAAGAACCAAAAGATACACAAGACACACAAGATATAGGTCGCACAAGATAAGTTCCCCAAAACTTATACACAACAATGTACAATATGGATTTGTCTAAAATAGTTTAAAACATGAGCATTCGGCCAAAGTGTGCCACATGTCATATAAAAATAATAGATAAAGGAAAAATAGTGTTGTGCCCAACACAAAGTATCCTTTTGTTTAAAATTTCTTTGTTGAGCCCCTTATCGCAATCATAGGCTAGCCTCTTACAAATCCTATTATGAACTTTTCTAACACACTCCATTCTTGTCACACTTGAATTCATTGACACTCCCTGGAACACGCTCTTATTTGTTCATTTCCATGCATTTTTACCTAGTTATCCCTTGTGATGCCTCGACACTCCTTAACACTCTTCAACATGCATTGACATTGTCCAGCATGTGTTAGCACGCCTTTTCATTCCTTGGCATGCCCTAAACCTTCCTAGTTATCATGCCCTCACAACTACCCTTACTTAGTTTTCAACTTGGGAACCCAACCAAGTCCTAGCTTGACTATAGGAGCTTGACCAAGTTACGATTACTACAACTAGACTATGTTGTTGACTTGTGTAGCTTGGGAGGTACTCCACAATCCTAGTGAGATGGGTTTGTGTGAGTTTTAACACAAAAGGTTTTGTGGGAAAATAACCCAAGTGAAGGGGCTTTGGACCCGAGATGAGGTTTAAAATCTAAAATAAAATTAAACAAAAAAATAACATTTACTAAGGTATAAGTAGATAAAGTTCGTAAGTTCTAGAGCATTATTAAGAGACTTAGCTAGGAAAAGCTATTTAAGGAGGCCTTAGTATGAAGGAAATAACATCAAGTGATAAGGAGCTCATTTTATCAAGGAGGCTAGGAGAGATGTAGTCCTAAAGTAGGTCGAGTTAGAGGGCTGAGTAGCGTTGCTAAAGGGAGGCCATGATCATCCACCAAGAGTAATATCATCATGTGAGGGTTCACAATAATGTCACATATCTTAATGGGTTTGAGATAGGAAGTAGGATGGCATATTGTTGGTTCTCTTAGGGAAGATAAAGCTCAAGAGAGGCGACTCATGATAATTTGGGCATGTGATTTCAAAGGTGTTTTTGTGTGAAGTTGGCATCAAATTTTGAAATAGTAGAGAGGGTTGAGACCCTACCTTGTGGTGGTTACTAGGTTGCAAGGTCTGTGATAAATACCAACAGAAATGGAGGATGGTATGCACTAGAATTTAGGGCCAAAACATAAGTAGTCACAGGTGTGACATTGACTGAGGTAACTGTAGTTTGAGGGTCATAGAGATCTAAAGTTCAGTTCAAGATTCAGTCAAAGAAATGACCATAATCTATGGATCCATACGAGCTAGGTTGAGTATCTTATGGAGGAAAGAGTTGTATTTTTTTCTATGGGTGGATATGGTTTGTTCTAAAGCAATTGGAATAGAAGTATAATTCGATATTTAGGGAGGTTTCCTAGCATGTTCAATCCATAAGGCATGCCATTAAGACTGTGAAAAATATTCATCGAAGAAGAGGGGTTTTGACCCTTAGAGAGAGGTTTACCTCTGCAATATATACCACAAATTTGGAAGATGGTTTGCAGAAGTATGTGTGGAGATAGAAAATCCAAAGGAAGGTGGAACCTGAGTGGAAGGTGGAGCAAAAGAAATGTGCCATATGAGGAATGGATTGACATGAAGAGGAGTTGATTTTGTTGGACTGTCCATAGAGTTTTGGACAAAGATCTGAAGCAACCTATAAACAGTTAGTCAATGGACTGTTAATGGATGATTTGTGACCCTAGTTCAATCATCTACAAATTGTTAGAAGAATGATATGATGAGTAGTTCAGATTTGTTCATAGATTGGACAATAAAGAAATTGGTACACAAGCATAGTGATTTTGAGAGGACTCAAATCACTATTAGGTGGCATATTTGAAGAGCCCTAGATGAGGGCAGTGTTGTGGGCACTAGACTAGTAAAAAAATTACTATGGTTGGGAAATCTGATGGCAGTCCAAGTAAAATTGGAGGGTTGTTAGGTGACTATCAAATAAGAGCTCTAAGTCCTGTACTTGTGAAGGAAAACAAGACTGGTAGAAGGGTAGGTGTATTGGACCTAAGGATGTGTCAAATAATTTGAAGGACTAAAGTAGGAGTCAAGTGGGCTAGCCAACTAGCCCTATTTCATTGTATTGTAGAGGATTGTATCATTGAGAATAAGGGAAACCTCCATATCCATAGACTTGTCATCTTGGAGCAGTAGTATGGCAGAAATGGGCAGACCAAAGAGTTGTAGTGTTGCAGACCTTAAAGGAAAAAATAGGTAGATAGAGGGAATTTTTTTTTTATCCAATTTCAGTAAAATAAAGGAGTTGAGTTCATTGATAGAGGCAGATTGAAGAGTTTCATAATGGGAGGAAAGAGGACCTGTCGTATGTGTTCAAGACATGTGGATTGAAAGGGCTATGTGTGTCCACCGTCAAAAATTGGGTCAAGTGTTGTCTTGCTCCAGGTATATTGGTTGTCAAAGGAATAACACCAAGCCCTAGTTGTAATCCTTGTATCGGTGTGATTATAAAGGGTCATCGTACTGAAGGCTTCAACCCTTAGAACCACTGCAAACCACGTTTCATCAATTTTCATACTATATCAAACAGCATCAACACAACTCTTCATAAACATTAACAACCTTGTATTTTACCCAGTAGTTCAAACAAAACAGTGAGATCACTGTAATCAGAACATTAGAAATAACCCAAACTTCAGAATAAATATGCAGATACAAACTCAACCCCGAACATTCATCAACTTAAAATGCATATGCTACTTCGCTTCACTGAACTCGCGTGTATACATGCTCTCCTTCACACCAACCTGCGTATAGCTTTGTGAGTACTATTTTTCAAAATGTAATCAGCCTCAGATCCAGATCTGAGGCATTCAGTCAGACATCTTCTTAGAAATGCAGAACCCTTAGATAGTCAGTTAGCCTTAACGATGTTTTCTCACTCATGGATTAAATTTGTACATAATAATCTTGGCAGCAAATACAGTATTCAAATAACCCAACCAAACCCTGATTCGACTATAATAGCTTAACCAAGTTATAGTTACCACAACTAGAATATTCGTTGTTCACTTAAGAACTTCCTATAACTCATCTTAGGATACTCACGTCGAATATCAAATCATACAACTTAATAAGTTATGAAGACAAGGCTCGCATCCAACCCTGGTCGTCAAACAACTAAGCAACATATTTTACATCTTGACATGCCATAACACCTAGCACGTCTAACAATCCCTTGGCACTATGTGGCACTCCCTAGCACATCATACCACTCCCTGACACCTAACACACCTAGAACTCACTGACACAGAACTTCAAGCCCTTGAACTTCAATATAACCCAATCTTTACAATTGTTTACAATAATAAGTCCATTATGCATACTTATCCTCTTAGAGTTGGGAAAAGAGGGAGAATACTTCATTGATGCCAACCTTGTAAATGAACAACCTTACCTACTCATTGGTTGGACTCTCCACCACTAGTTGAAGAAGTATATGTGCCCAGAATCAAAGATGATATCATAACATGAGTTATCGACAATTGAACATAATTGTCATGGATCTCATGGACAATATATGGTGAGAATTTTTGAAACTTAGGAAAGTTTTTCTCATACTCAACTTAATCTATGGGTGGTAGGGCTTCAATTTTTCCATTTACTAGGAAATATAACCCTAAAAGTCAACCGTTTAAGAATAAATCCTATGCTAAATCACACCTACCTTCATATTTTTAAGATCTTCGTGAGAACTCACCTATGACCCTTAAAGTCAGTGCCCTTTAGCAACTTGAATGGTGGAATAGAAGGTGTTTCAATAAGAGGTAAAATCATTTATCCTTCACCTTTGTCAAGACCTCTAGAGACACCTACAATCTATACCCCTCCTTCGACTCAACATGAAATTTTGTTTTTTTCTACTTCCTTTACATAACCTCCCTTTAAGGGCATACTCATAAGAAGAGCTCATGGTTGAAATATTACGACAACAAAATGGGGCACACTATCTCTTTACAAGATTTCAAGGGAGGGGTATTGGAAAATAACCATCGTATCCCCTACAACCCTTACAACCTTCTCAACACATAAATGAAACGATAGACTAATAACTAGACCCAAAGATAGATCTCAATGTTACAGACAAAACCCAAATAGAAAGAATCACACCATGGATTAAACATTGGCATTAAGTTTTGGTAAAATCAAGGACCTCCTTTCAAGATCATGACCTTATTTTTAGAATTTTCAAATGGAAGGTTTAAAACTCACATTAAAAATGGGAAATTTTCACCTTAGAATTTTCAACCTTTGCGCAAGACAAATCTATGTAATGGACTAGCTTCGATATATTAGGTCTTGGATTTCTCGAGTACCCAATCAATGTTTTTGAGGCCAACTTCCTAGCTCCAACGAAATTTAGTACTATTGAAGAGGCAACTTGAAAAATATCTTTAATAGGATACATTTTTCCTTCCTTTTGTTTGATTTACAAAAAACCTTAGTGCCTCTCCTTTCTTATCTTCCTCTTCCATTCTCCAAAAAAAATCATTAATATTATATCATAAACACTTTATATAGGTAAGCATTGCAATCATTTTCCTCAACTCACGTGGCACCTTTACACCTCAACCCATGCCAGTGGACCTAATTCCATGGTACAACCCATCATACTCTGAGATGGTTGTAATTATCTCCTCAAAACTTGGGCATAACACATCTTACAATGCCAAATGGTTAAGACATCTCAAACTCGTGGGTTTTTTCCTTCATGAAACATAATATAGCTTGTGCTCATCAAACACAATGCACTAACATTGCTAACACACACCAAAAGTACAAGATACCCATAAGATGTGGTCTACACCCTTGCACCTCCCTGACACTCCATGAAAAATCTACTCCAATGGTCACCTTGTAAGTTCTGATAACTCCTTTTGCAACATGACAAAACCACCTATATATGTTGCAACAACCTTGCCAACTTCTTTAGTGGGTTCCACATATATTTCACATTTTGTCTTTGTCTTGCAAAGTGGTAGTGCCAAGGAGAGGGTATCAACTTCGATCAAAGAATGTTCAATTAATACCACTGCTAAGTTTCCTTCGTGCAACTTGTCAAATATCTTAAGTTTGCTTCAAAACTTCTCATGGTGCTTAACTTTCTTTGCTACACCTCTAAGTGAGACTACAACCCCCCAAAACCTCTCTAAGTGTTCCACCTCTTCAACCCTTGTTAGAGTCTTCTTAGACGTGCTCTCGTGCCTCAAGGAGAACATAACACTCGCATACCAAATGTGCATGCTCATTCCATATTTTAATGCCTCGCTAAAACCACATTATCACACTGCCTAAAATGAAATGTTCACATCTTAAGACAAAACACATATTTTACTTATGACAATCTAAACTATGAGAGTGAGTTCAAAATGACTCTATTTTCTCAAGATGGAAACATAAGCTCTTACAACCCCATTCACACAACAATTTGAATATATTTAACCTAAAGAAGCGTACACACCCTACTCCTTCAAAATTTATCATATGACATTTAAAAGACTAATACTTTTTTACTATTAAACCTACTTAAAAAAAAATATGTAAAGATTTTCAATACAAAAAATATTGTTGACACTCACCCAAGATAAAAAAAAAATTAAATATTTTCAATACAACCAAATTAGAAGTACTTTCACATTAAAATTCAAAAAATACAACATTCCTATCTCAACAAATTTTAATAATAAAATCATTACATAAAAATAAATAATCTTAAAAATAGATTATTATTATAATAAATATACCAAAATATATAAAAAAAAAACTTTCCATCACAACCAAAAACATACAATAAAGTGTTAGTTTTTCAAAAACTTTGGAAATAAAATTATAGGATGTCTTTTTTTTGGATGATTTACAAAACCCTGGCAACCCAAATATTCGTAAGTATATCTTTTTTCAGTTTTTATAGGGTGGGAAAGAAAACATTTACTCTCACAGCATCTAAGTAGAATATTTTGGGCTTGCACAGGGCGGGAGCGAAAACCAGAGAGTTGGGGGTTTTACCAGTGGCAGACCCGATATCCGATTTCGAACCCCACCATCGGATCTTCAGTCCACACAGAGAGGAGTACACACACCTCAGGTATCTGGTTCTACTACTTTTTTTTCACATCCATGCTTGTATGTTTCGACTTTGATCTCTGTGCTGCATTTTGTTACTATATGTAGGGATGGCGTTGGCTTTTGATGAGTTTGGGAGGCCATTTTTCATAATAAATTAGCAAGAAGAGAAGACCTAAATGAGAGGTTTAGATGAAGGCCAGCATTGCAGCCAACAGGGTTGCTGCGAGAATCCTCTGCACCTCACTCACCCTCAAGGGAATAGACAAGATGTTTCAGAGCCCCCAACGACAATTGCACCATCAGTAAGATTCTGTTTCATTTATTTATTCTCTATTTCTAGATCTGTGAAACCTCTTAAATTATGAAAATAAGTAAAATTTATTTTAAAAAAAATGATTCATAAGTAGAAATTACTTAATATTTTTTTTTTTTAGTTATTCTGCAAAGAGTGAAATAAGCCAATACTCTGCGATCATTTTACTCTTTCTCACAAACTGCGAGGCCCAATTCCACAAACCTGAAGCAATTCCACAAGCCTTTGGGATGTAAAGGGTAATCACTGAGTGAGTAAAAGAGAAAATCAAACCTAGAGTGATTCTGCAAAACTAAGCTGAGTTTGCTCTGCATTTGAGTGAAATAAAGTCGACTAACCTTAAATCCATGTTTCATAATGTTGAATATTTGGAGAGTAATATGAGGGCATCAGGTATCCAGCTCCAGACAAGACACGATCCTCCCGAGAGGAGAGAATAACCAGACAAAATAAGAGGGAAGGAATCTTAAGTTTCATCTTCCAGTCAGGAGCCTATGACCATGGAGGAAGTGACCAAGCGGTTCAAATCTATGGTGAATGACCTGACCAAGGTGAAACAAGGGAAGACTACTAACTCCTTTGTAGGACCAGCCCCCGGGCTCAAAATCAACCTATCATAAATCCACCTAAATATCGGAGGCCTCCTAATGCACTGCAAAGAGATAACAGTGTCCTTTTGGATGTACATGAGTAGTCAATCAGCCAGTAAAAGACCATAGTCATTGACAACCTCCTTCAACAAACTGTATGAGGCATCTGAAAATACCACACTACACCATCTTAGAAATTTTCCCTATTAAGAAGCACGATATACTTAATTCATATACCACACATTTCACAATCTATGTTGGAATTCTGCAGAACTTTTGTTTTTGAAAAAACAGAAACCACACTAAATATGAATCTTCCTTTCCTTCAAAAGGCTCCCAGCTACAATGTGAATGAAAGCCATTCTACCAATTGACAAGGATAAATAGAGTACAAAACCCCTTGACATGTACTAAGGTCATGATTGCAGTTATTGATTTATTAGTCACATCAAATAAGGGGACCTGTAATGCATGCCAACTCCTATCAATTAACACATCTAAATTTTTGAAATTGTATTGTCCAAGAAGCTTTGTCTTTTCACCTATTGAATGTTTTGGAAAATTATCTTCAATGTTGGTATGTCCTTCTTTCCATTTTGAATGTCTAGGGTTCTTTCCAACCCTTAAAATTTTGTTGCTACCACTTCTGTAATATCCCGTTTCGGGGATATCTCTAAAACACGACAAACTCCAACTAGAGATGGACTGGAGGGAATTTACCGGATATGCCGCCTCTGAAAAGAGGATGAAATCCGGAGGCTACCTGGCCCTTTCCAGACTCTGTCTAAGAGTGTGATATAATCACATCAAGTGGTATAGAACTAGAATGCCCAGAAATATATAAAGATAACAGTGCAGCAGACATAAAATAGCATAGAAAGAATATACGACAAATCATCTAGAAATATAGAGAGAAAATGCTAAGCCATTTTATTAAACTGAGAAATATAATGTAGTACAATATGTGATTAGAGTGATGGCACCTAAACTTGCTCAAGGCAAGTGAAGAAATACTCTCAGAATACACAGGAAATGGCTGCTCTCTGAACTGCGTCCCAGCTGCTGGAAAACTGCCGTGTCGCTGCTACTGCTGGAATGAACTGAAGACTAAGGGCTGTTCCCCTTGTCGGAATAAGCTGAAAATATGGAATCCTCCTCTACTCACCAATCTCAGCAAAACCCAGAAACCGTATCAGAAATGGCCGACCCCCAAAAAACACCCCCTTGGGGAATTACGCTGGCCTCCAAGGCTTTGCGCAGAGGATGAATAGGAATGAATGAAATACCGCCTAAAACTCCACCAAAATCCTCCCAAAGGAAAAGGCTGACCCTCTGCTCAAATATCTTGGCACAAACCCTTGCAAAAATCCCAAACCGGAGCTCCTCTTAGATGGACTGTGTCCTCCCTCTCAATGACTGCGCAGTCTCTATGAATGCCCAGCTCCGTAGCAAAAACAAACACCAAAACATCCCGCAAAATTTTGAATAAAATACCTTTCCCGAGTAGGCACTCGAAGTCCCCTGGGGCTAAGTGTGAGATATTTGACCAGAGACACTCAACGCACTAAACAGTGCTGCAGACAGGCTAAACAGCCAGCGTGCTCAAGAAGTCAAAATGACCAGCTCAATATCATTAACCTCGAATCAATGAAATGAGGAGGCTCCTCCCTCTTTTATAATGTTGGCCTTCCTCCAAAAACCTAAGGCCTATCTCCTCAATGTAGCCTCCCTCTTGCCACGTCTTCATCTTCATCTGCGCAGTCTCTTCTAGAGCATATGTGGGCCCCCTCTCTACGTGGTGCTTGGCCCCCGTTGGCTCCCTTTAAGTCATAACTTTGTGCTACTAGGGAGTGTGTTTTATTCCACTAAGTGAGTTAGACCCTCTCCACTCACCTTTTTATTTATTAATAAACTATAGATGCAAAATTGAGCAAAATCGAATATTCCAATTAGCCACTACTAATTAGGAATATTACAGTCTCCCCCGGAAAAATGTTGCTTGTCCTCAAGCAACTGAAGTGATGGATGCTGCAAAATCGTCTCACTCTCCCAAGTGGCATCCTCATCTGGAAAATTCTTACACCTCACTAAGAATTCTCGGACTGTCTTGCTCCAGAGCTGCCTCTCCCTGGTATCAATAATAGCCTCTGGCTGCAACACCAAATGCCCACCATCATCTGTGGGTGGTAGCTCATCTGTCACTATCACTTGCTGCCCCAGTGCCTTCTTCAGGCATGATACATGAAAAACGTTATGGATCTTACTGCCTTGGGGCAACTCCAACTCATACGCAACCTGTCCAATCCTGTGTATCACCCTGTATGGCCCGTAAAAGCAGGGCTTGAGCTTTTCAGCTCCCTTCTGCTTCAGTGACGACTATCGGTATGGCTGTAATTGTAGGTAGACCAAGTCCCCTACATCAAACTGTCTCTCCACCCGACCTTTATTAGCATACAACTTCTGCTGGTTTTGTGCTGTAGCCATATTATCCTTGAGAGCTCGGAGAATGTCTTGACTCTCTTGGATCCAAATCTTGGCTCTAGGAGCCTTGCTAGCACCAAAAATCACATCAACAAAAGATAAAGAATGATACCCATACAAAGCATAAAATGGTGACATACCAATGGATGTGTCATGTTATAGTAGTACTCCCCCAGATGCAACCACTTCAGCCATGCTCATGGCTGCCTACTGGCATAGTTACGCAAGTAGCCCTCCAGCCACTTATTAACTATCTCCGTCTGTCCATCCGTCTGTGGGTGATAACTAGTACTCGGTGTCAACTCCGTCCCCACTAACTGGAAAAGCTCCTGCCAAAATCCACCCATGAAGCGGTTGTCCCTTTCAATGATTATGGTCTTAGGAAGACCATGTAGCCTGAAAACCTCCCTGAAGAACAGCTCGGCCACCTGTGCTACTATGTAGTGTGCGGATATGGAGAAAAAATGTGCATACTTTGTCAGTTGATCAACGATGAAAAAGATACAATCCTTTCCCTGCACCATGGGCAACCCTGTGATTAAGTCCATCAAGATACTCTCCCATTTCCCCTCTGAAATGGGAAAGGGCTACAATAATCCTACGGGATGGCTCATCTCCCCCTTTTTCCTCTGGCAAACATCGCACTCCCTGATGTGCTGGAGTACGTCCTCCTTGAGGCCCTTCCATGAGAACCTCTCTCTAATGGCCCTGTAGGTTTTGGTAAACCCCTGATGGCCCACCAATGGTGAATCATGTGATGCCTGGAGTATCTTCTCCTTGAGCTGAGATCCCTTAGTCAAGAAGATCCAGTCCTTGTAGTAGATGATCTCATCGATCACTTTGTACCTGTCATTCGCCACCTGTCCACCCATAACCTCACATGCAAATTTGTCTTTGGAGTACTCCACTAAAATTCAAGCCCTCCAATCTATATCCAAGCTCATAAGAGATAATGTGGCTTGTCTACGTGAAAGGGCATCTGCTACCATGTTATTCTTACCCTTGACATACTTAATGTCAAAGTCATATGCTTGGATCTTATTGATCCACTTTTTTTGCCTCTCCTGTAGCTACTTCTGCTCCAAAAAGAACCGGAGGCTATTGTGATCAGTCCTCACCCTGAACCTGTTCCCTACCAAATACTGCTGGAATTTGGCTAATGCATGCATAATGGCCAACATCTCCTTGTCATATATAGAATACAACCTCTCGTGCAGAAGGAGCTTCTGGCTCTTAAAGGCTATAGGGTGTCCTCCCTGCATCAATACTGCGCTGATCCCCTCTCTCGACACATCACACTCCAAAACAAATGGCTGCATAAAATCTGGCAATGCAAGCACTGGGCAGCTACTCATCACATCCTTGAGCCTGTCAAAGGCTCGCTGTGATGTATTTGACCAACTGAATGCCCCCTTTTTCGTCAAATTTGTAAGGGGTGCAGCAAGGTGTGAGAAACTCTTGACGAACTTCCTGTAATAAGTACATATGCCAATGAATCCTTGAAGTTCCATCACGTTCCTCGGCTCCAGCCAATCTCTGATGGCCCTGATCTTCTCCTCATGGAATCTGACTCTGTCCAATCCAATAATGTGACCCAAATACAACATCTCCGTCATCCCAAACTCACACTTGCAGAGCTTAGCATAGAACTGTTGCTCTTCCAAGATATGTAATACTGCCTCTATATGCTGGAGATGCTCCTCCCAAGTCCTGCTATATATGAGTATGTCATCAGAAAATACCAATACAAACTTCCTCAGATGACTGCAGAAGATATGGTTCGTGCAAGACTGTAAAGTAGCTGGGGCATTGGTTAGCCCAGAGGGCATAACCAGAAACTCGAAATGCCCATAATGAAACCTGAAGGCGGTCTTGGGAATGTCCTGTTCCCTCACGTGAATCTGATGGTACCCTGATCTCAAATCAATATTTGAGAATAACTTGGCTCCTCTCAGCTCATCCATCAACTCATCGATCCTGGGTATAGGATACCTGTTCTTCAGGGTCTTCTTGTTCAGGGCCCTGTAGTCAATACACATCCTCAAGGTGCCGTCCTTTTTCTTCACCAACACCACAAAAGAAGCAGATAGACTTGTGCTCGGTCTGATGTGTCCAAGAGCCAGCAACTCCTGGATGGCCCGCTCAATCTCATCCCAATAGGCTTTGGGATGCCTATAGGGGGTAGTAATCACTGCCTAAATGCCTTTCTCAAGCTCAATGGTGTGCTCGAATCCTCGATCTGGTGGCCGACCTGGTGATATATCCCCAAACACTGCATCATACTTGTCAAGGATGGCATGTATATCAGGATGAAATGCCTGACCGGTGTGTTGGGAAAAATACTGAGAGGGGGGGGTGAATCAGTATTTACTGCATAATCAAATCTTTTTACTTTTTCATTCCTTAAAACCCATACGCTACTTTACATCAGTAAACTAGCGTATATACGCGGATCCCCTTTATGAAACTAGCGTATACACAGAGATTTAGATATGTCATTAAATCTTCACTTAAACTATTCCATCATTTATTCTTCAGATATTCAATAAGCAGTAAACAGGTGCAGTAAGAACAGAATAAACCATCACACAAAGCATCACACATGAACACCAGGATTTTTAGGTGGAAACCCAAATCGGGAGAAAACCACCGCTGCAGTTGCTCAGCCTTCAATATTTTATTATAGAGAAAACATCTTACAACATGTGTGCTGGCGCAGACTTGACCAGCACGCAGGCACCCACCTGCGCTCGTTTACCAGCCTCTCCTGGAAGGGAGCTACGACCCCCTGACTCGTTTACCAGCCTTTCCTGGAAGGGAGCTACGACCCCCCGATCTCGTTTACCAGCCTCTCCTGGAAGGGAGCTACAACCCCCTGACTGAAGGCTACAACCTTCAGCACCACCTTGGACCACGTTTCATCAATTTTCACACTGGATCCAACCACTTCAATAGAACACAACTTGCAGGCCACAATTCATCATATTTCCAGACCGAACCCTTTTCATACTTTTAAGCACAAACATACATCATCAACAGATACATATCAACACAGATCAGATAGCAGAAACACAGCAGAACAGATCAGATATTTCATACCCCTTGCTTCAACAAACCCTAGTTTGCATACGCGCTTTTACTTCACTGATGTCGCGTATATACGCGCTTCCGTCCACACAAACCAGCGTATACCTCAGTGTATATTTTATTGCGCATACGCGCTTTCTCTTCGCTGACGCTGCGTATATACGCGCTTCCTCCGCGCCGAAGTAGCGTATAGATCTTCAATCATTACAGAGCAGCATACTTCATCAGATCATATATTCAGTTCAGATCTACCCTTTTGCTTTAGACAGATCGCCTAGATGCTCGCCTCATCACAGATCTAAGCCTTCCATAATCAGATCTAGCAAATATAAGAGCAATTCAGATCTAGATCCCCTTCTTCATCATTGGTGCTTCATACATTCAGATTTATCATTCAAGTGTAACCCTTTCCATTCAGATATACTTCAGAGAGAAGTATTCATTCAAGCTCAGACATCTTGCTCCACAACTCATCATTTGCACAATGAATTTCTTCTCCTTATATAGGTTTATCCTTTTCAATACCATGAGCCCCTTTTTCAATACCATGGACCAAAACAATACCATAAGCCCAAAACTACCTGGACGGGGTCAATTAGGCGGATCATTACCCAATACAATGGGTCAATACCATGGTGGCTACCCTTGGTTTTGCACTTTTTGAGCGCTTTAGCCCATACGCGACTTGGAATGTTCCTTTCCGCGTGCATACGCGATTTCCCCTAGGCCAATCCGCGTATACCAAGAGACATACTCTTTTTCATCATACTTTGAGTACATTCTGAATTCTTTTCTTCATTGCCTTCTGTACTCACTGTAGATACATCAGATTTCCTTCATCAAGAACATATTCTCTCAAGCACAACTTCATTAAGTTGTCATCATCTTCATCAGGTGGGTTGCCTTTCAAGGACAACATTCAGCATCATAATGTCAACAAACATTATATCATATCATATTTACATCATTTACTAAGTCCATCAAGTCAAGAATAACTTCATCAGATGGATTGCCATCAAGGACAACACATGTCAACAGTCGCATGTCTTCATCTTCATTCAGTGGGTTGCCATCAAGGACAACACTCTGCATCATATTTCCAACAATCTCCCCCTTTGGACTTGATGGAAACCATGATGGTGTTTGGTTACCACAGTAGATAGATATCATGTCACTCTCCCAAATATGTCACATTATTATCTTCTTTTTATTTAAACACCATGTTACTCTCCCCCTTTGACATCAAGGGCAAAGGGCGGATCAAAAACCAACATTCTCCCCCTTTTCTCCTCATGTGGAAGAAACATTCTGCAGATCTGATATGTGCTAAAGTGGCCAAGCTCCCCCTGAGTTCATGCTGAATCTTCAAACATATTTTTCAATAAAGTACATGACTCAAAGACTTTCCTATCACCAATGACTCATACTTACAACAAATATCCAACCAAGTGGATTTACATATGAGACTCAAGTACCCAACCAAGTGGGTTTACACATTTGACTCAGCTACCCAACCAAGTGGGTTTACAAACATGACTCAGCTACCCAACCAAGTGGGTTTACAAATTGACAAGTCCTTACATGACTGAATATTACAATTTTACATCATGGGTCTTAACAAGACCTTTTCATCAAATTACAAATATGACTTTAAGACCAACACCGGAAAGACTTCAAGAGAGATTATAAATTAGAAACACCTCAATGCCAACAATGCATTATACTCAGCAAAGCTAATGCTCCCCCTGAATCTGTGCAACCAAGCAACCTTTCAAAATGAATAAGGCTCCCCCTTAGTTTGTGCATCCTGAAAAACTTCCACCAACAAATCATCAAGGCATCTTCATAAAAACATTAGAAACAGAATTATGAGAACTGGAACACCACCAGAGATACCAAACAGTATCAGAGATACCAAACAGCACTGCAGCTGTGCTGAAGAATGCTGAACCAACCAAAAGATTGTCAGCAACCAAACATACGCGGTTTTATGTGCAGGAACTCGCGTACATACGCGACTGTGTTTCAGAAAACCCGCGTATTCCAAGCCATCTTCCAAAATTTATGCAGATCTGATTCTCTATGAAGAAAAGACAATGTTCAGCTTCTTTCTGAGATATTTGACTGCTTCCCTGGACTACAGATATAACAGAATAGTGTAGTTGTGTCTTCAAGCGTCATCCAATGGTTGTAGCATAAGCCCATTTGTAACCAAGCCTTCAGATCCTTCGCAGCATTAATACATTCTTTCCAAAAGAGATTATCATACCAGAACAGCATCTTCAGAAATGTGTCAAGCAATCATCCATGTGGTCCAAAATCACCATGATCTTCATGAAGTAACATATGTAGGCAAAAGATCTCAACCATAGCAACCAAACTCTACATGATCTGAAACAAACGATATCCAACTCATCCACACAAAGATACTTATCAGCAACGAGGGCTCAAATTCTCATCATAATAATCCATGTACCAAGTCATCATCATTTGAGTATGAATATCACAAGGACCAAAGAATAAGCAATCATATTGCCAACGATGCAATCATTAGTATTCAACCTGTTGCTCCCCCTAAACCAATGCTCTTCCTTAACTTGTGCAATCTGAAACACCTTCAACAGCAAGTCATCAGCAACAATCTCTGCATGATCTGTCCTCATCTTTGAATTATAAGACTTTAATATCAACAACGAATGCTCTTCATCATAAAGCTACCAGGCTTCATTCATAATCTTCAACACAAGAACCCATGCATCATTTCATTATCATGAGTATAACCAGAATAATGCTAACAGTGCAATCATCAACAGTCAGACTGATGCTCCCCCTGGACTTCTGCTTCAGATCTTCAGCTATCAGATAAGTTTTCTTATCATCAATTCATACGCGACTGCGCCTTCTCAAACTCGCGTGTATACGCGACTTTAGTTAATGGAACCTGCGTATGGAAAGTGAAGCATAGAAAATTTCCATCTTCCTTCATTTCTTCCTGAGTTTGTACTTCCTGTACCTGTCCTTTCCACATCAGATTCGTTGTCAGAAGTAAACATAACCAGTATAATCAAATCAACCATGAGAGTCATCATGCATTGATCCCCTTGTGACGATACATTACTAGATCTCATAATGTATCTCACATCATTCCTGCAGTCAATAAGAAAAGTCAGCTTTCAGAAGCGGATGACTGCAGTAGGGTCAGAATTCCCTACGTTTCTGATCGGTCCTTCAATTGAGTGTTTTCTTCAAGAAAATCATTGTCTTCTAGAGCATCCACAAAAGTATCCTTTTGTTCTCTAGATTGATTCTTATTCCATCCCTCCATCTTCTTCCAGATTTGTTTTCTATTTGTGTGCTGAAATTTCTCATATTTGTTCGACCTGCATTCTTTTTCTACATGTCCATACTTGTTACAAGAATAACATCTCACGTGTCCAGAGAAATAAGCATAAGAATCATAATGAGTATTTCTAATCTTCCTCCTTTTGCAATCAGCTTCTTTATGTCCATACATGTTACATGAAAAACAATATCCCTTGAAGCTACTAGAGTACCTTTCTGAGTAGAACCTATTTTTTTGTGGCTGAATTGTTCTGCTTCTGCAATTTGCTGCAACATGCCCATAAGTGTGACATTTAAAACATTCAACGTTCTTGATCAAAGGAGGGAATGATTTCTTTTGAGAGTTCATGATTGTCGGTTGACCTTTTGCTTCTTTCAACACTTCAGGCTTTGCATTGATATCCTTTGATTCTTTAGCACTTCCTTGTGAACTAGATTCTCCTTTAACAGTTTCATGAAAACCAAGACCAAGTTTAATAGCAGGAGATCTTTGATTACTAAGAATATTGTCCAGAATCTTAGTACTATCTTGAAACCTCAAGAGTTTATCTTTTTCTTCTAATTTACCCTTGAGAATGTTTACCTCAACCTCCAAGCTCTGGCATTGCTTCTTCATACTTTCTTTCTTTTCTTCTTCCATCTTCAACTTGATCCTTCAAATTTAGAATCTCTTTCTTTCAACCAATCTTCATTTCCTTCACATGTTTGTCATAGCCTTCTTCATTCTTCTTATTTGATTTTTCCAGATCTTCTTTGGAGAGATGATTTCGTCTAAGGCCTTCCTTTTCAAATGATTGTAGAGGTTCCTTATTTTTCTTACCTCGATGCTTCTAAATCTTCCTAAGACAAATGATTGGTAGCTTCAAGTCCTCTTCATTCTTTGATTTTCGATTCGCTTCTAGATCTTTAATTCGATTGGATGCATAAGTATGAAACCTTTTAGTCCACCAGCCCATTCAGCATTTCTATTTGATCTTTCATTTGTGAGATCATCTCTTTGTAGATAGTTTCTTGATTATTATATGAACTTTGCACTTCTTCAACTTTAATCTTGAGAGCTTCTGCTAGATTCACAACTTTACTTTCACTATCTTTACTATTGTTTGCACAAAGAAGAGTATTACACGTGGCCTTCTCCTTTTTCTTCTTTCTTTTAGAGTGCTTGTGATCCTCGTCGAATCCGTTTCATCTTCTTCAATTTTTGCTATACATGATTGGTGTATCTCCTTTCCTTGAGTAACCTTTCTTCTTTTGCTTCTTAGCCATGAGTACTTTCAGATCATGGTCAGAATCTTCTTCATCTTCACTGGACACTTCATCATCATCTTCTTTTGCATAATAACTCTTTCTCTTTTCAAATTGTTTCTCTTTACCATGCTTTTCTGTATAAGGACATTTAGCAACATAGTGACCAACTTTTCCACACTCAAAACATTTGAAGGGAAGCTTACCTTTGAATCTTCCAGTACCTAGTTGGAGATTTCTCACGAAATTCGTCCGATCTTTCATCGGATATATAGCCGGATTCTTTGACAACTTCCTTTTCCTCATCTTTGTAGATGCCTTAAAAGCGCCTTCTCTTATTTGAGAAGGACCTCCTTGTCTCATTTCAAAAGGAGTCAGAGTACCATGTAATTGAACAATAGTAAGAGTTTGCAGATCTTGCCTTTCTTCAATAGCTGAAACTTTAGAGTCAAATTTTGAAGTCAAAGATCTTAAGACCTTTCCACCAGAGTAGTATCAGTTATGGTTTCACCCAAATTTCTCATCCGATTTACAATATCATCTAGACGAAGAAAGAAATCAAAATACTCATCACTATGCATCTTCAAATTTTCATATTCAATTCTAAGAGTCTGGAGTTTTGCATTTTTTACCTTTGTATCTCCTTCATAGCTCAGAATGATTTTGTCCCATATTTCTTTTGCTGAATGTAGCTGCATCACTTTAGCAAATTCTGATTCAGACATGCTTCCTAATAAGACATTCACTGCTTTGGCATTGATTTCATACTTCTTCTTTTCTGCTGCATCAGTAGGAATACTTGTCGGGTATTGATAACCTTCTTCCACGATTGCCCATACATCTGCACCAAGACTTTGCAGATATGCTTTTGTTCGTACCTTCTAGAATATCAGATTGCTTCCATTGAATAGAGGTGGATTTATAGACATTACCCTTTCGATTTCCTATCATGTATGACTTCTCTGCCAATGAAGCCTGCATGACCACACTTAAGAACAATTCGTTGGAAAAATACCGAGAGGGGGGTGAATCGCATTTACCGCATAATCAAATCTTTTACTTTTTCATTCCTTAAAACCCATACGCTACTTTACTTCAGTAAACTAGCGTATATACGCGGATCCCCTTTATGAAACTTGCGTATACACAGAGATCTAGATATGTCGTTAATTCTTCACTTAAACCATTCCATCATTTATTCTTCAGATATTCAATAAGAAGTAAACATGTGCAGTAAGAACAGAATAAACCATCACACAAGGCATCACACATGAACACCAGGATTTTTAGGTGGAAACCCAAGTCGGGAGAAAACCACCGCTGTAGTTGCTCAGCCTTCAATATTTTATTATAGAGAAAGCATCTTACAACATATAAAGTCTTGCTAGGACTTTGACCAAGACGTTGTGCACCACCTACGCTCGCTTACCAGCCTCTCCCCGAAGGGAGCGCCACGACCCCCGACTCGTTTACCGCCTCACCCGAAGGGAGCTATGACCCCCGATCTCGCGTTGGCTCACTCTCACCTGTAAGGGAGCTACAACCCCCTGACTGAAGGCTACAACCCTCAGCACCACCTTGGACCACGTTTCATCAATTTTCACACTGGATCCAACCACTTCAATAGAACACAACTTGCAGGCCACGTTTCATCATATTTTCAGACTGGACCCTTTCCATAATTTTAAGCTCAATCATACATCATCAACAGATACATATCAACAATGTGACGTATGTTATAAACACACAAGCACAATCGCACGTATATTTCATACCCCGCTTCAAAGAAACCCTGCCTTTCATGCGCGTTTACTTCACCGATGTCGCGCATATACGCGCTTCCGTCCACACAAACCAACAGATTCTGCGTGTATATTTTATTGCGCATGCGCGTTTTCTCTCTCACACGCTCGTATATACGCCCGCTTCCTCCCAAGCGCGAAGTAGCGTATAGATCTTCAATCATTACAGAAAGATAATTTCATCGATCAGATATTCCTCTGTGACTTAATCTTTTCTGCCGTATGTTCGCCAGATGTTCGCCTCATTTCATATCTAAGCCTTCCATAAACAGATCTAGCAAATACAGATACATTTCAGATCTAGAAATCCCGCTTCATCATTTCTTCATAGGTGCATCATAGATTCAGATCTATCATCAAACCTTTACCCTTTCCATACAGATATACTTCACAGAGAAGTATTCATTCAAGCTCAGACATCTTGCTCCCCACTCATGATTTGCACAATGAATTTCTTCTCCTTATATAGGTTTATCCTTTTCAATACCACGGGCCCCTTTTTCAATACCATGAGCCAAAACAATACCATGAGCCTAAAACTACTCCGGACTAGAATAATTAGGCTGACCATTACTCAATACAATGGCCAGTCCATACCATGGTGGCTACCCTTGGTTTTGCACTTGAGCGCTTTATCCCATACGCGACTTGGAATGTCTCCCTTTTTCTCAAGGCATACGCGATTTCCCTGGGCCAATCCGCGTATACCAAGAGACATACTCTTTTTCATCATACTTTGAGTACATTCTGAATTCTTTTCTTCATTGCCTTCTGTACTCACTGTAGATACATCAGATTTCCTTCATCAAGAACATATTCTCTCAAGCACAACTTCATTAAGTTGTCATCATATTCATCAGGTGGGTTGCCTTTCAAGAACAACATTCAGCATCATAATGTCAACAAACATTATATCATATCAGATTTACATCATTTACTAAGTCCATCAAGTCAAGAATAACTTCATCAGATGGATTTCCATCAAGGACAACACATGTCAACAGTCGCATGTATTCATCTTCATTCAGTGGGTTGCCATCAAGGACAACACTCTGCATCATATTTCCAACACGGTGGTCCCTGCCTCTGATGCGCACAACTCAACCGCCCACTCTATGTCTCCCTTCCAAAAATCTGCCTCCATCTGGTGTGTCGAAACCGTCTGAGGTGGGTAAGTGTGCATCCAGCGGATCTTCTCGTGCTTCCCAGTCTTCTTATCATCCCACTCCATCTCTAAGGCCTCCCAATCTGTGGTGACCTTCCCCAGAGTAATCAACCACTAAACACCCAATACCACATTGGTATCCGGTATGTTGACCACGAAAAAGTGATCGGTCACGGTGTAGGTACCCATCGTCACTGCCAACTCTAGAACATACTAGGCACACTGCATCGTCTGGGCTCCTGGGACCAAAACCGAAAGTCCATCAAAGCTCTCGTTCAGTATACCTCTCCGCTTGACCATCTGTGCATCAATGAATTTGTGGGTTGCCCCACTGTCAACCAAAACTGACACTCGCTGGCCACGTACTGTCCCTTGTACACGCATCGTCAAGTACTTGGGAACTCCTCGCAATGCTGCAAGGGTCCCTCCTGTGGGTGCAAAAGCTGCACCTCCTCTACCTATAGGTGGAGGTGGCAACTGATCCTGGGCTGTCTGACTATCTATTTCCTCCTCGTCATCCTCGTCATCCTCTTCCCCGCTATCCTCGGAGAAGACCTCAATGAAGTGTGCTTTTCCAGCAGCACACCTATGCCCTGGTGCCCACGACTCCTGACAAGTAAACCACAGCCGCTTCTTCTTCAGCTCCCTCCTGGCATCATCATATGTCTGGGCCCGTCCTGGATTCCCCTTGGGAGGCGGGATCCTCACATCCTTCCCCTTGGTCTGGAAGCCCTGTCTCTGGGGGTAAGGTGTCCGAGTCCTGGGCAATGCATCCTGTAAATGCCTGGTCCTGCTAATAGCATCCTGGAGTGTAGCTGGTCTAGTAGATCTGACTAGACCCCGAAGTGGCTCTGCTAACCCTTCCACAAACATATAGATCATCCGTGCCACGGATAGATCTGGCACCATCATTGAAACCCTCAAGAAATCTGCAATGTATTTCTCTGGGCTCCTAGTCTTCTTGAGCCTCGTCAGCTCAACAAAGTGTTGTTCCGGATCCCTCTTGTCAAATCGCTCCATCAACCTCCTGGTAAACTCGACATATGTCGTCACTGTAGAATGTCCAAGTGTAACCATCCCATGGAACCACTAGTCCTGGGCCTCACCGTCCAAATGCAATGTTGCCACCTTGATGGCCTCTGTCTCTGACATCTGGTTAAGCTGGAAATAGATGTCGAGCTTCTCCACCCAAGACTTTGTCGAACTGTTTGATGAGCCATCAAACGTGGGCAAATGAAATCTGCTAGATGTGTACTGGGTATCTCCATCATGGTAATGTTAGTGCCTTCTATGATGGTCACGGGGTCTACTGTCCCGTTGGAGCTGAACAAAATATTGAAATGAGAGAGCATCCCTGAACTTCTTCCCATAGGCCTGATACTCTGCAAAATATTCGCCCATGTGTCCGGGCTCTGTCTCTTGCTGGGTTCCTGCCCCTGTGTCTTCTCCCAAGAAAGTGGGCATGGTAGAGCGTGTAGGTGCATGTGAACCCATCGGCTGAGTAGTATCACGCTGAATAGCACCATGCTCCAAAAAATGGTGGGATGTACCTAACCCCTCACCTACCTGGAATACCCGTGGGGTCTCACGCTGTTTAGCCTCTACAGTGGTGAACCTTTGACCCATCACCTCAATCTGCCTCGCTAAATCTTGCACCGATTTGAGGAGTGCTTCCCCAAACTGTTTGGCCTCAGTGTCATCTGCCATCGGCTCCCTCTGCTCTGAATCTAACATAGGCTCCTCCTGGTCTGCGTCTGTCACAGGCTCCTCCTGCTCTGTGTCCACCACCCGAACACAGTCTCCCTCTCCGTATGTGTTCTCCAACCTACGCTCATGATCTCTATACTTCGTGCCTCTGTAACAAATATATGGCCTCTTCCCCGGTGTCATAGACAACTAGCTCCACAGGCTGAGCCAGAACTATGCTCTGATACCACTGTAATATCCCATTTCGGGGATATCTCTAAAACCAGGCAAACTCCAACCAGAGATGGACTGGGAGGGCATTTACCGGATATGCCGCCTCTGAAAAGAGGACGAAATCTGGAGGCTACCTGGCCCTTTCCAGACTCTGTCTAAGAGTGAGATAATCACATCAAGTGGTATATAACTAGAATGCCCGAAAATACATAAAGATAACAGTGCAGTAGACATACAATAGCATAGAAAGAATATACGAAAAATCATCTAGAAATATAGAGAGAAAATGCTAAGCCATTTTATTAAACTGAGAAATATAATGAAGTACAATAGGTGATCAGAGTGATGGCACCTAAACTTATGCAAGGGAAGTGAAGAAATACTCTCAGAATACATAGGAAATGGCTGCTCTCTGAACTGCGTCCCAGCTGCTGGAAAACTGTTGTGTAGCTGCTATTGCTGGAATGAACTGAAGACTAGGGGCTGTTTCCCTTGCTGGAATGAGCTGAAAATCTGGAATCCTCCTCTACTCACCAATCTTGGCAAAACGCAGAAACCATATTAGAAATGGCCGACCCCTGAAAAACACCCCCTTGGGGAATTACACTGGCCTCCAAGGCTTTGCGCAGAGGCTGAATAGGAAAGAATGAAAGGCAAAGGCTGACCCTCTTCTCAAATATCCTGGCACAAACCCCTGCAAAAATCCTAAACCGGAGCTCCTCCTAAATGGATTGTGTCCTCCCTCTCAATGACTGCACAGTCTCCATGAATGCCCAGCTCCACAGGAAAACCAAACACCAAAACCTCCCGCAAAATGCTAAAGAAAATACCTTGCCCGAGTAGGAACTCGAAGTCCCCCGGGGCTAAGGGCGAGATCTCCGACCGGAGACACTCAATGCACTAAAAAGTGTTGCAGACAGGCGAAACAGCGAGCATGCTCAAGAAGTCAAAACGAATAGCTCAATATCATCAACCACGAATCAATGAAATGAGGAGGCTCCTCCCTCTTTTATAATGTTGGCCTTCCTCCAAAACCCTAAGGCTTATCTCCTCAACGTAGCCTCCCTCTTGCCACGTCCTCATCCTCATCTGCGCAGTCTCTTCTAGAGCATATGTGGGCCCCCTCTCTACGTGGTGCTTGGCCCCCCTTGGCTCCCTTTAAGTCATAACTTTGTGCTACTAGGGAGTGTGTTTTATTCCACTAAGTGAGTTAGATCCTCTCCACTCACCTTTTTATTTATTAATAAACTATAGACAACAAAATTGAGCAAAATCGAATATTCCAATTAGCCATTGCTAATTAGGAATATTACAACTTCCTTTTAGGGATCATAGTGTTGTATGATGTAATTGAAGCACTATGAGAATGCTCACAGCTATTGGTGCAACCTTGTATACTACTACACCGGCCATTCTATGCTTCGGCTTTGAATTCTTCAAGAATTGGATACTGCAATTAAGAAAAAAATTAAGACCATTCTAGCATTTGTTTTGTAAGTTTTTACTATTTTCATCAGTTTTGTCATTTTAATTACAACAGACTATTTTATTTTCTTCTCTGGTTGAATATTTTTGGCGAGCACAGCGGTTTGAATGTATATCCTCTTCCTCATCTCTGTCACTAGCAAATTCTAGAGCTTCTTGAATAACAATTAATTCTCTACCACGATGTTCTCTGAGTCTTCTTAGAAGCATGAACCAACTTTCTTCCAAACATATTGGAGCTGCATATTTATTTGCGCTTTGCTACAATTGCAAGGTTTGTTCAAGCAAAGAAAGGTTTAGACTTTAGAGTGCAGCTCTTATAGAATACAATTTGTTATAAGTGTAATGGTGAAAAATATAAGACCATTTTAGAAAGTCCGTGTTATTAGGTAAAGGAATATTTCAGAAAACAATGATGGAGAAACACCCTCCTAAATAGATTTTCCACATTGAAAAGCTAGTCTGCAAAGATGCCCAATTTTTCAAGGCAACACTTGACCTAGCTATGAAAGTTACTATTATCCTACAAGTATTAGAAAAGTCTAATTCAAAATAAAAGCTTTTGTTCAAGAAACAAACAACATCACAAATCTAGTTCAAGAAACTTGTCATATAGAAAACTTATATGAACTACCTAGTGATTGTAAAACTTGGAAAGACTGACCCAAATTCAAATATAGCAATCACAAAGTCAAAGGAGAAAGCAATTCAAGAAATTTATTAAACTGGAAGGATAAGTCAGAGACCTACTAGACCTAGTACTTGATGTTTTGTCAAATACATAACATCAAAATTTTAGGCATACGAAAGAGTGAAAGAAACAACAATTTGTTCCAATGGATATGTTGAAAAGTTGGTATAGGTTTTAGATTTCTCAAAGAAATGTGTGTCTGAATAGACCATTTGTATGAAACAAAAGAAGGAGAGGGTGAAGTGTTATTGTTCTACATTTTTGTCTTTTTCACTGAACATTGGCAATAAATTCTTGGTGAGGTGGAGAGGGCCTTTGAGAAGAAGGACATACATTTTGGAGGTGACCTTGCTATTGGTAGACTTGTAACTGAAGGTTGCGTTCTCATAATCTAGTGGTTGTGAGTAAATAGGTCCCCTCTAATTCAGGAGGATTTTATTAGGTAATCCCTTGTTGAAATCAACTTCCACGCATATCCATGCAAAAGTTACAATACTCTTCGGGGTACATTAAGTTAAGAGGTAAATTAGGGAGTTGAACCCAAACAAGAATGGCCAACGCTAGCATTATTAGGGGTTAAAATCTACAAACCATGGTTGAATGGAGAGCCCTAATCAGCCCAAAACCATGGTCCAAGCTCAAGGACCCCCTGTCGATCTCTCTGGTTCTTGAAATATACTATAAAGTGTCCCTTTCAGGAGAAGAACACATCAGTGTGCTTAGACCAGGTCTTAGCCACCCAATATCAAAGTACATATGTTGAAGGCCAAGATCCATTAAATCGACAAATTAGAGGATGCTCCATGTAGTCAACACTGAGAGAGTCATATTAATTTTTTGGCACACCAATGGATGGGATTTTGTCGATTCGATCCACAAGAAAGGCTGGCACTGAGAGCTCCTTAGGAGGCTGGTTCACAATCCCTAGCTTTAAGGCTTCTTTTAAAATATTTGGGCTGAGAGGAAGAGGGTCCACCCCTTCCTTGAGCCTCGCCTCTCAATCTAGAAACTAGATTTATTACCATGTTTTTTACTATGTCGTGCTCACTTAGTCTATTCATATCCTAAAGTTGTCGGCCCTCATAAAGGAGATGCATAAGGCAGAGGGGATCTCAGTCCGTTCATGAATCTTGGCTGCAAGGGAGGAAACCAGATTCGTAACTCATACTTGAAAACATAGTATCCCCCTAAGAGGAGTCTCACAAGAACTCAAAAAAACAAAAGAATTGAATCCCTGATTACAAGTGGGGGGAGGGTGGATTTAGCTTCATACAACTCTCCAAAACTGTCTGCCGCTCATGATGACTGGAGAGAGGGTGGGCCTGCACCAAGCCTTTTAAAAGAAGGCCATTTACCACTACAATGTTGAAAAATCTAGGGGATTTAGTGTTAAGAGATTTCTCTTCATTAGTGACTATTTGTGAATGCCTTTTAACTTCTTTAGATTAAGATCTTCTTCTTCTTCGATTATTAGTGTTCTTTCTTCATCAGATAGTAACCAATGCATAAACATAAATAGTCAGGAGAAACAACATGTAGGCTATGAGCTAGGGCCAAAACCTCTCACTCTTTGAGAGGAAAAGCCACACAAATTCTTCTTATAGAGATTCCAATTGACAAATACCATGACCAAGACCCTTGACCTATTTCGCCGCTCCAAGACCAAGACATAGTCATCTTCCTTGATCCTTTTTTCTTCAAATCATGATCCCTATAGTAGCATCCAAACATAGTGATTCATCACTGAACTTCATGTTATCACTAAAACACCGAGTAGCACCAAGTAGCTTCGAGCATCTTAGCATCGTAACATCAGTGAGCACAATACCTCAAAGTGCCGAGGTTATACATTATGATATAACACCTGGCACTGATCAACATCGTAGCATAGAGTATTATTCTTCTTAACACAATACTGAGACCTTTGCTGAGATTGGTGAGACTCCATGGTGTACTGCAAGCTCTTGTTGTGGTAGCATTGAACCACACATACCGAATCATAATAGAAAAATGGCCTCAGATTTGCTTGGACCCATCCTCCCAAGAGTCTCAAAGTAAAGGAATTAGATCTCGAAGAAATGACGTGGACTCAGACAAGCAGGATTAAGCCTCTGTGCTAAAGGAGAAGCTTCTAGAGGCTACTAAACCCACTCAAGAGGTAGCTAACTACATTTTTTTTCTTGTTTAATTATAAGAATTACAACAAGAAATTTTCCAATGAGGGACTTCCGTTGGCTTAGTTCTTGGGTTTGAATGGTAGATATCCTACCAAAATCGTTGACCTTTAAAAATCAAAACCTTTATTTTTTGGAAAGAAAAATGCAAGGAGAAATGAAGAGGGATTAGGAATTATAAAGCTCTAAACCCCCTTCATTGAGCGCATGAGGCCTGTTGGTAACTTGTTTAAAAAAAAAGTAAAAATAGCTTTTCCAATTGTCTTGGGACTAGCCCTGCTCTATGGGGAGTGTTCAACATTCTCTAGACAACATGAATATGCAAAAAAAATTTATTGATCCTTTTAATATTAACCATGAATCATGATGTAATTTCTCATGCTTTATCGTTTAAGAAGTAAAATATTGAAATATATTTGCATTTATATTGTTTTATATTTTCTTTATCTTTCAAGTTTTCATTTTTTTTTAAATTTCTATTTTTGGGATTCTCACTTCCCAGTTCCTAATTTTTCTTCCATCTGCATTCTTTCTTCTAGCAACATTGTTATCAACTACATGTATAAGAGGATTTCAGGGTATTTCTGTTGTTTGCATCAATTCCTTTTCAACATCATTAAGAGCAGTAACAATACAAATACTATTTGTCCCTCCTTTAACAACTAATAAGCATAATGGGGACTTATTGCACATTTTATGGATTGCCTTGTTTTTTTGGCTTGGGTTGTCATCATCGTTGTTTGAGCTTATCACAGGAAGAATGATTAAGTGAGGCAGCTTCTCCAAGCACCTCTCCCGGTGCCTAAGTAGCACGTTGTTGGCATCCACTTCATGGAAAATTTTCACTTCCCACAGGGTTGCCTGGTATCATTCCACGTGGAGAACTCTTCCTGCCTATGAACTTATTGCTTTTCAATCCGGACTGTCTCCTGAGAGGAGTCCCATCAAATCCCATCGTTTTTAATTATGCAATTGACAAGCATAACCCTCTTCCCTCACAGTTCCTTGAGGGAGCGTTTGGGCTTTTCTCCTCTCCTTTCTAGCCTTCTTCTGATTGCTAATGGCTAATAGAGACTGAGATAATGCAGAGAGAAAGTGAATTAACAAGCCCAGTTCTTCTCTAGGTGTGAGAACAAATAGAAACTTCATACGAATTAAACTATGATTTATACTACTCACTAATGGCTACCACCATTGTCGTAAATTATGGAGGGATTTTCAAATCAGACCATAAATTTGATGTCCTGTAACTTAAGGCATCCTGCCTTAATCTTTCTAATTGAAAAAATTGGGACGTCTATGTCAGCTCCCCAAGGCCTAGTGTTTTTTCGAAGTCTCAACATTTTGACTTACTATTAATTTCAATAATTCATTATCACTATGTCATATACTTGCCACTCAATGGCATGTTAGAAAGCCAATCAACAACCTTGTTGGCTACTCTTATAGCATAATGAATTCTATTTCTAACCTTTCTGCTGAAACCTCCTTTTAATCCATTGACATTGGGGGTTCAAACTTCCAAATTCGAGAAGAAATACATTCTTTCATCAGAACATTGATTATAATCTGAGAATTCCACTCCATTCCATTGCCACTCTTTCCAGGCTAGGCCTAGGAAAAATTTAACTCCACTTAAGATCCCTCATTCCTGCTTGATTGTTGATGTTGACTCCTATTTTTTCCATATAGACTGCAATCATCTCTATATAAAACCAATTAATTTAATTTATTTTATCATTATAAATAAACTATAAAACACAACACACATCAAGAGATATAGGGATAGAATCATGAAATTGGAGAAAAACTGTGAAGGAGTAAAAAATATAGGTTTATTATTGCAGAGAAGTTACATCATATCTAAGTGAATATAAAGACACATCTTCAATTGAAAGGTATCTATTCATCTAAATCTATAATCAAATCCTTCCTTTGTTGGAGCTTATGTTTCCAATGGAATGAAAACCAATAATAAACAATTCAACTGCATTGTATTGTATGGTTGCTGAAATTTTGTTATTAAAGTCTTTGGGCATAGTTTCAAGAAATTGGCATACATATTATTCTAACACTTGTTTTGAGTTCAGAAAACTCCAGTAGTGAATGTAATCGATCAACTATGTAGAATTTCCTTGAAAATGTTGCAGCTACTATGATGAACAATCTAATACAAATTCTATTCACTAAAACACATAATTTGTCTATTGAATAAGCAACATAATAGAAATAGAGATAAAGAGTTAAGTCACACACAATAACAAAATATTTTTCTAGGGAACCCAACAGGGAAAAGCCTCTGTCTTGCTGTGGAATTTTATTAACATAAATTTTAGAAATTGATCTCTTTACAGGTCAACACTACTTCACTGGAGAACAAGCTTCTTGTCACTGCTAACACTTATATCAGTATTATTTCACCAAAGCTATAAGTTCCAGTGGGAGATTTGGAAAATAATGTCACCCAAAATTGGTTTGGACTGCCCTTCTTCCAACATTAGAACTGAAGGTTTTATAGTTAGTGACACATCCAGTGGCATTGAGTTGGAAATTGTATATTTTTATGTTTGTGCTACATTGGTAACCCTTCTCAATATGGTCATTGATCCAATAAGATTTGATACAGTTATGGATGGAGTTTTAATATTTGTTGGACGCCCGATTTTGGGGGCATATGTTGAACTGGTAATGTGTGCAACAACATTCCTATCAAAACCTGAAAGTAAACAGAGGAAGCTTACATAATCTTGATAACTTTCAAATCAATTTGTGGAGTAATTAGAATATGGTTAGATATAAAAATAGACATATCTCTATAGAGAGGAATCAAATATTAAAATGTTTGGATAACCCCAAAAACAACCATGCCTGCATAAAAAATGAGGCCTGGATCAAGCGCAGCCTTAGGGTTCATTGCACCACTTCCACAATCGAAAGGTGTGGCAGAAATAAGAGTTATTGGAATATCTTCTCCAGATTGATTTTGTGCTTGCAAGGGCTTCCCCATGTGGTCAACAACTACTGATGTTGTTTGTAATGCTGATTTGATGGCAGTAGGGCTCCAATCAGGATGTTTATGCTTCACCAAAGCTGTAATGACAACTATGATGTGGTGTCACCATGCTTGTCCCTGATATCATGGCAAATCCTTCTCCTGCTTGAAGAAAAGTAGAATCTTGACACGATTAATGTGCATGTCAAGGTGCCTTCAATTTTCAAAGTTTGACAAAACTTCTAAATTGATTTTGTTCTCTCTAGAAATGATATGTCCTCCAGCGATTACCAAAAAAATATTCAAATTTCAAAATTACAGACTCCTAGGCGAATAAGATTAGAAGATAGTAATCAAGCCTATCACAAACTATAGGCATAAGCAGAAAAAAATTGCATTGCAACCTAATTCTAAGACTGAAAAAAGTAGTACTGTTTTACCTTGATAATTGACTTCATGGATGCCACTAGGAGAATGATAATGCACTACTCTAAAAGAAAAGCCTTGCATACAAGGCAAAGTTATGATGGAGTTGCTCATGCTCAAGGGAGATGCACCACTAACACTATCATTAGTCTGTTTTCTAACAACACCTTCTCTTAACTTATAAATGACAAGGATGGGCACACTAGTTAGACATTTGTAGAAATAGATAATAAGAGTGAGTAGTGTTATCTTGTAGGTTGTAGTAGGAGCTTTTGTGAGATGACAACTTGCTGTGACATTCTTCTATTTGAATAATAAAGACTTCTATACAATTGTTGTTGGAGCCTGCTCCTTTTATCCTGAATTCTCAGATTGCAGATTTATGTAGAGTGGGCCTAATACATTTGTTGTTTAATCCATTGTAGGTGGGATAGACAAACCATCAGCTATAGAACTTTCCTTTTCTGGCCATGACAACATATTATCAAACTTGAACTCTAATGCCTGTTAACAATGCAACTTTAAGTGACAATGAGAACCAATTTTACAATTACCTGAATCTGAAGTCACAATTCATTGCTTGATGCACTGCTCAGTACACGACTTCGGCTGCCTTCCATCTCATGGTGTTGTTCCAAATTCTCTACAACCTACATCAACACCAATTTCAGATTCCAAGTTGATATGACAAGCTTTCCAATCATGCTGGTTCTGACTATTCTAAAACTCTGTTCAAATTCCAAGTTCAAAAGATCATATTAGTAAGACTATTCTTTATTTCTATGCTAGTTCTGGTTACCTCAAAACACTCTCCAGATTCTGGCTTCATATGATTGCTGGTTGGGATCATCCTCTATTTCTGTGGTAGTCCCCACTGCTTTACCCCTTTCTTCAAATTCCCCATTCATAAGACTAGTCTGCTTACTATGATCACTCTCCATAATACATTTCCATGCTAATGACAACAACTTCACCACTCTTTTGAAATTCTAGGTCTGATTGTTCAGTTTTCTTTGCACACTTATCCACTATCTTCATGCTAAACTGAACATTTTTCATTGCTTGGTGATAACGATCAGTCACAATTTTTTCCATAGGAAATGTTAGGGCATTAATTTTCTGAGGATAGGTGACTTCTGGTGCAAGCTGCACTAATTTCTCAATATTTTCAGGTTCCTCTACCAATGGATAAGTCTTGTCAATATTTCCATTCTCTTCTGCCATGCCCGTTTTGGCTATCTTCATAATGTGTCTACAATCATCAATTAACTTTCCCACACATTCAATATTAATTCATTAGATTGTTGTTTAAGATGAGGCTTCTAATATGTGTCGATCTCTGAAGTGCCCAATAAAAGAAGAATGAGAAATTCTTTCCCTCATTTTACATTTAGACTTGATTATGAAACTAAAGACATTGCAGAACTAAAATTCATTTCCCAACAGAGTTCTATGATACACATTAGCTATTTACTGATAAAATTATGAAGACTTGTAATAGCTCACCTTTTGGAAAGGGAAAGGTCCTATTGAAGTAGATATATTTTTAGTCTCTGAGTTTTTCACTGCATCACATTCACTCAAATTAGCAATGATAGATTACGAAACTAAAGACATTGTAGAGCTAAAATTCATGTTCCAACAGAGTTCTACTATGCTTGGGTGTTAGATATTTAGTGATCAAATAATTAAGACTTGTAATAGCTCACCTTATGGAAAGGTAAAGGTTCTATTGAAGTAGAAACTTTTTTAGTCTCTGATTTTTTCAGTGCATCACTTTCATTCAAATCAGCAATGACAGATTTCTCAAACTTCTTAGAATCTGTCAATAATGAAACATTCAGATCCTGGACATTTTCAAGAGTAAAAATATCAGTGCCAAGTGATTTCCTAATTTTTGATCCACTATTATGATAGTGAGTGGCTTGTTCACATGCCTTTTCAACTTGTAAGTTGGCAAGAAGAAAAACCTGCAGTGTCTGTGTTGCCACTTCCTCAAAACTTGGGTAATTAGAAGTACATGTTATTACACAGAATGCACTTCCAAAAGACAAATGTTTTTCAAGTGATGTTTTTCATTTGTGTGGAGAGGAATGGCCATCTTCTTTTAATTCACGTGCTTGTATTGCAGATAACACTTTTCTTTGTGCACAATTAGCTTTACTTGGCTCAGTAATGTCTTTATTGTATAATACAGTACTCACTGAAGTTGTCCTGAGGGAAACAATGTAGCCTTGAAATATCCTCTGGTTCTTGAACTTCAGAGGCCATAAATCGAGTTGTTACACTGCCCATGTAAATTATCTCAGCTTTCTCCATATAAGAATCTATTTTATGGTTACATGTAT